>CM035280.1:62335-104039 GCA_020226075.1 Hydropotes inermis | reverse complement strand
CTATATGTGATAGCAGCAAACAAAATCATTTTACATCCCCACTAGCATTGCACAAGCACTCCCATTTCTCCAAATACTTGCCAACACCTTTTATTTTCCATTGTTTTGATTAGTCATCATAGTGGGTGTTTCACCTCAAAATTTTACTTTATAATTTAATCATTTTAGCTCATATTTTACAGAATTCATCTTTCTGGTAGACAAAAAAAAAAAAAAAAAACAAACTAGGTACTTGATAAAATCAGGTTTCCTATGGTGGCTCTCTTCAAAGAAAGGGTTGATTAGAATCTTCTTTAAAGTCTTTGCTTCTACAGACACTTTGGATTTTTCCAGTCACTTATATATGCTCAAGCACAATATCTGATGGGGAAAAAAATGTCCTTCCCTGTCGACAGCTACTGAAGTTTTTTCCTTACAGTTATTTCTAGAGTCAGTCAATGCACATTATTTAATGAGGAATTTAATGGAGTGAGAAAACTGGGGAGAGATTCTGTGATTTTAGGTATTATATGCAAGAGTTTAAACTCTCTTTTGAGTTAATTTTTGGGTGTAGTGTAAGATAGTGAGCCAGTGGTTTGTTTGTGTTTTGTTTTTTTTGTCTTTTTTTTTTTTTTTTTGCATGTGGCTGTCCAGTTGTCTCAACACCATTTATTAGACTATATTTCCCCATTGTATATTCTTAGCTCCTTTGTCATAAATTAACTGACCAAATGCAGTACTTACTACAGTGCCTGACACATGTACTAAAATAATATCAGTAGTAGTACACATTCCAGTAATCACCACAGTCCTATAAAACGAACAGTCTATGGGTAATATTATTTATAATCCAGATTTAAAATACAACACATTGTTTATCCCAATATAGTCCTGTAAAAATTGATATAATAAAAAATCAGATATATAATAAATATCACATATTAACATATATATATGGAATCTAAAAGATGGTATTGATGAACCTATTTTCAGGGCAGCAATGGAGATGCAGATATAGAGAACAGACATATGGACATGGGTGGTGGGGAGGAAGGAGTGAGTGAAAGTGAAAGTGAAGGTCGCTTGGTCATGTCTGGCTCTTTATGACCCCATGGATTTTAAAGTCCATGGAATACTCCAGACCACAATACTACAATGGCCTTTCCTTTCTCCAGGGGATCTTCCCAACCCAGGGATTGAACCCAGATTTCCCACACTGCAGGCGGATTTTTAACCAGCTGAGCCACAAGGGAAGTCCAAGAATACTGGAGTATGTGGCCTATCCCTTCTCAAGTGGGACTTCTCAAGCCAATAATAGAACTGGGATCTCCTGCATTGCAGGCGGATTCTTTACCAACTGAGTTATGAGGGAAGCCCAGGTGAGATGAATGGAGAGAGCAGCATGGAGCATACACACTATCATATGCAAAGTAGATGGCCAATGGAAATTTTCTGCATGACTCAGGGAACTTAATCCAGGGCTCTGTAACAACCTAGAGGAGTGGGAAAGGGTGGGAGGTGGGAGGGAGGTTCAAGAATGTGGGGACACATGTATCAGTTCAGTTCAGTCACTCAGTCATGTCCAACTCTGTGAACCCATGAATCGCAGCGCGCCAAGCCCCCCTGTCCATCACCAACTCCCGGAGTTTACTTAGACTCATGCTCATTGAGTCGGTGATGCCATCCAGCCATCTCTTCCTCTGTCGTCCCCTTCTCCTCCTGCCCCCAATCCCTCCCAGCATCAGGGTATTTTCCAATGAGTCAACTTTTCACACCAGGTGGCCAAAGTACTGGAGTTTCAGCTTCAGCATCAGTCCTTCCAAAGAACACCCAGGACTGATCTCCTTTAGGATGGACTGGTTGGATCTCCTTGCTGCCCAAGGGACTCTCAAGAGGCTTCTCCAACACCACAGTTCAAAAGCATCAATTCTTTGACGCTCAGCTTTCTTCACAGTCCAAGTCTCACATCCATACATGACCATTGGGAAACCATAGCCTTGACCAGACGGAACTTTGTTGGCAAAGTAATGTCTCTGCTTTTTAATATGCTATCTAGGGTGGTCATAACTTTCCTTCCAAGGAGTAAGTGTCTTTTAATTTCATGGCTGCAATCACCATCTGCAGTGATTTTGGAGCCACCAAAAAAAAAAAAAAAAGTCTGACACTGTTTCCACTGTCTCCCCATCTATTTCCCATGAGGTGATGAGACCAGATGCCATGATCATAGTTTTCTGAATGTTAAGCTTTAAGCCAACATTTTTCACTCTCCTCTTTCACTTTCATTGTCATCAAGAGGCCCTTTGGTTCCTCTTCACTTTGTGCCATAAGGGTGGTGTCATCTGCATATCTGAGGTTATTGATATTTCTCCCAGCAATCTTGATTCCAGCCTGTGCTTCTTCCAGCCCAGCGTTTCTCATGATGTACTCTGCATATAAGAAAAATAAGCAGGGTGACAATATTCAACCTTGACGTACTCCTTTTCCTATTTGGAACCAGTATGTTGGTCCATTTCCGGTTCTAACTTTGCTTCTGACCTGCATACAGGTTTTTCAAGAGGCAGGTCAGGTGGTCTGGTATTCCCATCTCTTGCAGAATTTTCCACACTTTATTGTGATCCACACAGTTAAAGGCTTTGGCACAGTCAATAAAGTAGAAATAGATGTTTTTCTGGAACTCTCTTGCTTTTTCAATGATCCAGAGGATATTGGCAATTTGATCTCTGGTTCCTCTGCCTTTTCTAAAACCAGCTTGAACATCTGGAAGTTCTCGATTCACGTATTGCCAAAGCCTGGCTTGGATAATTTTGAGCATTACTTTACTCGCCTGTGAGATGAGTGCAATTGTGTGGTAGTTTGAGCATTCTTTAGGATTGCCTTTCTTTAGGACTGGAATGAAAACTGACCTTTTCCAGTGCTGTGTCCACCGCTGAGTTTTCCATGTTTGCTAGTATATTGAGTGCAGCACTTTCACAGCATCATCTTTAAGGATTTGAAATAGCTCAACTGGAATTCCATCCCCTCCACTAGCTTTGTTCATAGTGATGCTACCTAAGACACACTTGACTTCACATTCCAGGATGTCTGGCTCTTGATGAGTGATCACACCATTGTGATTATCTGGGTCTTGAAGATTTTGTACAGTTCTTCTATGTATTCTTGCCACCTCTTCTTAATATCTTCTTCTTCTGTTAGTTCCATATCATTTCTGTCCTTTATCAAGCCCATCTTTGCCTGAAATACTCCCTTGATATCTCCAATTTTCTTGAAGAGATCTCTAGTCTTTCCCATTCTCTTGTTTTCCTCTATTTCTTTGTATTGATTGCTGAGGAAGGCTTTCTTATCTCTCCTGGCTATTCGTTGGAACTCTGCATTCAAATGGGAATATCTTTCCTTTTCTCCTTTGCTTTTCACTTCTCTTCTTTTCACAGCTATTTATAAGGCTTCCTCAGACAACCATTTTGCCTTTTTGCATTTCTTTTCCATGGGGATGGTCTTGATCCCTGTCTTCTGTACAATGTCACGAACCTCCGTCCATAGTTCATCAGGCTCTCTGTCAATCAGATCTAGTCCCTTAAATCTATTTCTCACTCCCATTGTATAGTCATAAAGGATTTGATTTAGGTCATACCTGAACAGCCTATTGGTTTTCCCTACTTTCTTCAGTTTAAGTCTGAATTTGGCAATAAGGAGTTCATGATCTGAGCCACAGTCAGCTCCTGGTCTTGTTTTTGCTGACTGCATCTGACTGTATTTGACTCTATAGAGCTTCTCCATCTTTGGTTGCAAAGAATATAATCAATCTGATTTTGGTGTTGACCATTTGGTGGTGTCCATGTGTAGTCTTCTCTTGTGTTGTTGGAAGAGAGTGTTTGCCATGACCAGTGCATTCTCTTGGCAAAACTCTTATTAGCCTTTGCCCTGCATAATTCCATACTCCAAGGCCAAATTTGCCTGTTACTCCAGGTGTTTCTTGACTTCCTACTTTTGCATTCCAGGCCCACTATAATGAAAAGGACATCTTTTTTTGGGTTTCAGTTCTAAAAGGTCTTGTAGATCTTCATAGAACCATTCAACTTCAGCTTCTTCAGCATTACTGGTTGAGGCATAGGCTTGGATTACCATGATATTGAATGGTTTGCCTTGGAAATGAACAGAGATCATTCTGTCTTTTTTGAGATTGTATCCAAGTACTGCATTTCGGACTCTTTTGTTGACCATGATGGCTACTCCATTTCTTCTAAGGGATTCCTGCCCACAATAGCAGATATAATGGTCATCTGAGGTAAATTCACCCATTCCAGTCCATTTTAGTTCACTGATTCCTAGAATGCCGACATTCACTCTGGCCATCTCCTGTTTGACCACTTCCAATTTGCCTTGATTCATGGACCTAACATTCCAGGGTCCTATGCAATATTGCTCTTTACAGCATCGGACCTTGCTTCTATCACCAGTCACATCCACAACTGGGTATTGTTTTTACTTTGGCTCCATCCCTTCATTCTTTCTGGTCTTATTTCTCAACTGATCTCCAGTAGCATATTGAGCACCTACTGACCTGGGGAGTTCCTCTTTAAGTATCCTATCATTTTGCCTCTTCATACTGTTCATGGGGTTCTCAAGGCAAGAATACTGAAGTGGTTTGCCATTCCCTTCTCCAGTGGACCACATTCTGTCAGACCTCTCTACCGCGGACTGTGCAGAAGCGAGCCAGTCTCAACGGACCACGCAGAAGCGCGCTGGCTGCGACGGACCGCACAGAAGCGTGGCCGTGAGGAGCTACCCCTCGCCCAAAGTCAGCGCCCCTCGCCCCAGGGATAGCGACCCAGAGCGCCAGGCTGCGATAGTGCAGGAGCAGCGGCCGAGAGGAGCTTCCCCACATCGGAGGTCAGGGGCGGCGTCGGAGAGGAGCTACCACATGCCCGAGGTCAGAGGGTGGCGGCCTAGAGGAGCAACCCCACCTCCAAGGAGCTGCTGCAGGTGCAGGAGGGCTGAGAGGGGCTACTCCGAGTAGCCCCATGTTCAAGGTCAGGAGGGGTGGACGTGAGAAGATAACCCTCGTCCAAGGTAAGGAGCAGCTGTGAAGAGATACCCCACGTCTTAGTTAAGAGAAACCCAAGTAAGATGGTAGGTGTTGTGAGAGGGCATTAGAGGGAAGACATACTAAAACCATAATCACAGAAAACTAGCCAGTCTGATCACAGGACCACAGTCGTGTCTAACTCAATGAAATTAAGCCATGCTATGTGGGGTCACCCAAGATGGTCAAGTCATGGTGGACACATGTATACCTATAGCTAATTCATGTTAATGTATGGCAGAAACCAGAGCAATATTGTAAAGCAATTATCCTTCAATTAAAACTAAATAAATTTTAAAAAATCAGATACATAAATGTGTGTGTGTTTATGTATTTGCATGCTAGCACAGAGATAGAAGTATGGAGCATTAAATGGCTTTTAGTTTCCACTATTTCCCTGTTGAATCACAACTTGTTTTCCCAAGTGCAAATCTATGGAGCTCAGAGCTGAGAATGTTTTTGAAAAGCTGACAGGTAAGGAGACTGTGAGAGTTTTGCAGTTTTGTGGTTTTACAACATGAAGTCCACTGATCAATCAGGGACACTTTTGGGAAGAACGCCATGAGAGTGTTTGAAATCTGTTAGGAAATTTGTGTACATGTTGGGAACAAGAATACCAGATTGGTAGTCAGGAGGCCCTGGAATAAATCCAAAATGTGCTACCTTATAAACTGCAAAATTTGGAAATTATTAGCTTCCTAAGCTCAGATTTTCTTGCTATGACTTATGGACAAAAATGGTTGCTGTACAAAATTGTTGAGGAAGGAGCAAATTTAAACTATGGGGCCTTCATAAAGATACACACATTTTTAATAGTTAACAAACAATAACTACATGTTTATATCAAAATAGGTAAGAATGGTTTCCAGGCTCAGTATTTGGATAGCCTACTTTACTTTGATTTGTTATAAACAATACCAGTAATGGACAAGCTTCCTTAAATACCAATATCAGTTATCTATAGTTACATTAAATATCTATGCCCCTAAAGCATTGACTTTTTTTTCACTTTCTATAACACTGATCAATGATTGAGATGACTATTTTGATTACTGATTTAATCCCCCTACACATTATTGGTTTGTTCAGATTTTCTGTTTCTCTATGATATGGTCTTGGTAGGATGTAAAATAATAAAATATTTAGCAATGAAATTAACTGAAGATCAAATACTTGTACACTGAAAACTTCAAAATATATAGAAAATATTAAAGATATTATAAATAAATCATAAGACAATCCATGTTCATGAACTGGAAAACAATATTGGTAAATGTACTTACTACTCAAAGGAATCTATAGATTCAATATTATCTCCATTTAATCCCAACAGTATTTTTTTATAGATAAAGAAAACAAACTATAAGGTTTGTATGGAACCATGAAAAACCCAGAATAATCAAAGCAGTCTTAAGAAAGAAGATTGAAGCCTGAAAGACCAAACTTCTGACTTTAAAATATATTTCAAAGCTACAGTAATTAAAATGACATTTTTCTGACATAAAGGCAGACATTTAGACCAATGGAAAAGAAGAGCTGAGAGAGTTAATTCTCAGGTAGGTTGATAAGAAGTCTGAGGAAGAGAAAAAGGACAAAGGATTTTTTCCTACATTCTTTATTCTTAGTCACATAAAATGGTTTCTTTTTTCTTTAAGCCCAGAGCTGATGATTATACAACTGAAACAACTCATCTTAAACTTTGTACTAAGGATTAAACAACAACAATGGATCCTGCTTGAGGACACATTTCTCCCTCTTGAGAACCATCTGATTGATCCTGTTATCTTAAAATGTATATTGTGAGTGTGGGTCTGGTAAAATCTATTGTTAGTTTTAATTCCATCATTTTAAAATGTAAATTGTGGAAGTGGGTCTGGTAAGACCTTTACAACCTTGAGACATTCTTTTGATTTACTGTAATACCCAAATGAAAAAGTATACAGCTCCCTTGCCAAGACTAGTGAGGGGGCACTCTCCATCCCCTTCTCTGTTCCTTTTCACTGTAATAAACTTCGACCACACAAGAGCCCTAAGCAGTGAAACCTGGTCCCTGATCCTGAGGCTAAATCTTTGTCTTTGGAGATCACAAATCTGACACCGCTAACCATAAGCTATCATCTTGGGGGCTCGTCCAGGATTTTCAGGACAAGGTAGGTAAAGACACTCAGAGTTCTAGCTGGAAACTTCTTTTACTTACAGATGCTTCTCCTTTTACTCTACTAACTGTAAGGCGTGTTTGTGTGAATTAAATTTGCAAGTTTGAGACGCGCTCTCTGCAAAGAGAGTGACGAGCCCAGCTTTGAGGTTTTGTGGTGCCTTGTAATGACTGAAGGCAACCCAAAAGTGGGAGCCTTGTCAGGGGTTTATATCAGCCTACCAATGTCAAGAGACACCCAATATCCCTGTGAGTAGAGTGGCCAGAAATGGGTGAAGCATGTGGACTAAACTTTCCTTTTTGGGTCATCTTTTCCTGGTCTCTTTAACCATTCCATAACTGCCTGGGGAGTTAGAATTACTAACCTAATCTGTCAGACCATAGACTTCCAAGGGAGTTGTGATTCATGCCATTGCTCTGTACTTCTACTTAGACCCCAAGCTTGGTAGTCACGGGGAACCCAGACTTGATGGAGCACGTTTGGGAATGAAGAGCTATAGCTCTAGAAGCACGTTCAGGAATGAGGTAGAACTCTAGCTTCAGCAGTGTCTATCTTAGCTACTTCCACATTGGGTCAGAGTCCCAAAATTGAATCCTTGTCATAGCTGTGCCTCCAAACTAAATGGATGGAAACACTGCTGGTGAGTCTGAGGGTTCTAAGAACATAGTCAGGAATCCCAGTTTGGCAGCACAGTGGGATTCTTCCTTTGGTAGTGCTAGCTCTTATTGGCCTAGATAAAGCTCTCCAGTGGCTTACTGATGTGATTATGCACCACTGCTACTCCAGTCAGCACTGTACTCAGGAGTGTGCATGGGCACATGGAAGATGGATGCTTCCCCTAGTAGTGCTAGCTTGTGAAGCATTCTGGGAAACTACTCTGTTACACCCCGGGGGCATCAGAGGAAAAGGGAAAATCAAACAAAAGTTTTGGTGGTAAGTAACTAGAAATCAATTTGGGATGTCATCAGGTCTACCCCTGGTGCATCTCTACCCCACCTTGATAGTAGAATGAGTGTGGAAGGGAATGAATAAGGTGCCTGCATCTGTAAGGGAAAGACTAAATCCAACCATGGAAGGAAGCTTCAGTGGAAAGTCTGTCTCCACCACATCTAGAGCAGTGAGGAACACCTCTGGTGGAAAAAACAAGGGTGCTGAACGTCGCTTTTTTTTCTCTTACAAATGCTACTGCTGCAGCTAAGTCGCTTCAGTTGTGTCTGACTCTGTGTGACCCCATAGATGGCAGCCCACCATGCTTCACCGTCCCTGGGATTCTCCAGGCAAGGACACTGGAGGGGGTTGCCATTTCCTTCTCCAATGCATGAAAGTGAAAAGTGAAAGTGAAGTTGCTCAGTCATGTCCAACTCTTTGCGACCCCATGGACTGCAGCCTACCAGGCTCCTCTGTCCATGGGATTTTCCAGGCAAGAGTACTGGAGTGGGGTGCCATTGCTTTCTCTGTCTTACAGATGGGAGCTACTCAAAGTTCCAGACCCACACCCTTGGATTGTGTCCTAAAAAACTGGGGTAAGTTTGATTCCCAGAGCTTAAAGTAGACACATCTGACTTTCTTTTGCAAACCTGCATGGCCACAATATCCATTGGATGGTGGCAAACAATGGCCACCTAAAGGTTCTCTTAATTATGATACTGTTTTACCACTAGGCGTGCTGCAGTCCATGGGGTCGGAAAGAGTCGGACACAACTGAGCCACTGAATTGAACTGAACTTTACCACTAGACTGGTTTTGTATAAAACAAGGGAAATGGGTAGAAGTGCCATATGTGTTAGTCTTTTTCTCTCTGCAAGATATGCCAGACTTATGTCCTATGGGCACAGATTTAGATGTAAAGCCTTCAGCTTCCTCCTGTCCTCTTACTCTGCCCCTGTATCTGGGGCTCCCAACTGAGCAAGCTGAGGGTAAAGACATCCTTCAAGAAGGGTTGCTTAATCGGGAGAGAAGTTCAAACAACCCCAGTTCCAATGCAGCCTTAGACTACATTGGTTTCAATGGGAACTCAGACAGTCAAATTAGAGAAGGCTCTGACAACCAAAACTAAGGGTCAAATGCAAGATAGAGAAGATGATGAGACAGAGGATGAGATACAGGATGAGCATGAGAAAACAAACAGGTTTCTCTAATCTATTCCTGGGAAGTATGCAAGGGTAAATAGAGAGGCCGAGGGACAGCCACAAAAGTTACTGCCTCTTCCGGAGGCCCCCATTGGGAAAAATAACCCATCCATAAAAATCCTAAAGCCCTTTTCTTACCCAGAGGTACAAGAGATAAAGAGATCTGACAGATTATCTAGAGGATCCAGAAGCCTTTACAAGACTAACTTTATGAGCTCATTTTGAGTGATGCCATGCACGTCTTTGGACAGCTGCTGACTCCTAACTCAAGAACTCCAGTTTTGGGGAAGCTACTACTTTTGGCGATGAATGGCTTGAATGTGAGGCAAGGGGAAAGCAGGAGCACAGAATAGCTCTCCTCCCTATTGGGAGCCGAGCAGTCGCCATAACAGAGCCAGACTAAGATTATCATAAAGAGGACTGGAGACGAGAGCAGACCCACTTTGTCGATTACATTATTGAAGGACATAAAAGAGCTCAGACTAAGCATCTAAATTATGATAAATTGGCTGACAGAACAAGGAGAGAAGGAAGTCCCTGGCAGATTCTAGAAAGACTTCAAGAAGGCCTTCGAAAGTTCATTAATATTTCTCCTGAGAGTGCAGAGGGAGAGAAAATCTTAAAAGATAAATTCCTCACACAGTCAGCTCCAGATATCGACTGTAAGTTACAAAAACAGGCATTTGGACCGAACCAGCCTTTAGAGAAACTACTGCAGCTGACTCAGACAGTATATTACAGTAGAGAATATGAAGAGAAACAAAAACAGAAAAGAACCAAAGAAAAGGCCCAGGCCCTGTGATGGCAGTGAAAACTGCTATGAATCAGCCTGAGAGAAAAATGCCCAGAGGGACCCAGGTGAAAAGAGACGGACTTGCAATTACTGTAAAAAGGAGGGGCATCTCAAGCAAGGTTGTTCTCAAGATATTTGAGCCACTTCCAGCTCCCTGTCCAGTCTATAAAGTACCACATGGGAGGAGAGACTGCTCTCAAAGGCATACGCCCCAGGGGCTGGACTCTCAGGATAATAAGGACTGAAGGTGCCTGGGGTTCCCCACAGAAGCTCCCATCCTAACAACACCTGAGGAACACAGTATTAATAACCGTGGGAGGCCAATCAGTCAATTTTCTTTTGAACCCTGGGGAAATTTTCTCTGTACTCACTGAAGCCCCTGGTCCACTTTCCTCCTAATCCACTACTGTAATGGAACTGTTTGGATGAGCCAAAAAAGTATTATTCCAGTCATTCTTTAAGCAGCAGCTGGGACTCTGCTGTTTTCGCACTAGTTTCTGATTGTGCCTGAGTCTCCCTCACCCCCTTCTGGGGAGGGATATACTGAGCAAGGTCCAGGCCTCTGTTTTAATGAATATGGAGCCTGCTTTTTCTCTCCCATTAACTGAACAAAATGTAAATCCTAGAGTGTGGGCTGATGGAAAAGTGTGAGTTGAGCACAAAATGTTATTCCTGTCATTGTTAAGCTTAAAGACCCTAAGCCATTTCCACATCAAAAGCAGTATCCACTAAAGCCCAATGTTAAGAAAGGTTAAAAACTCATCATTGAAAATTTAAAGGAACTGGGGCTATTACTTCCCTGTAACAGTCCAGGCAACAGTCCTATTTTGGGTGTAAAAAAGTCAAATAATAAATGAAGACTAGTTCAAGATTTACAAATAATAAATGAGGTTGTGGTTCCTTTACACCCTGTGGTACCTAATCCTTATACTTGATTGTCTGAAATTCCTGAACAAGTCAAATATTTTTCAGTTACTGACGTGAAGGCTGCTTTCTTTACTATACCATTGTTGGAGGAAAGCCAATTTTCATTTGCCTTTGAAGATCCTACACAGCAAGCTTCTCAGTTAACCTGGACAGTTTTTCCTCAAGGGTTTTGTGATCACCCTCACTTATACGGGCAGAGCCTATCACAGGACCTACAAAACTTCAATAGCCCCAAGGCAGTGGTGCTATAAAACGTAAAAGATATTCTGCTCTGTGCTGAAAGAGAGGAAGCTTGCTCACAAACCTCAGAAGATTTCTTAAACTTTCTCACTAGACGTGATTATAAGGCATCAAGGGAAAAGGCTCAGCTCTGTCAACAACCTGTTTAATATCTGAGCCTAATCATATCAGAAGGGAAGGGTCATAGGCCCCAAGAGAATTAAACCTATACTAAATCATCCCCTAACTATGACTTTGAGACAAGTGAAAGGATTCTTGGGTATCACAAGTTACTGCCTCATTTGGATTCTGGGTTACGGGGACCTTGCCCAGCCTTTATCTAAACGTATAATTGAGACTCAACAGGCCAAAACCCACAAGCTGGTTTGGTCCCCAGAGACTCAAAAGGCTTTTAAGTCTCTTCAAACTGCTCTCCTGCAGTCCTGCTTTAAGCCTGCCCATGGGACCAGAGTTTAATCCGTTTGTTACCAAAAGGTAAGGGAGTGATGACACAACCCCAAAGCCCTCACCAGCAACCTTTAGTTTAGCTAAATAGAGAATTAGATGTAGTTGCCCAGGGGCTGGCCACATTGTTTAAGAGTAATTGCTGCTATTGTTTTGTTAGTGCCTGAAGCTTACTAATGGGAAAATCTTCCTGTACTGACTTCTCATAATGTGAGTGGAATCTTAAACTTTAAAGTTAACAGATGACAGACAGGGAGCTTCTTAAATATTAGTCATTGTATTAAAAGGATCAATAACTAAGCTCTAAGCTTGTGGAAACTCAAATCCTGACACATTGCTTCCTGAAATGGAAGATAAAACACCCGATTGAAGCTGTTCCCAATTTCTAACTCTACACACGCAGTTTGGGAAGATTTAATGGCTACTCCATTAGACAATTCTGACATGGATATGTTTATGTAAGACCCAAAATTCGGGCCTTCGTTCCAAGGAGGAAAAACCGCGCGACCCAATGAACCAGTCCAGCAGATGGAACACACAAGAGGGTTTATTGTTGGTTGCGCAAACCATGTGACTCTGATCTCCTGGGAGGCAAAGCACACCGAACAGCAAATTGGGCAAGATTTTATGGGCAAAAAAACCACATTATCAGCATATTACATACGGGTTACAAAGTGATTGGTTACATGTTTGCAAAGCAACCCTATTGGTACATACTTCGTGGGCTACATGTTTACAAAGCAATTCTATTGGTACAACTTCGCGGGCTTTTGTTCAAACTTAAAGCAATTCTATTGGTACAAACGGCGCGGGCTTTTGTTCAAACTTAGGCGCCCGCGGGCTTTTCAGCTCTCCTGCAGGCTTTTTACTGGGTGCATATTGATTGGCTGGCTCCAGGTCACCTGATGGGGGCGGGGAATCCCACCATTTCACGGGAAACCGAAACCCAAGTCCTGGCCGCCTGCCAGCCCCAGCCCCTGCAGCCCCACATAATAAAACTTATTTCTCAGCTTCAAAAACCAACAAGAAAAATATCAAACACATGAATTATAGACACTGATAAAAGGGAAACTAGTCAAAGTATACCAAACAATTCGGCGGCCCCACAGTTTACAGATGGCAGTTCTTTTGTTAGGAATGGGAAGCAGGAAGCAGGTTACACTGTGGTTATATCTGAACAGGTTTTAGAGGCAAAGTTTCTTCCCCCCAGTACAAGTGCCCACTTGGCTTAGCTTGTTGCTTTGACTCAAGCCTTAGAATTAAGCAAGTAAATATCTACACTGATTCTAAGTATGCTTCTTTGACTTCACATGCTCATGTTGCAATTTATCTGAACAGGTTTTAGGAAGTCTCTTCTCCCTGGTACAAGTGCCCAGTTGGCTGAGCTTGTTGTTTTGACCCAAACCCTAGAAATAAGCAAAGGGCAGCAAGTAAATATCTACACTGATTCTACAAATGTTTATTTGACTTTACATGTTCATGTTGCAATATGGAATGAAAGCCAATTTAAAACAGCAAAAAGGGAAGCTATTAAACATTTCAAAGAGATTGAGAGATCTTTAACTGATGTATATTGTCCTAAAGAAGTAGCTGTTATGCATTTGAAAGGGCATAGTAGGGAGGGGAGTAAAGTGGCCAAGGGAAATCAGTTGGCCAACTCCCAAGCCAGAAAAGTGGCACTTTACAAATCCCCTGTCCTATAAACACATCTAGTCTGGATAGGTCCTGCTGGACAGGAAAAAACACAATATACTGAGCAAGAATTAGAAAGATATGAGAAAACAGGAGCAAAAATTACTGATAAAGAATGCTTATAGTCTGAGAATGGATGATGAACAATTCCCGAAAATGGTCAAAGGAAAATTCTTAAGCGGTTACACCAGAGTTTTCATTTATGTTAAGAGCACTTACAGATGGCTTCTGACCTATTTAAGGGTAAAAATGTAATGAAAACTTTAAAGACCATTATCAAGAGATGTGAGGTTTGTCTGAAAAATAATCCAAAGACTGAAAAGGTAGCAAAAACTGGGTTACAATGAAGTGGAAAGTATCCTTCAGAGAATTGAGAAATTGATTTTACTCACATACCAAAATCAAACAGATTTTCTTACTTACAGGTTTTTGTAGACTCCTTTACTGGATGGATTGAGGCTTTTCTTTGCTGTAGTGAGCAGGCTCAGGAAGTTATAAAAATTTTAACCCATGAAATTACTCCCAGGTTTGGGCTACCTCAGAGCCTCCAGAGCGAAAATGGCTCCTCCTTTAAAGCTGTTGTAACTCAAGGGGTGTCAAAAGCTTTAGGAATAGAGTATCACCTGGGGATCCAATCTTTAGGAAAGTTAGAAAAGGCTAAAGACATTTATTAAGAGACATCTATATAAACTAATTCAAGAGACTCAGGAAAATTGACTTAAAGTTCTACCCATAGCTTTAATGAGGACTCAAACTGCCCCCAAAAAGGAGGGACTGTCCTCTGAATCTATCTGTGTAAGACCCTTCTTACACCCAGACACTGTAATAGACCCTGAAGCCTTGGAATTAACTAACCATGTGACTCAGGTTTCAGCCCTTCAACAAACACTAGGAGAACTCCTGGGTGTGACTACTCACCCAGCCTCTGAGTCAAACAAACTGCTGTTTGAGCCAGGAATCGAGGTCCTAATAAAGACACTGGGATCTGGGGGGCAATCACTCAAGCCCCAATGGGAAGGCCATTACCAGGTTATTTTTTCTTCTCCCACAGCTGGCATGGTGCCAGGAATTGATTCGTGGGTGTACAACACTTGAGTTAAAAAGTGGCACCCTGACTGAAACTAAACAAAGTCATTTTATGTCTTTATCCTCTGTACTTTCACCTTTTATTTTGCAGAGGGGTCTGATAATCTATGTGGGCCTGCTTCTGCTGATTCCAAAAGTCCTGAGTCTGCCTTCCTGTTCTGAGCTCATTCCTATGCTTCATTCCACAACTGGTCTAATTGCTGAGTCTGTGGAGCACTCCCCTCTTCATCAGTTGAAGGCTTCCCATGGTTGGGTTTTCAACTTCTAGGAAAACATTTTCTTCATTTCTGTGAATACCTTCAGCAACAACAGCCAAATATGATGCCTATTTTTAATCTGATGACATCTAGCAATCCTAAAATGGACTAGTGTAACACTTCATACCTTAGCTATGGACATAATGTGACTTTCAACTTTGATTATACATGATCTTAGTTTAATGACTATTTTGCTGCATATAAGAAGGTAAATCCATCTAGATCTGGTGGTTTTCTTCCTGATGTTTATCAAATATAGGATGAGGTCATATAGCTAACTCTTGAAAAGGGACACCTACTATCTAATGCTCCCATATGCTGGGAACAAATAGAGCCATCCTCAGAAGTTAGCCAACAATTTAATTACAATGCTTGGAAACAACTGGGATTTATCCTCAAGAAATAGTGTGACTGAGGGATTTAGTCAGTGCCTGGATAGGCAAAAGAAGGACCTGAACTCTGATTGGAACCCAATGAGAGTTAACTGTGATCGGAACCCAATCACAGTTCAGGTCCTTCTTTTGCCTATCCAGGCACTGACTGAATCCCTCAGTCACACTGGCTTGCTCAAAATAGGACCTACTGGATATGTGGCTCTTACCTATGGGTGTGGCTTCCCCTGGCTGGATAGGGAGATATATCCTATGTCTAGCTTTTACTCATGGCTTCATATTTTCAGAGCTTC
The DNA here is from genome assembly GCA_020226075.1 of Hydropotes inermis. Taxonomy (NCBI): domain Eukaryota; kingdom Metazoa; phylum Chordata; class Mammalia; order Artiodactyla; family Cervidae; genus Hydropotes; species Hydropotes inermis. The sequence continues at coordinate 88,571 of CM035280.1, read as the reverse complement.
CAGAGAAGCCTGCTAATCTTTCACACCTTAAAACTAGTTGTGCAAGGTCTGTATTTCACTGGTATGATTATCTGGCTACAATATTTGTTCCCTCTCTGAGAACCACAGATGTTATGCTATGAGTTGAATAATTTTACTCAACAAGCTTTACAAGATTCTCAAAAGGCTACTTCAGGCTTAATGCTGAACAAATACAAATTAGAAAGGTGGTTTTACAAATCAGACTGGCTTTAGATATTCTAATGGCTACACACGTAAGAATTTGTGCCATTATTCATACCCAATGTTGTACATATATACCAGATATGAGCACTAATGTTACTCACTTTACTAAACACATGAACATGATAATTGAGGCTATGGATACTCCTGAAATCTCAGTTACCTCACTTTGGGAAACGTTAACTAGCTCCCCATGGTGGAAAACTATCATAATAATAATAATTCTAATTGTTCTGTTTTTACTGTTTTTTCCCTGTATCTGTAACTGTGCAACTGGATTTGTTTCTAACTATCTGAAAGTTTTTAAGTTACAAATGGTTGTCCAAGCTCCTACGAGTGCCACAGACTCTGCCAACTATTACTTGGGGTCCCTATATCAGAGACCCTCACTATGAGGGTTAGAGAATATGTTGCCTCAAAAATTTAGGGACAATGCCCCATCCAAGCACGAAGGAGTTATGAAATGAAAATGATGCCCCTTTCCTTTGGCAACATAATTCTCCTAAAAGTAAAGGGGGGAATGAGAGAGTTAATTCTTAGGTAGGTTGATAAGAAGTCTGGGGATCCAAGGAGGAGAAAGGGGTCTGGGACACTCAAGGAGAAGATAGAAGACTGGGGTTCTCAAGGAGGAAAAATGGACAAATACTTATTTTCTACATTCCTTAGTCTTAGTCACATAAAGTCCAGAGCTGATGATTACACACACACACACACACACAAACTCAGCTTAAACTCTATACTAAGGATCATATAACAGCAATGTATCTGGCTTGAGGACATGTTTCTCCTTCTTGAGAACTTTCTGACTGATCCTGTCATCTTAAAATGTATATTGTGAGAGTGAGTCTGGTAAGATCTTTCTATTGTTAGTTCTAATCCCATCATTTTAAAATGTATGTTATGAGAGTGGGTCTGGTAAGACCTTTACAACCTTGAGACATTATTTTGATTTGCTGATAACCAACTGAAAAAGTATACAGCTCCCTTGCTAAGACTAGTGAGGGGGCACTCTCCATCCCCTTCTCTATTCCTTTTCACTTCAGCCACACAAGAGCCCTGAGCAGTCAAGTCTTGTCCCTGATCCTGAAGCTAAATATTCGTCTTCAGAGATCATGAATCTGACACTGTTCACCATAAGCTATCAGAGCTAACACAGAAATATGCCCACACATATACATTCAAGTGATCTTTGACAAGGCATCAAGAACATACCCTGTCAAAGGTATGGGGGAGGACAATTTCTTTAAAAAAAAGTGTTGGGAAAATTGGATATTTATATGTAAAAGATTAAATTTGGATGGTTAGCTTAAACTATACACAAAATCAACTCAAAATTTATTAAAGACTTCAATGCAAGTTGCAAAACTCCGAGAAGAAAAATCACAGGGAAGGTTTCTTGACATTAGTCTCAGCAATTATTTCTTGGAAATGACATCAAAAACACAGGCAAGAAATATTAAAATAGGCAAGTAGGACTATATCAAACCAAAAAACCTCTGCACAACATATGGAACAAGAAACACAATTAAAAGACAATCTACAAAACAGGAGAAAATATTTGCAAATCATGTATTTGATAAGAGTCTAATATCCCTAATATATAAGAAATTTCTACAACTCAAGAGTAAAAGAAAAATAGTATTTGAATACACATTTGTCCAAAAACAACATACAAATGTCCCCAAATATATGAAAATGTGTTCAACATCACTACTTATCAGAGAAATGCAAATCAAAACCACAATGAGACATCAATACACATCAATTTTGGGAGGTCTAATATTTTCATTATAGAAAATATTTTTATGAATATTATTTCACTGGTTACATTTTCTTAATGCTGCTAAATGAATTTTTGTAATTTTCTCCATAAAGATATTACTACCTATTATTACATTCATCCCTAGGTATGTTATATATTTGTATTTGTATTAAAACTATATTTGTATTAACTATAATAAATGTCTTTTTAAAAGTCATGTTTGTAAATATTTGTAGTCAGTGAGTAGATACTTTTATATTTTGCTCCTAATAAAAACCTAACCTCGTAAATCCTTTTTTTTCTAAGAAAACTTTTTACTGTCTTATAGTTGTTTTTCTTAATTAATTAATTTTAAATGGAGTATATTTATTTTACAATATTGTATGGTTTTTGCCATATGTCAACATGAATTTGTCATGGGTGTCCTATGTATATTATATTGATTTTTATATTATGTCTCCTATACATGAGTTTGTTTTTGTACTTTCAGTCTTTATATCTCCATTCTAGTGTGTGCATGATATGTCACTTCAGTCGTGTCTGACTATTTGCGACCCTATGCACTGTAGCTGGCCAGACTCGCTGTCCTTGGGATTTTCCAGGCAAGAATACTGGAGAGGGTTGTCAGTCCTTTCTCCAGTGGATCTTCCCAACCCAGGGATCAAACCCATATCTTTCATGTCTCCTGTACTCAGTCGTCTTTATAGTCCAAATCTCACATTTGTACATTACTACTGGAAAAACCGTAGCTTTGACTATAATGACCTTTGTCAAAAAAGGAATGTCTCTGCATTTTAATATGCTAGGATTGGCATTGCCTTTCTTCCAAGGAGGAAGCATCTTTTAATTTCATGGCTGCAGTCACCATCCACAGTGATTTTGGAGCCCCCCAAGATAAAGTTTCCATTGTTTTCCATCTACTTTCCACGAAATGATGGGACTGGATGTCATCCATGATCTATTTTTTTTCAATGTTTTCTTTTAAGCTAGCTTTTCCACTCTTCTCTTTCACCTTCATCAAGAGGCTCTTTTTAGTTCCTCTTCACTTTATGCCATCAGGGTGATATCATCTGCTCATCTGAGGTTATTGATATTTCCCCAAAAAATCTTGATTTTTAGCTTGATCTACATTCAGCCCACCATTTCCAGTGATGAAACAGAATTTGATAGTCATAACAAACACACTCTTCCAGCAACACAAGAGCTAACTCTACACATGGACTTCACCAAATGGTCAACACTGAAATCAGATGATTATATTCTTTGCAGCTGAAAATGGAGAAGCTCTGTAACATCAGCAAAAGCAAGACCAGAGATGACTGTGGCTCAGATCATGAATGTGAGATTACAAAATTCAGACTTAAATTGAAGGACATAGGGAAAACCACTAGACCATTCAGGTATGGCCTTAATCAAACCCTTTATGATAATACAGTGGAAGTAACAAGTAGATTAAAGGGATTAGATCTAATATACAGAGTACCTGAAAAACTACAGATGGAGGTTCTTAACATTATACAGGAGACGGTGATCAAAACTGACCCAAGAAAAATAAATAAAAAAGAGCAAAATAGTTGCCTGAAGAGACCTTACAAATAGCAGAGAGAAGAAAAGAGGCTAAAGCCAAAGGAGAAAAGTAAAGATATACCCATCTGAATGCAGAGTTCCAGAGAATAGCAAGGTGATATAACAAAGTATTTTAAGTGATCAATGCATACACAGAGGAAAACAAAAGAAGGGGAAAGACTAGACACATCCTCAAGAAAATCAGAGATACCAAGGGAACAATTCATGCAAACATAGGCACAATAAAGGACAGTAACGGGGTGGATCTAATAGAAGTGGAAGATATCAAGAAGAGGACAAAAAGATACAGAAGAAGTAAACAAAAAATATCTTAATAACCTGGATAATCATGATGGTGTGATCACTCACATAGAGCCAGACATCCTGGAAAGCAAAGTCAAGTGGGCCTCAGGAAGCATCACTACGAATAAAGCAAGTGGAGTTGATGGAATTCCATCTGAGCTAACTTAAATCCTAAAAGATGCTGTTAAAGTGCTGCACTCAACATGACAACAAATTTTGAAAATTCAGCAGTGGTGACAGTACTGGAAAAGGTCAGCTTTTTTCGAATACCAAAGAATGTTCAAACTACTGCACAATTGCACTCATTTCACAGGCTAACAAAATCCTTAAAGCTAGGCTTCAACAGTACATGAGCCGAGAACTTCCAGATGTTCAAGCTGGATTTATAAAAGGCAGAGGAACCAGTGATCAAATTTCCAAGATCCACTGAGTCATAGAAAAACCTAGAGAATTCCAGAGAAATATCCACTTCTGATTCATTGACTACACTAGAGCTTTTGACTATATGGATCACAACAAATGGTGGAAAATTCTTAAAAAGATGGGACTATCAGACGACCTTACCTGCCTCCTGAGAAACCTGTATGCAGCTCAACTAATAACAGTTGGAACCGAAAATGGAACAATGGACTTATTCCAAGTTGGAAAAGGAATACATCAAAGTTATATATTATCACCCTGCTTATTTAACTTCTATGTACAGTACATCATGGGAAAAGCTGGGCTGGATGAAGCACAGCTGGAATCAAGATTGTGGAGAGAAATATCAATAATCTCAGATATGCAGATGACAGCACCCTAATGGCAGAAAGTGAAGAGGCATGAAAAAGCCTCCAGATGAAGGTGAAACAGGAATGTAAAAAAGCTGGTTTAAAACTCAACATTCAAAAAACTAACATCATGGCATCTGGTCCCATCACTTCATGGCAAATAGAAGGGAAAAAGTATAAATAGTGACAGATTTTATTATCTCGGGCTTCAAAATCACTATTGACGATAATCACAGCCCTGAAATTAGAAGACGCTTGCTCTTTGGGGAAAACAACAGCAACAACAACAAAACAACAAAAAAACACCATGACCAACCTAGACAGCATATTAAAAAGCAGAGACATTACTTTGCTGACAAAGTCTGTCTAGTCAAAGCTATGGTTTTTCCAGTAGTCATGTATGAAAGTGAAAGTTGGACCATAAAGAGAGATGAACGCCGAAGAACTGATGCTTTTGAACTGTGGTGTTCGACAAGATTCTTAGGAGTTCTTTGGACTGCAAGGAGATCAAAACAGTCAATCCTAAAGGAAATCAGTCCTGAATATTCATTGGAAGGACTCAATCTGAAGCTGAAACTCCAATACTTTGGTCACCTGATGTGAAGAACTGACTTACTGGAAAAGACTCTGATGCTGGGAAAGATTGAAGGCAGGAGGAGAAGGGGATGATAGAGGATGAGATGGTTGGATGGCATCACCAACACAATGAACACGAGTTTGCACAAACTGCAGGAGATAGAGAAGGACAAGGAAGTCTGGCATGCTGCAGTCCATGGGGTTACAAAGAGCTGGATACTACTTGAGAAACTGATCAAACAAGAACATGAAACCTAATTTTCCTATTTCAGTCTGTAGACTGTCAGACTATTCTTTATAAACGTGAGAGGAAGTCTATTTTGGTAGCAGGGTGATCCAAGGGCAACAGTACTTAATCTTGAGTGAAAATCTTCAATAACATTTATTGTAGAAAATTTTACTTTGGGATTGTTCATTAAAATAAATACTAAAATAATTTATATTCAAGTAAATCCCCTTTTCAAATATATCATGTTTCTGTTATTTCCTTAGAGTATTAAAGTATAAGGACATACTACATACATACTACAAAAGGATATGCTACATTTTATCTGTAAAATTTAACAGATTTGTGAAAGCACAATATTATAAACACACAAGAGAACCTCAAAGAGCTTTCTTTCTGATGATCACTGATACGTAATTCTATTGCTTGGAAATCTTTACCAGGGTTTTCTAGGCATTTAAAACAACTACATGGGAATATATTTGATTTGCAATTTGTGTTAGTTTCAGGTGTTCAGCAAATTGATTCTGGTGTACAAATATCCACTCTTTTTAGAAGATTCCTTTCCCATAAAGATTGTTACAGAGTGTTGAGTAGTGTTCCTTGTGCTATGTCGTAGGTTCTTATATTGTTATTATATGATGTTTTTAAATATTTACTTTTGTGATTATTCATGTAAATTCTGTCTCTTGCATTGGATTTCAAATTTTAAGAGGGGAATCTGAACTTAACTTTCCTCACTGTTGAATTCCTAGACTTAGTACTGTGGCTGTCAGAGAGGAAAAATAATTTTTTCTAAATGTGACGCATAGAAGAATCTGTGAATGAATGCATGGATTAGTGAAGAAGAGAGGGTTCCTAATGACTCCCAGTATTCTGATCTTACTACCTCATCAGTTTTATGCCTTCCTGAAACTTCATTATCTAGAAGAGTGCCTGGTGCTCAAATACAGATGAAAAAATACTTGTGAAACAAACATAACTTTGTTTTGATGGGAGTGAGGCTGATCAAAACTTCAGCAGTTTCTATTTTTCAATTATTCTTACTCTAAAATTTTTTTCTGGCTCAGAAATAAGAATCAATCTACATTGTCCAGAGCAATGCTAAATTTAAGTCATACTTTACTGAGTTTTAGAAATCTTAAATTTATAACATATGCCTTACTTACTCAAAATGTACTATGCTCATAATGTAACGATATACATTAGTACAAATTATACCATTATAGATGCATTGAACAATTCAGGTTTTATAATTTTGAAGCTGCAAGTATTATTACAATTAAATGAGTGACGATACAATAGTTGCTTTCCTAAGAAAAAGATTGCAAACTTTATTTAAATGAAGTACAGCATTATGATTTATATGCATCAACAGCTTTTAAAAACAATAACGCTGTGCTAATCAAAGTGATCTTCAATAAGAAAACATAAATATCTCAACATTTGTGCAGAAAATGGAGCACAGTCCTTTAAGAAACTGAATAAAAGTTTTGGAGTTTGGATAAAATAATTTGGGTAGAAATTTAGGCAGAAAATATCTCAAACACAATTTCCTCAAAATGTTACTTAATTAGTAAGTGGTCATACACTCTAAGAAAAAAGTCTGTGTGGGAATTATGTTATTTTGTTTTTAAAGAAATGCACCAGTCATAAAGTTTTTAACCCACTGCAGGTTGGAAATGCCACAAAATTAAAGTTAAGACCATATAATAGCTTGCAGACTTTAAGTCAGTTCTTTTAGGTGACTAAAGAACTTTAAGTCCGTTCTTTTAGGTAGTCAGTTCTTTTAGCAAGAGTTTGAAAGGAAAATAATATAACTTTTTTGGAAAGGAGATACATGTAGCTCCTTTGACTATGACACTAAATACTCACTAAACAAAAATCAATCCGACTATTGGGCATATACCCTGAGAAAACCACAATTGAAAAAGACACAAGTAGCCCAGTGTTCACTGCAGCACTATTTACAACAGCCAGGACATGGAAGCAACCTGTATTTCCATTGACAGATGAATAGACAAACAAGATATGGTACATATACATACAATGGACTATTACTCAGCCAAAGAAAGGACTAAATTTGAGTCAGCTGCAGTGAGCTGGAAGAATGGAGAGCCTGTTACACAGAGTGAGGTGAATTACAAACAGAAAAACAAATACTCTATATTAATGAACATAGATGGAATCTAGAAAAGTAGTACAGATGAATCTATTACTGAGAAAAATGGAGATGCAGATGGAGAGAACATACTTGTGAACCCAGCAGGAGATGGAGAGTGTAGAACAAATTGAGAAATTAGCACTGACCCATACACACTACGATGTGTAAAGTGGATAATGGGCAGGAAGCTGCTCTACAGCGCAGGGGGCCCAGCCGGACGCTCTGTGAGAGCCTACAGAGGTGGGGTGGGGCGGGCTCAGGAGGGAGAGGACATATATATATGTCCTATATATACATATATATATACATATATATGTCATATATATATATATGTGTATGTATGTATATACATATATATGTGTGTATATATGTACATATATATATATGTGTGTGTATATATATATATATATATATATATGTCAGTTCAGTTGCTCAGTCATATCTGACTCTCTGAGACCCCATAGACTGCAGCATGCCAGGCTTCCTTGTCCACCACCAATTTCCATACCCTACTCAAACCCATGTCCATCGTGTCCGTTATGCCATCCAACCATCTCATTTTCTGTCATCCCCTTCTCCTCCTGCCTTCATTCTTTCCCAGCATCAGGGTCTTTTCAAATGTTCTTCACATCAGGTGGACAAAGTATTGGAGTTGCAGTTTCAGCATCAGTCCTCCCAATCAATATTCAGGACTGATTTCCTTTAGGATGGACTGGTTGGATCTCCTTGCAGTCCAACTGACTCTCAAGAGTCTTCTACCAACACCACAGTTCAAAAATATCAATTCTTTGGCACTCAGGTTTCTTTATAGTTCAACCCTCACATCCATATATGACTATATGACTACTGGAAAAACCATAACCTAGACAGACATTTGTTGGCAAAGTAATGTCTCTGCTTTTTAATATGCTGTCTAGGTTGGTCATAACTTTTCTTCCAATAAGTAAGCGTTTTTAATTTGCATGGCTGCAGTTACCATCTGCAGTGCTTTTGGAGCTCCCCCACCCCCACCCCAAGATAAATTCTCTTACTGTTTCCACTTTTTCCCCGTCTATTTGCCATGAACTGATGGGACCAGGTGCCATGATCTTAGTTTTTTGAATGCTGAGTTTTAAGCCAACTTTTTCACTCTCCTCTTTCACTTTCATCAAGAGGCTCTTTGGTTCTTCTTTGCTTTCTGCAATAAGGGTGGGGTCATCTGCATATCTGATGTTATTGATATTTCTCCCAGCAATCTTGATTGCAGCTTATGCTTCATCCAACCTGGCATTCTGCATGATGTATGCTGCATATAACTTAAATAAGCAGGGTGACAATATACAGCCTTGACGTACTCCTTTCCTGATTTGCAACCAGTCTGTTGTTCCATGTCCAGTTCTAACTGGACAAGAAACTGTTGTTTCTTGACCTGCATACAGATTTCTCAGGAGGAGGTCAGGTGGCCTGATATTACCGTCTCTAAGAATTTTACAGAGTTTGTTGTGATCCACACAGCCAAAGGCTTTGGCATAGTCAATAGAGCAAAAGTTTTTCTGGGGCTCTTGCTTTTTTGATGATCCAGAGGATGTTGGCAATTTGATCTCTGGTTCCTCTGCCTTTTCTAAATCCAGCTTGAACATCTGGAAGTTCACAGATCATACACTGTTGAAACCTAGCTTGGGGAATTTTGCATTATTTTGCTAGCATGTGAGATGACTGCAATTGTGCAGCAGTTTGAGCATCCTTTGGCATTGCCTTTCTTTGGGATTGGAATGAAAACTGACTTTTCCAGTTCTGTGGACACTGCTGAGTTTTACACATTTGCTGGCATATTGAAAGCAGCACTTCACAGCATCATCTTTCAGGATTTGAAATAGCTCAACTGGAATTTCTCAGCTCCACTAGCTTTGTTCATAGTGATGCTTCCTAAGGCCCACTTGACTTTGCATTCCAGGCTGTCTGGCTCTAGCCCAGTGATCACACCATCATGGTTATGAGTCAGGAAGATCTTTTTTGTACAGCTCTTCTGTGTATTCTTGCCGCTTCCTTAATATTTTCTGCTTCTTGTTAGGTTCATACTATTTTTGTGCCCATCTTTGCATGAAATGTTCCCTTGGTATCTCTAATTTTCTTGAAGAGATCTCTAGTCTTTCCCATTCTATTGTTTTCCTGTATTTCTTTTTATTGATCTCTGAGGAAGACTTTCTTATCTCTCCTTGCTATTCTTTGGAACTCTGGATTCAAATGGGTATATCTTTCCTTTTCTCCTTTGACTTTAGCTTCTCTTCTTTTCTCAGCTATTTGTAAGACCTTCTCAGTCAACCATTTTGTCGTTTTGCAGTTCTTTTTCTTGGAGATGGTCTTGATCACTGCTTCCTGCACAGTGTCATGAGCCTCCATTCATAGTGTTCAGGCACTCTATCAGATCTAATCCCTTGAATTCATTTGTCACTTCTACTGTATAATCGTTACAGATTTGATTTAGGTCATACCTGAATGGTCTCGTCATTTACCCTACTTTCTTCAATTTAAGTCTGAATTTGGCAATAAGGAGTTCATGATTTGAGTCATAGTCACCTCCCGATCTTGTTTTTGCTGACTGTATAGAGCTTCTCCATCTTTGCCTTCAAAGAATAAAATCAGTCTGATTTTGGTGTTGACCATCGGGTGATGTCCAACTGAAGAGTCTTGTGTTGTTGGAAGAGGGTGTTTGCTATAACCAGTGCTTTCTCCGGGCAAAACTCTTTTTACCTTTGACCTGCTTAGTTGGTTTTGCCAAGAGTACAAAACACACATATATAATTATGACTGATTTGCTTTGTTGTATGGCAGAGACCAGCACAGCATTTTAAAGCAATTATTCTCCAGTTAAAAAAAAAAAAAGAAAGAAAAAGTTAATAGAACTTCTTGATCTTTACCTAATTGTCCAGATGGGATCAGATGCCCTTTTGTGTGTTTTACACACCTTATCCCTACCTCATCCTAGCCCTATCACAGCCCTATGACTACACGCCCTTTCTACTTTTTCTCACATAATAAGCTCAGTATGTCTCGAATACCTCTTTATCCCCAGGCACAGACAACCATCAATAAATATTTGTCAACTGAACACATGGATGAGCTTTTGGCTGGACATGTTAGAATATCCTAAAGAATTTTTCATTAACTTTTGAGTCATGCAAGGGTTCAGCAAATCACTACAAGAATAACCTGCTGTTTCTTCTGACATATCTCCATCTGTTTGTTTATTAACCTGACAAATTTTATTAATCATTAAAGATGCCTCCAACAGACCTACCCCAGAGTTCCCAAATGTATTCTGTTCCTCATGTACCTTCACAAAACATTTTCTGCAAAATTGAATCCATAAATGTCTTACTGTGTACTCAACAGGAAGCTAGAAACCCAGTATGAAAGTCTGACAATCTTTCCACTGTAGGAACTTAGTGCCCTATAGTTGTGTTATTATGCTATTGTATTTCTCTGCAGTATATAGGTTTTTTCCCCAATGAAGATGAGCAGCTCCAGAACCATATTTTAATCTTTGGGGCCCTATGTATTATGCTCCTTTCTGTATATGTTTTCACCATGTTATAGGGCATGAATTGACTCCTGATTTCTCATCCTCAATTAAGATATTTTTATTCAGTATCAAAACAATTTTAACCATAGTAACAATGTATCTATATAAAATAAGTTGGTAAAACTGATTTTAGCAGTTAAATATATGAGTCAGGATGCTATACAAAATAGGCTTTGTAGGAATGAAATTATGGAGGTATGTTGAATTTTTTCTAGGATTCTTAAATGGAAGCAAACAAGAACCTGAGTAACCTTATGGAGTGAGAAAGTGGTCTTAATGGATTTAATTGACTTACACTAGAAGAAATGAAAAATAAGGCATCATTCTTGTGTGAACTGAATTATCTTTGAACTGCAGTCTTTATGGCCAGAAAGTCCTCGAGCAGATGGTAAATTTATATACCTTTTGCCCCTATGGAGAAGAAAGGAGAAAATATAGTGCAGGAACTGTGTTTCATGAATAAACACAGAATGCATGGAGCTGGAACCATTTCTAAATGGTGTATGAAACTTACCATCATTTACCCTAAAACCATAAAAACAACACATATTTTTATGCTTTGACAAAATTTTCCATAAACAAGTAAAAGGAAATTGTTCTCTGAAATACTAGCAATGGTTTTATCAGAATAACTGGAATAAGGAAACTGTGTTTCCTTTTTTTTCTAACTAATTTTAAATATATAAGCATGTGTATACACACACACACACACACACACACACACACACACACACACACACACACATATATATGCATTCTGTACATAAGCATGAAATATATTTTCCTGAGCTATTATTTCACCACATCCAAAATGAGAACTATGTTTTGAAAGTGTAATACATGCCAAGAAATTTGCTAAAACCCATATATATGTATATAATCTGATTCTTATTAAATTTTAAATGAGTATTTTTTGGAGTACAGTTGATTCACAGTGTTGTGTTAGTTTCTGCTCTACAGCAGAGTGACTCAGTTACACATATGCACAGACCTATTCTTTCTCAGAGTCTTTTCCTGCTGGGAGCCATTACAGGAGATCCCACCCATGACGAGGTCATGAAGAAAATACCGGACAGGCAAGGTCGTCCAGGATATAAAGGACCCTCCAGGTTGGCCTCGGCCTCTACCCCACCCTATATCCTCCCCCCTTTTCTGCTGTTGTTCTTGTTTGCCCTGTTGCAGATTCTTGTGTTGCCTGCCGAAAGTTCTCCTGCTCCTCTTTCACTGAATGAGGACCAACTTAAAACACTAATTAATAAATCTCCTGGACACTGGTACCTTACGAAGGGGCCAAGGATGAAGGAAATGCTTCAATTCTAACCCTTTTGCTGGCATTCTGGCTTGTTTGATAAATGTGTGCTCTCATTGCAAAAAATGTTCATGATTGTTCTAAATATCCCAAGCACAGTACGCTAACAAAAGAAATTATTAAGCATAGGCCCCTTCGTGGGGTGAGAAAATCACAAATACAATTGCCACAAATGTGCCTAGTAGAAACTACTTTAGACAGAGATTAGCTGGCGACTTTTTGCAGGTAGTTAACTTTTAGACTAAGAGCCTGTTTTGTGCCATATCTGCTGTTTTTGCAACCCTTTGCATTTCTGTTCTGTAAAAATGTAATCCTATCTAGTTCCCATAGAGATTGACACCTAATAGAAAGAAACTAGATTAACCAAAAAAAAAAAAAGACAGGGTCGGCTACTGAAGTTGCTTCAAGTTATACCAGGTGCAAGCCATAAATTGTCAACAGGCCTGAAAGCCAAAAGATATTATACATAGAGATTAACCATAAAAAAGGCCCTAATATGACTCAGTAACTGAACAACAATGAAGGTGCAAGGTGACGACTGAATAATTATCAGTGAAATAGGAGGTCTCATCCTTTAGAAAATATTTAGATATTCATAGTCTCAGTCTTTAGCCAATAGCTTTGCTGTACAGTTACATAAATCAGCTCTGTGTGATTGGAGTAAAGGTTATCCCTAAATTGATCTGTCATGAAAAAAAATTTCCTGCTTGGCACACTCAGTTACAGTTTAAAAATCAACACAATATGTTAGATTCAGTTATGGACATATTTGGGGGAATTTAGAAGTATTCAAGTGGACCACGCAAATGTCCACCAAAAGGTAACAAGGAAGAGGAGGAGAAGAAAAGAGATGCTGCTGGTAACTGCAAGCTCAGTGGGGACTAGAATCCTCTTTCTATAGCCAGCTTCCTAAATTCATAAGACAAACAAGTATTTGAGTTTTCAGGTGGTCCATCATAGCGCCATAAACCTGCACATTCCCCTTGTACTGACCAAATGACCAGTGTAACAAAGAACTGCACCCAATGACAATGAGAAATAAATCCTATGAAGGTGGCTGTGGGTAAAATTCTCTAGGGACAAATGCTGGAATAGAGCTGGTAAGTGAATTACATCTGACCTCTTACCAGTAGACTAAGGACACTATAAACTGGGTGTAATACTTATTCTACTCTAAGGTCATTTGTTCAGCAACAGAAATAACCTACAGTTGAAGCTCTGGAAAAGTGACTTCTCTAGCCATTAAGCTCCTCCTTGAAATATTTCTTCTGATTAAAATGTGCACATTATACATTAAAGAAGTAATTAGAAGGGAATTTCTGGGTGCCTTGAAAGCACTCTTATACAAGTTAGGGCATAATCATGATCAAGTAATTGAATATATTTTAAAAAGTCAATATTTTCCCTTATGAATACCTTGAAGTGCAAATGAGTGCTTGGATGAGACAAAAGGAAAAATAAGGTGTCCCCCCCTTTTTTTTTTCTTTTTTCCAATGAAAGTGATGTTCATCTCTTGGTTATCTACCTTAATGGGGAGGGGCAGCAGTGTGAAACATCCAGGAGGCCTGATAATCATAAAGTCACGATGCTTGCAAAAAAAATAGATGCTATCTATTTGAGTAGCTTCACCTTCTTGGTAATATTTTGCTTCAGTGCACGTTATGATGAGTTTACATTCTCTGTGTACACACCATCTATGTGACAAGGGAACATATCCAGGAAGGTGCAGTACTGTTAGCAGTAGCCTACCAATAGGTAATACACAGAGCAGACAACCTGCATCCTTAAGACACAACTGGCCCTAAATCTACATGAATCTGATGATGTGACTGCAGGCCAGGCAAGAATGTTATTTTTATTACTATCAGGTACATGTATCTTCTCTTAACCACATTTAACAGAATCTAAAGCAACTTACCTCTGAAAGCATACTGCAAAATTTTATGTTTATTGCTCAAACAGAAATAAAACTTATCTAAGGAAAAGTATCAGGCCAGACATAAACAGTTTACTGAATTAGGTCATTTATTTTTCTCTAAGTTTTCTGATTTAGGAAAAAAAGAAAGCAATTTTAGCTAAATTTGGTTGTGACAATGTCCTGCTTTCATTTCTGAAATTAAAAATTATGACTATTTTAGAAAAATTTTAAATGCTAAATTGTTGGAGAAAAATCACAAAAATTCACAGTAACTCCATCAACAGGAGAATAGGGTTATTAGTGAAGTTTTATGAAACTATTTTCTTTTATAACAAATTTGGTCTTATTGAGCATTTGGTTTTCCAATTTGTTTTATATATCATACTCTTTGAACATAGTTTTAATGCTATCATATTATATACCAAAATAGTTAAATATTTTATTTAATTAAGGTTTTATTACTGAATAAGAAGTTTGCTTGCACATTTCTAAAGAACAAGCAAATATTGTCTAGTAGTTATGAGTTTGAGTTGTAAAAGCAAAATGCCCAGGTTTAAATTCTACTTCTATATCTTCCTGTTATTTGTTAATAATTTGTTTCCCAGTTTTGACTTTTCTATGTAAATTATTAAAAAGTTAATAATATATTTCTTTATTATCTGGGGACTATTTATATTTAATTAAATACAAGAGTAGAAGGTAAAATAAAAAAAGTAAAGTGGAGAGGCATATTCAGTATGGCCCATTAGGAAGCTGAATGGACTCAAAACTAATGTCCTGGTTTTCATTAAAAGAGGAAATTATTTGAATTATAATTTTAAAAGATCATCTTGAAAGAGATGGTAGGGAGGCAAAGGCAAAAACAGGAAAACCACTAGGAAACTATTACAATTCTAGACATAGTGGAGACTTGCTGTAGAGGTAGAGATGTTGAGTGGTGATTAAGATAGAAATATATATATATGTGTGTGTGTGTGTATATATATGTGTGTGTATATATATATATTTGTAAGTAGAACTGACAGAATTTGCCTGGAAATTATAGTGGTGTTGCAAGGGAGAACAAAGAGGAAGTTGAAAACAATTCCAACACTGTTGTGAGCTACTGGAGAAGATACTCTTTGCATTTACTATACTGGAAGAAAGAAAGAGGAAAAAGCAATTTTGGCAGAGACAGATGAGTGTTCTGGACAGATAAGTTCTAGAAGCTTCTCATCTATATGGAACTGTGTTGGAGGCAGATGGACCTTTTACTTTAGAAGACGTCTGAGTAGGAGATATAAATAAGACAGCCATTACAACAGACAGGTTTTAAATATGAAATCATCAAGCATGGGCATATAGGGAGGTAAGAGTTATGAGTGCTTAAAGCATCTACAGGAAAAGAAGAGTTTCCTAAAAGGCAAGCATTTTGTTGTTCAGTTCCTCAGTCATGTCTGACTCTTTGTGACCCCATAGACTGCAACACTAGAGGCTCCCCTGTCCTTCACTATCTCCTGGAGTTTGCTCAAATTCATGTCCATTGAGTCAATGATGCCATCCAATCATCTTATCCTCTGTTGTCCCCTTCTCCTCCTGCCTTCAGTCTTTCCCGGCATCAGGGTCTTTTCCAATCAGTCAGCTCTATCAGTCAGGTGGTCAAAGAATTGGAGCTTCGACTTCAGAGTCAGTTCTTCCAATGAATATTCAGGATTGGTTTATTTTAGGATTGACTGTTTGATCTTCTTATAGTCCAAGGGACTCTCAAGAGTCTTCTCCAACACCACAGTTCAAAAACATCAATTTTTCAGTACTCAGCTTTCTCACAGTCCAACTCTCACACTCATACATGACTACTGGAGAAACCATAACTTTTACTATATGGACTTTTGTTGGCAAAGTAATGACTCTGCTTTTTAATATGCTGTCAAGGTTTGTTACAGCTTTTCTTCCAAGGATCATGAGTCTTTCAGTTTCATGGGTGCAGTGATTTTGGAGCCAAAGAAAACAAAGTCCGTTACTATTTCCATTTTTTTCTCATCTATTTGCCATGAAGTGATGGGAACAGAGTATTTCAATGAACAGGGGTGAATCAGCTATGATGATGGTGGCAGACAAGACAAATAAATTCAGGACTGGGAACGATTAATGGATTTAAAAACATGGAAGTAGTTTATGACTTTTTTTTTTTTTTTTGGCATAGTGAAACCAAAGTCTATTTTAAAAGAATTTGAGAGAATGAAGAGGAGAAATGAGGAAAGAATTGAGAGACAGAAAGCAGAAGGTTATAGGGGCACAGCAGTGGCATGGTACCTGGAGGATGATGCCAGGAGTATAAGATGGGAGAAATTACGCCATTCTTATTGTGCATAATTCTCACAGATCATTCATACTAGAGAGAAAAATTTAATGCCACAGAACATAGATAGAAAGCCTGGAGCCATGTTTATGAGTGTGAGAGCTGACATCTGGAGCGGAGGTGAAAAGCTTTGTCTTTGATCAAAATATAATCAGTTTATACACAGTAATAGAAACAGGAGAAGCATGTAGGGGCCCAGATCACAGTGTTGGGGAGATGGTCGAAAGAGCTTGAATAAATTCTTTTTGCATTGTCTACCTTTTCTGTTGAGGATGAGGCTAGATGAAAAGCTGTCAGATTCAAAGAAAGAGAATAAATGACAAAATAATAATCCAGGAGATTGGGAGAGTAAGTTGGGAATGTGGCAGGATTTCCCAGTAAGGTTAAGATGATGTTTGAGGTTACTGGTCATGAATTTGACCCAATTTAATATGGCTCTCCTCCAGGAGAAGTAGATATGACGAGGCTTGGGCTTTTAAGTGAGACAGGAGGACGAGAAGTGAGGGTAAATGTTAGGTCAATAATTATAACAGCAAACCCTGGCTTCTTAAGTGATTAAGTGAAAAGTGAGAGCCGAAGTGATTGTGGTTAAAACTGGTGGATTATCAGTTCAGTTAATTTAAAGATGAGTTGGATTCATTGTGTTAGGATCTAGAAAGATCCAGCTGGAAATTCAAGAGTTTATGGTCAGAAACTAGGTGGCTTCACAAGGATACTATTGAGGGTCTACAGTTGCAAGTGACAAGGGGGAAGGCCTGACACAGAAGTGACTCACTGTGATAGTGACTCACATGAACCAGAGAGCAAGAGGCAGGGGGATGCAAACATCTCTGGTATTTCAAAATTTAAGAAGTTTAATACAGAGAAACAGAGACATATCAATATGGCTGGGATTGGGAAAGCAAGCTTAGGGAAATAAAAAAGAGTTCAGAATTCACAGACAATTTTCACCAAAATTCTCAGTTGTCTACAAGATGAAACAGTAATTTTAAGGAAAGGAGCTGGGAGCCACTGGCAAAATCTTATGTCCTTCAAAGGTCAACCATCTGTCTGTTGCAGCCACAAAAGCTCTATCGCTTCTCTTCCATATTCAGCTTCTCATGTGATTCACTCAGTTTGGCAAAGGGTAGTTCTGAAGCTTCCAGATCCTGTGACACATGAGGAAATATAAAGAATAATTTGTGCTGAATTGCCACTAGAAAAGTAGGTACAGTTTATCCCTCTGGCTATGCTAGTATCATACTCTTTTTCATTTAACTTTGATTTTATATTGAAATATAGTTCATTTTACAAAGCTGTGTTAGTTTCAGGTGAACAGGAAAGTGATTCAGTTACACATACGCACATATCCATTCTTTTTCATATTCTTTTCTCACATATGTTATTACAGAATACTGAGAATAATTCCCTGGGTTACATAGCAGGTCCTTGTTGGTTATCGGTTTTATGTAGACAGTAGTGTGTATATGTTAATCCCAAACATAATGTATCCCTCCCCCAGCATGATTCCTCGCTGTTAACCATAAATTTGTTTTCTATGTCTGTGAGTCTGTTTCTGTTTGTAAATAAATTCATTTGTATCAAATTTTTAGGTTCCACATATAAGTGATACCATACGATATTTATCTTTCTCTGTCTTAACTTCACTAGTACGTGAAGACTGATCTAATAGTATTGAACCCATGGTTACACTGAACAACCCAAGCAGCATCAGCCTGTGTGCTGGCCACGGAATGGAGAAACCCACTTGGATCTCCTCCACT
This sequence comes from Hydropotes inermis, assembly GCA_020226075.1. Classification (NCBI taxonomy): domain Eukaryota; kingdom Metazoa; phylum Chordata; class Mammalia; order Artiodactyla; family Cervidae; genus Hydropotes; species Hydropotes inermis. The sequence goes on along the minus strand of CM035280.1, from coordinate 70,092 downwards.
TCAAGGGTAAACTTGGCTGCCCAGATGCTGGGTGGCCTTTCACAATTGTCTCAGATGCACTGAGTTGTCTCCCTGATTATTCTGTCTGTTCAGGGGCAGGGCACTCCCTTGAGATTACTACTGAAATAGAAAGTCCAGGTAATCCAGAGCCAATCTGCAACATGATATGTCTGATAAGCCATGTGGATCCACAGCTCACACTGGGACCTATCCACTGACCACAGCAACTCAACTTTTCCTTCTGACACAGTTCTGCACAGATATTATTCAAAGAGCATTTTCTAATACATATTCTGAATATTATATTCTGTAATATTAAACTAAACCCAAACTGTGGCATCAAGCCTCCAGAGTGCAGGGCAACTAGCTTTGCTCAAAGGAATCCCCTCATATAGGATAAAAGGAAAACAAAAATTCCCATTGGTAACTGTATCCACTTGAGTTGTGATTATTCTTTTCCTCAGGCACACTTTTCTTTTTAAATATTGTATAAATGTCAGACTTAGTAGTGTCACTATTCACAAACAATATCCTATGGGAACTAGATATGCAAGGAGAAAAGGGGAAAAAAAAGCAGGCAATTTTGTATAAGTCAGACTAAATGCTTTTTTTTTTTTTTTAATTTTATTTTATCACAGCAATGCAACTACAAAGGGTGCTGTTTCCCAGCAGGGATTGTGACTGTCTTTAATATGCTATCCCATAACTCTGTAATGTCAGTTGGTTATTAAAAATGGAATATGCATTTCTATCAGAGGCTCTCATGGTCATGAATCAAATGCCTTATTTTTAATATTGTATCTATTACCTATCTACTCACCTATTCATCTGTTTTTGCCGCATGATGAATCCTGAGAATAGAGGTACATACATAGATAATGGGTTTGGAAGCAAAATTTCCAGCTCCTAGGGCCGCCTTCTCTAACTCAGCCCCTTCCTCTCAGCTTACAGCCCCCTGTTCCATCTTCACAAAGCACGGCCTTCAGTCTCTATGAATGACTCTATAATTGTATCATGCCCACCCTGCTAGTCTAAGCTACCAGTAGTAGTATCTCCTTCTCCAGAGACTTGACTACATCTGCAAAGTCCCTTTTGTCATGCAAGATAACATTTTTGCAAGTTCTCAGGTTTTGAATGTGGACATCTTTATGGTGAGGACATTTTTCTATTTACTATAGCAGTTCACTCTAACCTGATGTGTACTACTTCCCAAATCCAAAGTTCAATTATCATTGCACCTCATGTTCCTTTGTGGAAAAAATATATATATATATAAGTATCAATATATAAACTCATTTTTTATTTGAAGGAATATCTTATTATATCACCAACATCAGAATTCTTAAAAGTGTTTACCAATGAGAAAGTCCCTAGTTTTCATGGGCAGGTACATTTCTTTACAAGGCACCTCTCAAAATTGCAGTTCATGATCAACATTCCCAATCAGCATGATTCAGTGCAGTAGGTAGATAAAATAGATCAGTGTAATATACCAAGGATGGTGATACAATCAAAGTTGCTTTGGACTAGATTGTAACCAAAGACTGAGGTTGTCAAAGCACTGAGATAAGACACTGATGTGTATCACTGCAAGTGCTGCTGAAAGGGAACCACTTCAGGACAACTTGCTAATTAGTGTGAGGGGGGAAAAAGAGCAAACTCAATGGGGAAAAGGTATGGGAATTTACTGCAGTCCACTAGCGCATACCCACACCTATTACCAAAGTCCCAATACTTGACAATGAGAACCTTAACATTCATACAATAGCCATGGAAAGATTATGAATTCAATGTGTATTATAATTTTATATCCTGTAAATCAAATTATAGATTTGGATTACATCAACCCTTTGATAAAAAGTTAGATAAATGTCTCATGGAAATTATGGAATTTCTCTAGTTTTCCAACGAGGTTGTAAACTAAGAAAAGCAAAGCATGAGCTTGTTATTGTCTTTAGGTAAGTGCTCTTGTATATAATGAGAAATGTTAGCCCACCCAGAAGTTCTTGCAGTCATTTCCACAATATTTTACTGCAGGAGCTATTGCTTTCCTAAATCCTTGCTTTTAACAGACACTTTATTCCAGGTAAATGTAGACAATCATTTAACGAACTATTTTTTATAACATGTCATGAATTATCAATATACATTCTTGAGCTGATGAAGGGATCGTTATTATCCTCAAATATAAACAGACCAGATATCCTTCTCAGATTACATTGTAAAATATTTTCACAAGGACCACTTCAAGTACAAATAACAGTCAAAAGAATCTAACAGAAAAACATCAGTCACTCTAGATATTTCAGGCTGGAGGGGATTTAATACAGAGAATTTGGGACAAACAAAACTGTTGGAAGAGCAACATCCTTCAAGAAGCCTAAAAGTGTTACAATCACAGGGAGTTTTCATCAATAATCTTAGCTGCTGCAGCCCTGAAGCCAGTGACTCACAGAACTCACAAGAGCAAATTATATTTCTGTAATTTTCTAAACTCCAAGAATCTGGTCAGTGTTGCCAATGGAGCAATAATGGTTCCTGCTTCTTTCCCTTTCCAATCTTACATTTCTTTGGCAGATGTTCAATTAGACTTATCGAAATAAAAGACTAGAAGAAGGCTGTATTTAATTCTGACAGATAAGCACAGATGTTGAAACTGTACCAGCTACATGAGGAATAACGTAGGCAAGAGGAACTGTGAGTAAGAGACAAGTAAGTAAGTAAGGTAAGATGTTAGTAAGAGAGAAAGAGGTAGATGTGTAAGGAGTATAGCTTTAATCCAGTAAACTGGATTGAGCTTTTTAAAAAAATTTTTTTTTTCTTAAAGCTTGTGCTATCATCTCTCTGGGCTTCCCAGGTGTCACGAGTGGTAAAGAATCTGCCTGCTAATGCAGGAGACACAAGAGACATGGATTTGATCCCTGAGTCAGGAGATCCCCTGGAATAGGAAATGACAACCCACTCCAGGATTCTTACCTGGAAAATCCCACAGACAGAGGAGCCCAGTGGACTACAGTCCATGGGGTTGCAAAGAGTCGGACACAGCTGAGCACACACACATATATTGTCTCTCTTCATGTGAAATACTGTTTGTTATTTTTCTCTCTATCACGGACACATTTGCTGAGTTTCTGAAAAATCAATAAGTTCTCACTTGTCATATTTGTTCTGATAGAGCTTGATTTACATGTGATTTAATTATATCTTGAATGTTCAAACCCCAAGTATTCTAAAGAAACTTCTGCTAAAATTATATCTACTTAGAGAATTTTTAAACATAAAACTAACAGCCATTTTCTTTCTTGTATTGTTATGCTGTTTTTCTACCCTTTTAAAGCAATTAGGCATTTCCTATTTTTTAAATAAAAATCATGAATTTTTGTAGTTCATATAATGAATTAGTAATATAATTTTTAGTATATTTCTATATTTGTTAATGTGCGTGTCACATGATATAGCTTAATTTTTGGAGAGCCATATCATATAGTTACTATTACTGTGGGTTTTGGGGTGAAAATGCCTAGAAGTGAATGACAGCTCCCACTGGCACTGCCCATGCACTCTTGTTCGAATGGTTGTGTGTTCTGTTTTCTCACATATAAACTGAAAATACTACCAGTACTTATAGAACTCGCTATGACATTAAAATATTAATAGTTCATAGTACCAAGTATTTAGTAAGATCAAAGCTATCAGCTGTCATACTGACTGTCCATAAGTGACAGTGCTAACTGCCCACTGTGTCTGACTCTCTGTGACCCCACAGACTGTAGCCAAGCTCCTCCATCCATGGGATGTCCCAGGCAAGAATACTGGAGGGGGCAGCCATTTCCTTCTCCAGGGGATCTTCCTAACCCAGAGATCAAACCCAGGTCTCTCGCATTTCAGGAAGATTCTTCACCAGCTGAGTCAACAGGGAAGCCTCAATAACTGTTCATAACAGCAAACCATTAACAGGTTTTCTTTGCTCTTACCTGTAGAGGCAGGGTTTTAAGATCTGCCTTCATTCCTCTAGGAAGAGAAAATAACTTTTGCCTTTTCTTTTTTCCTGTTCCTCGAGAGTTCACACTTTTTCTTTACATTTGTTTCCTTTTAAGGCTAATCTTAGAGTTGAATGACTTGTGAGACAAGGAAGTCACACAATATACCTACTGTCACCCATGTCCAGCCATGGCCTTGGCCTCCAGAAATGAGCAGGCGAACTGCAAAGTGTCATGTCAACAAGGCCAAGAATCTCCTAAGCTAATCGATGATCCTAGAACTATATAGCTTTAAAAATTCCTTTTCAGAAAACTATAGAAGATGGGGAACAAAACAGAAAAGTCATGGGGAAAAAACACAAAAAAAACAAATACACAAAAGCTTCGCTTTAAGTGTATACAGACTATATCTTGATCTTCACATATATGAACTATAAAATAGATGTGAACATATATATTTTTTTCATTTATTTTTATTAGTTGGACGCTAATTACTTTATAATATTGTATTGGTTTTTGTCATACATTGACATGTGAACATATATTTAAAAAAATACTATTTGGCTGCATCAGGTCATGGTTGTGGCATATGAGTTCTTCAGTGCATCACACAGGATCTCTCTTGAGGCACACAGGCTTTCTAGTTGGGGCTCACAGGCTTAGTTGCTCTGCAGCATGTGGGATCTTAGTTCCCTGACCAGGGATCAAACCCATGTCCTCTTCATTGGAAGGCAGATTCTTAACCACTGGGGCCACAAGTGAAGTCCTGATGTGAACATATTAATAATACACTTGCCTACACCTGTATTCTCTTCTTTGCCAATTTTAGTAACATTATATCCATATTTATTAGGATTTTCTTTCTATTGTAATATTAAACTGTGAAAGTATATCTCCTTCCATACATTCAGTAACTCATAAAGTAATTAAATTAATTCAAACAGGTACCTATTGAGGGGAATGCATTTTACTCATTTTTTGGCATATGGAAAGTAATCCTATGGGCATATGACATTATTCTAGCTTAAGGAAGTAAGGGAAAAAAGGTCAATGACTCTCTACCATGCTAACTGCTACCATATTGGGCAATTTGAAACATGACGGGCCTGGAAGAAACTTAGGAGTATGGCATGAACATGGGAAAGAAAAGGATAGCAAGGAAATACTAGATCAGGAAGCAAAAGCTTAGCCTTAGAGAGCACAGACTTAAGGAAAAAATAGAGTAAAACCTAAATTGGGTGTGTGTGTGGGGGGGGGGGGTGGGAGGAAGAGATCTCAGTAAAACAGAAGTGCCTGATCAATCTCCTGCTTACTCTTCCAATGAACCACATAGCTGGGCTCACCTTCACCTTGCCTGGTTGATATCAACTCTCAATTTTTCCATTAAAGTCTAACATGAGTACTGTCAATAATGGACTATCTTCTTACTATGTGTACCACCTGTGTACCTGTTTAATGCTTGAAATTGAGGGCTTCCTTAATGGGGCATAAGTACTGAATGTCTCCAAGGGTTTTCACAGATCTAATATTTAAAAGATTCCCATGCACAAACAAAGGAACTTAAGCAGTTGATTGCTTAGTCACAATAGGTAACAGCACAAGTATTGCCCATCAGAGACCCTCATGATTGCTCTCATAATTTGATGGTTCTTGTTTTATATTAATTTACTCAGTTAAGTTCAGTCACTCAGTCATGTCCAACTCTTTGCTACCTGATGGACTGCAACACGCCAGGTCTCTCTGTCCATCACCAACTCCTGGAGCTTGCTCAAACTCTTGCCCATTGAGCGCTGATGCCATCCAACCATCTCGTCCTCTCTCGTCCCCTTCTCCTGCCTTCAATCTTCCAGCATCAGGGTCTTTTCCAATGAGTCAGGTTTTTGCATGAGGTGGCCAAAGTACTGGAGTTTCAGCTTCAGTATCAGTCCTTCCAATGAATATTTAGGATTGATTTCCTTGAGGATTGACTGGTTTGATCTGCTTGCAGTCCAAGGGATTCTCAAGAGTCTTCTCCAACACCACAGTTCAAAAGCATCAATTCTTTGTTTCTCAGCTTTCTTTATGGTCCAACTCTCATGTCCATACATGACTACTGGAAAAACCATAGCTTTGACTAGATGGATTTATTCAGACCAGGACTTTAAGACTCTGGACTATCCCTGGAGTCCCTATCATGTAAATGTCTGAAGGCAGGTACAACATTAAGCCAATGCCAGATGATTATGAAGTCCCTCAGATCTAATTCTCACAAGACAAGGTTCTCTGGCTTCCTTTGACTGGCTTTCTCTATTAATCAATGGGATATGTAATTTAATTTTTTTTTTTTTTTTTGGCTACACAGCATGTGTGATCTTAGTTCCCTGAGGAGGGATCAAACCCATGTCTTGTGCAGTGGAAGCACAAAGTCCTAACAACTGAACTACCAGGGAAGTCCCTTTCTTTATCATTTACTAGTTCATTAAATATGCTGTAGCATGAGTTATCTTTCCAGTTACCCATTTGCTCTGTTCTAAATGAACTGAGTGTGCTGAAGTACACTCGCTTCTTGACACTCTTTTGAAAAAGGTATTTTGTCTCATTTTAAAATGTCTTGCACCATTTCATAAATACCCTAATTATTGCTCTCCTGATTTGATGGTCTTTGTTTTATATTAATTTACTCAATAAATACTTATTCAATTCATATTACATACTTAATAAGATGTGATCCTGCTCTTAAGACACTCACATTGTCACTGAATAAATGCAGTTCTCAGGGGAAGGGTATGGACTCATAAAGAAGAAAAAGAATGGTTTCTTCCTATTTGGTTGGGAAGGAGAGGGAGGGAAAGCTCAGGTGGTGATGTTTATGTTCATCTTCAAAAATGAGTATGTGCTCGCCCAGCAAATGAGGCATAAAAGATGAGGCGTAAGAAGCAGTGTGAACAAAGGCATGGAGAAGGGAATGTTTCATGAAATGACAGTGTTTGTTCTGTTCAGATAAGCACCAGAAGGTTTTTGTAACTCAAATAAGGTAATAACTAAGAAAAGGGTCTGTGCCCTCATATGAGATTCCAGAGAAAGGAGAGAGGAGGGATGCCAAAGGGGCTGAAGCTGATTATAAGGTCTGTAAGGAGTTATAAAAATAGTAAGCAGAGTGGATAATATGATCAGATGAAATTTTAATGTGTGGGGTAAGAATATATAATAGAAAATTCATAAAAAACATATATTTATGGGGACTTGGTACTTTAAGTCTGTGGGAAAAGAAAATTGTTTTAGAAGGCTGAATAGTCTAGGGTCATTATGCTAGGGTTATGATCCTGATTCTACCAATTAACAGATATATGAATGTGGGGCTGCCGAATTGTTTGATGTATTTTGACTAGTCGATATCTAGTTTCCCTTTTACCGGTGTCTATAATTCATGTGTCTGATATTTTTCTTGTTGGTTTTTGAAGCTGAGAAATAAGTTTTATTATGTGGGGCTGCCGGGGCTGGGGCTGGCAGGCAGCTGGGACTTGGGTCTCGGTTTCCCTGAAATGGTGGGATTCCCCGCCCCCATCGGGTGACCTGGAGCCAGCCAATCAATATACACCCAGTAAAAAGCCCGCGGGAGAGCTGAAAAGCCCGCGGGCGCCTAAGTTTGAACAAAAGCCCGCGCCGTTTGTACCAATAGAATTGCTTTAAGTTTGAACCAAAGCCCGCGAAGTTTGTGCCAATAGGATTGCTTTGCAAACGTGTAACCAATCACTTTGTAACCCGTATGTAATATGCTGATAGTATGGTTTTTTTTGC
>CM035280.1:11199-62235 GCA_020226075.1 Hydropotes inermis | reverse complement strand
TTTTGCATATAAAAAGCTCGCCCAATTTGCTGTTCTGTGTGCTCTGCCTCCCAGGAGATCAGAGTCACCCGTTTGCACAACCGACAATAAACCCTCTTGCGTGTTGCATCTGCTGGGCTGGTTTATTGGGTCGCGTGGTTTTTCCTACTTGGAACGAAGGCCCGAATTTTGGGTCTTACATGAATTGTGCAAAATCAATAACCATTTGGTGCCTTACTTGTCCTTTCATCTGTATGCTGTGTTTAATCCTTAAAGCAACCCCAGGAAAGTGAAATTATATTGAAAGCTTCTGGCACAATTAAGGGTTGTCCAATATCAGTGATTGCTATGATAATCACATACTGGCTATCCATTTAAAAATATTTAGATTAATATTTCACACCATTCATAAGAATGTATTTTAGATGGACCAAAATCTTACTTTTTTAGTTATGGAAGTATTAGGACAAAAAACATAGACATAAGTTTATAACTTTTGGACAGAGAAAGTCTTTAAATAATTATGCAGGAAACATCAAATAAAAATGTGTAAGCTTGAAAATACTACAATTAAGGATTTCTGTGCAAGATATCCCCTGCTGTAAATGAAGACAAATGACAGACCAGATTTTCCAATACATGTAAGAAGCGGTGGCAAGGTTGTGGGGAGGTGGTATTTATGTATAGCTCACAGGAGGACAAATAGGTGTAGTCCTTTTTGACAGCAGTGTGACAGGACTCCTTAAAATAAAAATGAGAGACAAATTCTGTGAACCCATTTCTATTTCTTGGTTATTTATAGGCATCACACAGGTAACTTACTTTAAAATATCTCAGTGTAAAAAGTGATATAAATGTGTAAAGAAGCATTCACACCTATGCTTAAGGAAGTATAGAGAAGGATGTTCAAAGCACTGTTGTTGGTTAAGAGAAAATAAATTTTAATTGCCTAATTGTCCACCAATGGGGTTTTAACTATACTATGTCTAACCTATGGAATATTATGAACATTTTAAGAGAATGAGATAGAGCTAGGTTATCTATATAAGAATAAAACTCCATGACAAATTGTAAAAAGAAACAAAAATTTTAAAGCAGGTAGAATGTGAGATCTGTTTTAAATCAGATAAGCATATAACCTTATTTACATAGGAATATGCACATATTAATGCATAGAAGAAGGTTTGAAAACAATGTCTTCCCTTTCCACCCTTGTCTGGCTTTTATTTGCTTTAATTGTAAAACCAAGCCTAATCCTTACTAATATAGGATATATGGTTTTCTTAACCAACAAGGAGAAGAAGTGGAAAAAGAGAAATTCAATTTTTTTTTAAAGCATAATTTTGAAAATACATTAAATTGCATCATCAGAAATCTTGGAGATCTCAATATTTCAATATTTCACCATATGTACACTTAGAATAAATTAAAAGAAACAAATGAAGAGGATAGAAGAAGAAACAATGGTACATATAAAATAAGATAGTAGGAATAAATTCAAACACAAGTTAAACTTCGTTTTTAAAAGACAAATGCTAATATTTGATATTTTGAAAGCCACCTGGTTCCATGGCATTTATAAGACAGCTTTAAAATAGAATGATATCACAGGACTCAATAATACCACTAAAAATAAAAAACACGTCCACAAGACTACACAAACACAAGTATTTATATTATATTTCTTCATAACAGACAAAAACTGGAAACAAATGATTAAACAGAGCAATGAAGCCAGAAACAAAAGAACATACACTAGATGATTTACCAGAAAATTTTAATCTATGTGATAGAAAACAGTCAACAATCTACCAGATGGGGATGAGGTGGGTGTGGTCTGAGGCAATTTGGATGAGAGATGAAAATGTTCTCTGTTTTGACTGTCCCGGTGGTTACTTGATATGTTGATTTTTCAAAACTCATTGAGGTATACACAAAATCAATGTTTTTGTGTATTTAAATTTTGTGTATTTAAATCCAAATTTAAATTCAGTAAATAAAAAGATGAGGAAAGGAAAAATATATAGAAGTACAGAAAAGAAGTACTTTATTTTTTGGAGGCTAAGTGCAGGCTTTTCTCTGTGGAGGAATCGGAGCATGTTTATTTTTTATTTATATTTTTTTTAAGTGAGATCTTAAGGAATAGCAAGGCTAACCAAAAGAGAAGAAGAAAGAAGCATGTTTCAGACAGAGGAAGCCATAAGTTAGATTCATGGGACAGATGGCAAAATCCGAGGTTCATTTGAGGAACTGGGAGGAGTTCAACTGGACCAGAGAGAAAGGTGTAACAGAAGAATCAAGTGAGGTTAACACTCCTGAGCTTTGCATAAGCGAGACTGTCTTTATTTTGCCCTTGAACATGAATGCCATTTTGTTCATAGAATTCTTGTCTCGTGTTCGTTTTCCTCACAATATTCTGCAGGTTTGCTAATTACCATTTTGAAGGCAGTGTTGCTGAAATGTCCAAGGTTGCCTGGTGCTTTTTCCTCTGCAGGTAAACAAAGTTTGCTCCTTTATTGAATATAGTGCCTATTTTGATCGTGTTTCATTAATATTATTTTCCTTGATAGTCAATGAGTCTGAAGAACCCACTATTCATGTTACCACTGATGACTCCTTTACCTTTTGGAATCATCTCCTTTTGGAAATCCTACTACCAGTACATCGGAACTCCCACACATTCCCCAAGTTTCATCTTTTCTAATGACGGTATAGTCTGCATTTCCACTTCTAATGACTTTTGAGGGAAAGTTTGTTATGCCTTTTCTTCTCCCTTAATTTGATCTTGGTCATATTAATAATTTAGTGTTTTTACTCCTTTATTATTGTTTTAAATTCAGAAATTGTTTTCTTTCCCTTTTCATTACTATCAGAGCTTATTCCATAAGCACAATGTCCCCTGAAATGTTATAAAGGAATTAATGTAAATTTGTATTTATGTTTTGTATCACTCAGGAGTCTTCAGAGAAAGGGAAACAGCATGAATAACTAATTAGAGAAATAAAGAAAAAGATGGAAAGAGGGAGAGAGAAAGGAATTTTAAGTTAGTGGTTCACGCAACTGTTGTTGTTGTAGTGGTTGCTAAGTCATGTCCGAGTTTCTCATAACCACATGGACCATAGCCCGCCAGGTTCCTCTGTCCATGGAATTTTTCTGGCAAAAATACTGGTCCTTTCCAGGTCACGTAACTGTGGAGGCAGGCAGATATGAAATCTATGTGTCAGGCTTATACCTGGAGACGCAAGCTAGATTGTTATGTCACAGTGTCATCCCTAATTTTTCCCCATCTCTGTTTTTGATGGGAATCTTTTAAATCAACGGATTGTATATGTTAATCACATCTGCAGAGCACCTTCACAGCAGCAACTAGAGGAGTGTTTGACCAAATGCCCAGGGCCACAGCCTAGCCAACAGGACGCACAAAGCTGACCAACACTGTGGCTCACACCATTACTGTCGTACTGACATAACACACTGCAGTGGCTTATGATAAGAGAGGTCCTCGGGTTTGTGTGCCATTTCACTTTTTCCCAGACCATCAGTTCTGGTTCTTCCATGCTGGTGCCTTCGGATGAAACATACCATCTTTTCATTTGCCCACATGTGTGCTTGCATTTATTTTTTTTTTTTAATTAATACAGAATATCTGTGAATGCTTGTCCAGATTTTAAGGTTGAAATGAATTCTGTCTTATCAGACCCCTTTGGGTATTCTATCTCAGTTTTCCATTTTACAATCTCTTATAAGCAGTAAAAAATACTACTATTAATAATAATCCTTTTAAAAGAAATATGCTTGTAATAACCTCTTTGTAGTCTCTGTCAGGCCGAAAACTCATTTCCAACTTAAATTGATAACTTTGAGTAAAAAGTGTTTGGATCCTCATTCAGAACTGTCCCATACATTGAAGCCTCAAAAGTCACCATCACAATCAATCAAAATGATTGATTTGGTAAGCTAGATAAAAGCAATTTTGGAACTTCGTTAAAATAGTTAAAAATAAACTATCATTGACATCTTTTGTAAATGTAAAGAAGTGGCCAGTGGTTATTAATAAAACAAAGAGTGCCATCTACTGACTACAGAATTCTCTGGTGAAAGCTGCCTTCAACATCAACATAATACCACACAACTTCCCAGTGTGATAGTGCTATCGTCATTCATTTAATATTCTGAATTTTCCAAGAATTTTTGCTCATTTTAAAAGCTCACATTTAAATCTCTAGTTCTTCTAACTGAAGTGAAATTTACATGTGCTTGAATCAAATGACTGCCACTTTACAAAATCACTGTCATCAAGAAGCAATTCTTTTAAAGTGCCCCTCTGTGCTCAGAACTATGCAATATAAAAGAAATATGACTATATTCCCCTCACACAAGACTCAGCAACAGTGGTGGAGACTGCAGAAATGTATGAATAAATAGACTCCATTTTTCCCAATGAAACCCTCCTGAGATAATGAAGGAAATGAAAGCACTGATGTAATTTCCTGATAAAGGAGACACTGAAGCATATTTCACATGGAGGATTAGAGTTAGCACCTATCACTTTTTAATTCAGATATGATTTTATAGAGGAAGTAACATTTAGAGTTTTGAAGACAATCAAAATAAGACAGTAATTGGAGGAGAGTATCATGTACTGCATTTAAATTGCTGTTGTTGTTGCTTAGTTGCTCAGTTGTGTCCTGTTATTTGCAACCCCATGGACTGTAGCCCACCAGACTCCTCTGTCCATGGGATTTTGCAGGCAAGAATACTGTAGCGGGTTGCCATTTCCTTCTCCAGGGGATCTTCCTGACCCAGGGATGAAACCCACGTCTCCTGCTTGGCAGGCGGATTCTAAATAGGAGTCAATATTTTAAAAGTGCAGAGGATAAGATGGTTGGATGGCATCACTGACTCAATGGGCCTGAGTTTGAGCAAACTTTGGGAGACAGTGAAGGACAGAAGCCTGGCATGCTGCAGTTCACAAGGTCGCAAAGAGTCAGACACAACTTAGCAACTGAACAACAATTTAAAAAGTGTAGAAACAAAGCTTCCTCCTGCGGTTCACTAGAGATACTGTGAACTTTCTCTAAAGTAGAGCAGGGATAGGAGGGCTGTGCTTCCAGTGCAGGATTATGGTGTTTAAAGGAATAAATCACTCCAGAAACAGAAACATAGAGTCAAGAAGGTTCATCTCCAGGAGACACTTTTCAGTCTCACCACTGGCTTCAGGATCCCAGGTGGGACTAGGTGAACACATGACCCTACACCCCTTTATATGTTAACAGATCAGATGCCATGACAAGAAACAAGACTGGGACTTCCCTGGTGGTCCAGTGGTTAGGGCTTCATCTAACAATGCAGGGGTGAGGGTTCGATTCCTGGTCAGGCAACTACGATCCCACATGGTTTGTGGCCAAAAAACAAACACATAAAACAGAAGCAATACTGCAACAAATGCAATAAATTCTTAAAAATAAAGAAACTAGTCATGTTCCTACAAAAGTACAAAATGCTAATAATCTCTTCTGTCAACTCTGACATCCTGGGCTCTCCCCCTGATGAAGGCTTCTCCTGGAACATTGCTAGCCTTTCTCAACAAGAGAGTAATCATGTGAAAGTCTATAATAAAAACAGAATTAGCAGTGCATTCCAACTTCATTTCTTTGTTCACTCATTTCATAGAGTACTTCAAAGCAGAATGGGTTTGCATAACACATTCATCTGTATAATAATGTTTTGTCCCAGTTAGAATTTTTTTTTTTTTTTTTTTGTTAAATAAATGAAACAACAGCACAGGCTTCCAGTCCCAGGACCCACCAGAAGGATGTAGAGTGTACAGGATGTAGGCTCCAGGATGTAACCCTCAAACCCAAGGTCAACAAACCTTAGTAAAATCTAACATTCTTCAGTGGATGAAGATAAAACCATAGGAGTTTACAAGAAGAAAGTAGATTAAATTCATAGCTATAGGGTATCTCTTGAAAAAAGACTTATATACTTCATATGCATTTTGTGATGAGGACAGAACTGGTGAGAAACTGATAAAAATTAATTGTAATTTGGGACCTTATAAAGCAAAACCTTCTCTCTCCATGAATTGGACTTTTACCAAAACACTGCTTACCCTCCCTGTAAGGTAGACATGCCATGTGGACAATCAAACATAAGATTGCTAGAAAGATTACAGGATGACAGTATCCATCTTAATACCAGTAGGGCTTCAGGTCAGTTGGAACAGAGTGGTCCCAACAAATTTTACAGATAAAATTTAGAACTAATTTTATCCCTTTAAAAATTGTAATGATACTCTAATTCCCTAATCATTCATGGTCAGCCAAGTAACAGCCCACACATAAATTAGGTCATAAACTCTGGCACACATATATATTACCTTATGTGGAAAAAGTGGTTTCAAGATGTGATTAACCTAAGGAGCTTAAAAGGGACATTGTCTCGAATTATCTGAGTAGGTCCTAAATACAATCTCAAGTGTCCTTATAAGTGGGAAGCAGTTGATACACACAAAGAAGGCAACATGAAAACATATTTGAAGATGCTGACTTTGAAGGCTGGAGTGATTTGGCCACAAACCAAGGAATGGGCTTCCCTGGTGAGTCAGATGGTAAAGAATCTGCCTGCAATGCAGGAGACCCAGGTTCAATCCCTGGGTCAGGAAGATCCCCTGGAGAAGGGAATAGCAGCCCACTCCAACATTCTTGCCTGGGAAATCCCATGGACAGAGGCATTGGTGGGCTACAGTCCATGGGTGGCAAAGAGTTAGACATGACTGAGTGACTAACACTTTCACTTCTTTCAAGGAACAGTAGAGCCACCAGAAGCTGGGAGAGGCTAACACCTTGATTTGAGTCCAGCAATATTGATTCATATATGGGGGCTGAGAAACAGTGAGACAATACATTTCTGTTGTTCAATGCCTCCAATTTTATAGTAATCTGCAATAACAGCCATGGGAAACCAACATATTCCAGGTGACTTTGTCTTTCTATAATCCATGTTTCATAATATAGGATATTATATAAATATCTTTGGCATTATTCAGTTCAGTTCAGTTCAGTCGCTCAGTTGTGTCAGACTCTTTGCAACCCCATGAATCGCAGCACGCCAGGCCTCCCTGTCCATCACCAACTCCCAGAGTTTACTCAAACTCATGTCGATAGAGCTGGTGATGCCATCCAGCCTTCTTATCCTCTGTCCCCTTCTCCTCCTGCCCCCAATCCCTCCCAGCATCAGGGTCTTTTCCAATGAGCCAACTCTTCACATGACATGGCCGAAGTATTATTAGTGCCACGCTAAAGCTTTTACACAAAGTGTCTCCAATCCTTCTCTTTTTCCAGAAATCCTACTGCTCCTTCCCTGCTCTCTGCTCCAGCCATGCTTCATGCCTTAACACACAAAGAGTATTTGAGAGCGGGCTGTGGTGGTTTCCTCTGATTGGAATGCTTCTACTCAGACATCCCAACAATGAACTATCTTAACCTTCAAATCTCAGATCAAATTTGCCTTCTCACTGGGTCTACTTCCCAACTAGCCTATTCCACACTGCAGCCTCCTTCCCTAACCAGTAATTGCATCTGTTCTCTTTTATTATTTTAATATCATTTTAATCTCTATAATACTGAATGAATTATGTAATTGTTGTTTATATCTTCTTTCTGCTTCCTTGAGGATATATGCTTTCTAAGGTGAAAGATTTTCTCTGTTTCACTAATGTATTCCCAAAGCATAGAAAAATATCCAATATCAATCATATATCAGGCACACAATAATTTTTTTCTTGACTGAATAAAGTTGAAGGAATGCATTTAAAAGTTTATCAAAATAAGTTAAAGGGGTTGCAATCCTACCAAAATGAATTTTAACTGAGTACAACATGACACATCCAATCTTGTGTTTTTATCATTTTGATTTGTGTTCTATGCTAGTTAAAGGCTCAAAGGTCATTAACAGGGCCACAGAACTGGCTATTCTTCTGGTTATCAGGAAGATTGATAATTCTCTATGTACATAAATCTTCAGTGGAGCTCCACTTAAAACTATCCCATGAGTAAGGGAAAAAATGGCAGGGAATGAGTTTCAGCAATAAAGTTGGATCTTAAACCTACCACAGAACCTATCAGATAATTCCCTAATAAGCAGAAACTCACACCGAATGGGTGTAAAGAATGTCTGAACATTTTCCAAGTAAACTGGATAAGAAATGATAGAGGCAAATTCCCTTTGCAGACTACTTATTTAAAATCTCCCTGATCTAATAAGAAGGAAAATCAAGAGGAATTTCCTATTTCCTAAGGAAGAAGGGCTGAAATGCTGAAAGGCTAAATCATTTTACATTTTTAAAAATTTAATTGATTGAGATTTAGTTGATTTATAATGTTAAGTTCATTTCTGCTGTACAGCAAAGTGATTCAGTTATTCATATATAAACATAATTGTTCATATTCTTTTCCATTATGCTTTATCATTGGATATTGAATACACTTTCCTGTGCTACACAGTAGGACCTTGTTGTTTGTTCATTCTTATTATATTTGCATATGCTAACCCCAACCCTGCCCCCATCCTCCCCTTAGCAATCATCAGTCTGTTCTCTGTGTATCTGTGAATCTGTTTTGGTTTCATCGATAAATTCATTTGTGTCCTATTTTAGATTCCACATATAAATGGTATCATATGACATTTAAACAATAGATAAAAAACAATTTGCACTATGTTATAAATTTGTGAAGCGTTAAGAAGTTCAGCCTGGGGAGCCTGGGGAGGACCATGCTCTGAAGAGAAGTGTGGGACCAGCACTAACAACCTTCAGGAAAGCAAAAGTCAATGCAGATTCTGAGACTGTGAAACTTCAGTGATTTTCAAGTGGTAGATAAGCAACCCAGGGTACATGGCAGTGAAAGAAAGTACTAGTTGAATATTGATGCCAGACAAAATGAAGTTTTCAGTACCATTAGCTAATATCCTTTCTTCCTTGATTGCCTTTTCCAGGGTTATTGAAAACTAAACTTTACAAGTGCTTGGGTTTGGCAATCTGGGACACATTTTTTCCTTTTGTTCTTTAGATATGCATGTTTACAATAAACAGATCCAATTAAAGAGATTTTGTGTTCTGCTTTTCTAAAAGAGTGACATATTTATTCAAATTAGAATTAACATTGTTAACAGGTTTTGAATATAATTTTAAGAAGAGGTGAGAAATTTATCACCTATTTTATTTTGAAAAGGTGTTTTAATTTACATATTTAGAATTTAATGATTAAAGAAGGTACTCTCAGGGAAAGTATGGATCATAGAATTCCAGAAGTAATAAATCACAGAACACTGGGAGTAAAAGAGGGAGGGAAAAGACTTAAAATATGAGAAGACTTTAGTCCCAACTAATCTAAGTAATTTAAATATTCAAACAGGGCGAAAAAAAATGAAATTTGGAGATAAGTCTATTCCCAGTGAATTTGAGGTTCTTGATAACTCACTGCTGAAAGAATTCATTTGAGAGACAAAGTGATAGATAAGAAGTAGATTAATTTAGAGAGAAACAGAGAAACACTCCACAGAGTCTGGGCCATCTCAGGAGGTGAGAGAGCCCTGAAATATAGTGTGGTTAGTTTTTTGGGAGGACTACTCCAATTATTTCAGGGGAGGGGTGGGGATTTGCAGGAACTGGGCCACCAACCACTTTTTGACCTTTTATGATTGGCCTCAGAACTGTCAAGTTATGGGAAAGTGTGTCACTTAGCTTATGCTAATATATTACAATGAACATATCATGAGGCTCAAAGTTTGCTGCAAGTTGACTCTTCTGCCATCTTGGATATATTTGGTTGTAATCAGATAATATTGTATCTTCAGCCTATATCATTCTTTCAAAGGTTGTGCTCTGTTCCCTTCCCACCTGTTTCAATAAATATCCAATATCCAACTAATTATATAACAGTAGGTGGTCTGTGGTATCATCATGATAGAAATGTCTATTTGAAACAAATTATTTTAGGTATGATTGAACAGAACTGACTCAATGGGCATGGATTTGAGCAAACTCCAGGAGATAGTGGAAGACAGAGGAACCTGGTATGCTACAGCCCATTGAGTCTCAAAGGGTTAGACAGAGACTGAACAATATCAACACAGGATATTAACTCCACAAAGCATAATTATCAGATCACTGGTACAATCTAGAATTTGGGTAGGAAAACAAATAATTCAGATAAAATGTTAATAAATCAAATTGTTTATGCATTTGTTTTTAAAACTAAAGGATGGTAAGATCCTTTGCTAAACTGCATTAATTCAGGAGTGCAGTCATTGAGGGCAGGTGAAGTCAGTTGTGTCCGACTCTTTATGACCGCATGGACTGTAGCCTGCCAGGCTCTTCTATCTACAGAATTTTCTGGGCAAGAATACTAGAGTGGGTTGCCATTTCCTTCTCAAGGGAATCTTCCCAACCCAGGGATCAAATCTGTCTCCTGCACTGTAGACAGATTCTTTACTGCTAAGCCACTTGGGAAGCCCAGATGGTCACTGAGTGAGGCCCCATAAATATAAATATGAGTGAAAACAATCTCTCTCCTAAGCTGCTCCAGGTCACGTAGAACAAAGGTACATAGATTGACTAACATCAGAATATAATTCAAATTAAGACAATCATGTTGGAACTTCCTTGGTGGGGAAGACTGGTGGCATCAGTTGTGGTATAGTTACAGCTTCTGGAAGACTAACTGGAAAGATGGTCTTACTGAAAAAAAGAATGCAATTGAGTAATGAGATTTAAAAGTCAATAAAGGTTAAGAGAAAGTATTTCTTTCAAAAATGAGTATTGCAAAGTTTCTACTGTTGGCTAAACCTTCAGTTCAGTTCAGTCGCTCAGTCGTGTCCAACTCTGCGACCCCATGAACCGCAGCACGCCAGGCCTTCCTGTCTATCACCAACTCCCAGAGTCCACCCAAACCCATGTCCATTGAGTTGGTGACACCATCCAACCATATTAAGACCATGAAAATTTTATCTTATGTGCTAAGAAAAACCACTGCCTTTGGCTGAACATTGCTGTATAATGCAGATCAAATCAATTAGGGCTTTTTTAATCACATTAAGCTAAAAAGCCATAAAAGAATATGAGATGAAAATTCATAAGCCTGTTGTGTTACTTAAAGGAAATATGCTAAGAAGACTTATACTTGCACTAAGAAGCTGACAGCAATGAAAAGCTATCTAATAGAAGACTTCTTTCTCAATCTCAGTTTTCCCTAATGAAAAATTGTGATATACATGTATTTGCCTATGTATGTATTTTCACAAATGAAATGACTTCTAATCAAGGACTTATTGGTTGCTACTTATTCTGAATCCTTTTAAGAGTGGTTCTGATTTTTTCCCCCTTTATTTTTATTAGTTGGAGGCTAATTACTTTACAATATTGTAGTGGTTTTTGCCAAACATTGACATGAATCAGCCATGGAGTTACATGTATTCCCCATCCCGATCCCCCCTCCCACCTCCCCCTCTACCCGCTCCCTCTGGGTCTTCCTAGTGCATCAGGCCAAAGCACTTGTCTCATGCATCCAACCTGGGCTGGTGATCTGTTTCACCCTAGATAATATACATGTTTCGATGCTGATCTCTTGATATATCCCACCCTCGCCTTCTCTCACAGAGTCCAAAAGTCTGTTCTGTACTTCTGTGTCTCTTTTCAATATAGGGTTAACGTTACCATCTTTTTAAATTCCATATATATGCATTAGTATACTGTGTTGGTCTTTATCTTTCTGGCTTACTTCACTCTGTATAACGGGCTCCAGTTTCACCCATCTCATTAGAACTTATTCAAATTAATTCTTTTTAATGGCTGATATTCCATGGTGTATATGTACCACAGCTTCCTTATCCATTCATCTGCTGATGGGCATCTAGGTTGCTTCCATGTCCTGGCTATTATAAACAGTACCGCGATGAACATTGGGGTGCATGTGTCTCTCTCAGATCTGGATTCCTCAGTGTGTATGCCCAGAAGTGGTATTGCTGGGTCATACGGCAGTTCTATTTCCAGTTTTTTAAGAAATCTCCACACTGTTTTCCATAGCGGCTGTACTAGTTTGCATTCCCACCAACAGTGTAAGAGGGTTCCCTTTTCTCCACACCGTCTCCAGCATTTATTGCTTGTAGACTTTTGGATAGCAGCCATCCTGACTGGCATGTAATTTTTTAATTTAAAAAAATTTAGTTTTTTTTTCCCCAAAGTCCAACATTGAAGTTTTTAAAAGTTCAATACTGAAAATTAATTCATAATTTAAAAACTCTAGAAGAAAAACTATAAGTAGTTTTCTTGTTGTCTAGTCGCTTCAGTTGTGTTGGACTCTTTTGCAACTCCATGGACTAAAGCCTGATGGGCTCCTCTGTCCATGGGATTTCCAGGCAAGAATACTGGAGTGGGTGGTCATTTCCTTCTCCAGGGGAACTTCCTGACCCAGGGATCAAACCCGTGTCTTCTGCCCTGGCAGGTATATTCTTTACCACTGATCCACCAACCTAAATTGAAATGAGATGAAGGTCCTAAAAATTACATAGTCAGAATGAGACTATAAGAAATGAAAAATAATAGTATATTCCACCAACTCTAATTCATAAGCCTTAAAACAAAGTATCCCTGTATTTGATCTGCAATTTCACTGGTATCTTTGATCAACATTAAAAAATTACTAAGGATTTTCATAGGTTTTCTCTCATACTTAATCCCCCAATAGATTTTTATCCACCATAATTGATTACTTAATGGATCTTCCTAAAAAGAGGAACTTGAGTATTGCTATCTCACTATTACTCACCTCAAAATCTCTTTAGAGCTCAGTGGGCTACAAGGAAATATTTAATGATAGAAAAAAAGAATAACAGGAAGAAAGAAGGAAGGGAAGGAGGAATAAAAAGAGGGGGGATAAAAAGAGGAAAAAGTCTTAAGACTGAGGAAGTTAAAGTCTTATGTAATATGGTGTAGAGGAGATTTCAATAGATGAGGAAAAGCACCAAAACCCAAACTTCATAGTTCACATTTTAATGAAGGAATAACCTTGACTATATACATTATTCTAGATATACATATATTTTTTCTGTAGGTTGGTGTTTTTATATTTTTACTGTATTTTCACATTTTTACTTTTTAAACATAATTTTAGGTGCAATAGTTAATTTTCTACTTATGTTACTTCACAGAAAGATAAATATTCATAATGTTAGGGTAGGAATGGTTATACATTATAGAAATGAATTAGTAATAACTGGGAAGACCCTCAGGAGGAGGGCATGGCAACCCACTCCAATGTTCTTACATGGAGAATCCCATGAACAAAGGAGCCTGGTGGGCTACAATTCATGGGGTCACAAAGAGTGAGACATGACTGAAGTGACTTAGCATGCATGCATGATGAGAAGAGTAATCATATTTCTGAAATGAGGTCATAAGTTGCAAAATGAGAATTAGTTACTAAATCATTCACTAATTAAATAAACAGATTTTTCCACACATCACAATTTCAACGCCAACTAATAAAATGTGTAGAAAGCAAAAATGAAAATTAGCATTCCAATGGTAGGCATAAAAGAACTGAATCAGTTCAAACCAAGAGCAGCCTACCAGTATTTTCAAAATCATAAAATACATTGTCTTTATACTGTAATTCACCGATTATCCAAATTATAGCTATATTTATTCCACTGTTCCTATCCCAAGATCCTTTTGGCAGTTTACTTTACTGGAGATATCATCTACATCTTTAAATATATGTTTTAAATACAATTTATACAGTCATCCAGGAATAGGAATAGCAATTGCAAACCTATTATTAACACTAAATATGTTTTAATATGGTCCATTACCAGAGCAAGTGTGCCATGTGTCACACTGTGAGTTATTAATATAATAATAAAAGCTTCTCTCCTTATTTCACTCTTCAGGGCAACTATTCTCACAAAGTTGCTTTTATCTGTTGAAATAAGCTGAAAATATTAGATAAAAAAGAAACTAATTCAAGCAAAATGGCAAACACATTTATTAATTATAAGCAAAACTGAAAGTTGTTCTCTATCATACTAAGAAATATTAGGCAAGACAGCATTTCATTTATGTGAGAAGACTGTATAATTATAGGGAAAATAATTTATATGTGTATTTGTGTAAAGATGTAATTTTACTCATCAGACTTATAAGAAGTGCTGTGTTGCTGGAAGCAAGAGTTCAATAAACTGTTATGATAAACAGCTAGGTGAGAAGTACATTATCAAGGGCCTACTCAAGAAAAAAGAAAAAGGAGAAAAAAAAAAACCAATTCTATTAAAATTCTACATAAAACAAAAAGAGAAATATCTTTCTCCAAAAAGTGAAAGGAGGAAACTGTAGGAGGGAGCACCCAAATTACTGATACTGAATTTTTCATTGACTTTGAGACAAATTCAAGACAGACTGAACTTGATTTAAGAAAATAAAGAAATATAATATTTCTAGAAACTAGAGAGTCATGAACCTGACCATGCTTGTTATATTTACATAATAAACTTAATTTAGGTGATTCATAGCTTCTTTTTGTTAATTATAAATATGGTAAATGCCATTGTCTCTTCTATTTATTGCTTACTTATTTATCAATTTATATTCATCCTCTCAAGAGCTTTTAAAAAAACTAAGTATGCTATAAAAACACTGCTTAACATTTAAATATAAACAAACTTCACTATGTCTATGGAAACATCAGAAGACAAATACTGTACTTAAATTATCTCATAATACCACTGAGAAATATTACAAAGAAAAAGACTTCAAGTTCATTGACAACCCTCCCATTTAAAAGTAGGGCCTATCACTACCATCTTTCTAAATTCCATATATATGCGTTAGTATACTGTATTGGTTTATATGCAAAACAGAAAAAGAGACACAGATGTACAGAACAGACTTTTGGACTCTGTGGGAGAAGGCGAGGGTGGGATGTTTTGAGAGAACAGCATCGAAACATGTATATTATCAAGGGTGAAACAGATCACCAGCCCAGGTTGGATGCATGAGACAAGTGCTCGGGGCTGGTGCACTGGGAAGACCCAGAGGGACTGGGTGGGGAAGGAGGTGGGAGGGGGTTTGGGATGGGGAACACATGTAAATCCATGGCTGATTCATGTCAATGTGTGGCAAAAACCACTACAATACTGTGAAAGTAATTAGCCTCCAACTAATAAAAATAAATGGGAAAAAATAAAAAAATAATAAAAAATAAATAAAAGTAGGGTCTATACCCATCCCTTTTATTCTGACTGCTTCAGTCTATAGCACACAGGAATGGAAAGAAGCCATGTGACTTGCAAAGTTAGGTCGTAACAAGCCAGTCATATTCCACAAGCTTCTCCTTGAACACTTGATTTTTGGAAGCCCCCTACTTGCACACTCCTACTGAGAGCCCAGATGACATGCTCTGAGACACACAGCTACATGGAGAGTTCACAGGCAGATACTCAGATCGATACATCCAGCCTAGCAAGTCAAACAGCCTAGCCCAGAGACTTGTGACTAAGAAGCTATCTTGGAAGTCTTTCCAGCTGAGGACCCATATACTGTGCAGCAGAAAAGATGCATCCTCATTATGTCATAGCCTGATCCTGACAGAACCCATGAGTAAAGTAATTGATTCTTCTTTAAACCTTCACTCTGGGACAGCATATATTAATAACATAGCACATTTACTAGGAAGGATAGGAATAAAAGAAATGAAACTAGTTCAAACCAAGAACAGGCTACAAACATTTGCAAAATTACACACACACACACACACACACACACACATATGTAGGCTGCTATATTGCAATCCATTAATTTTCCAAATGTAGCCATATTTAATCCACTGTTCCCATATTCTTCAATCAGGTTAACCCAGAAAGAGTACACTGTATTCAACAGTGTCTAAATTTTTATTAACGTAAGGCTTGATTCATTTTCAATTTTTTACCATTAAATTTACCTCTTTTTGTAAACCTTAAAATTTCTTTATAAGAGAAGTAAATAAAATATCTTATAAAGGGCATTTAAGCTAGTTATTTAATAGTCTAAACTTCATTCAATGAATATTTAAGAGCCCACTAAAACATTCTGTAACAAGCTAGAAATAAAATAAATATAAAATTATAATGGTCATGAACGTGGAAGTGACCTCCAACTGACCTCCAACTCTGGGAACATGGAAAAGCTCAGCATCTAGGTGACTAGATTAACAGGGTGCATGGAAATAAAAGCTACAAGTTCAATTTAGAGACAGCAAATTGAGCAGCCCTATAAAGTTGAAGAAAAGACAGCATTTAGGGGCTTTTTTGGTGTGACATGTTTCCAACATTATTTACATTGCACCACATATAGTAATTCAATGAGCCTATCAGCTGTACCACCTATCAGCTATCAAACATATACAAAAAGGATAACTTTATTACTCCTAATAATTTGTAAAGGAAAAACAGAAAAATGAGAATGATGTGACTTGTAAAACTTATAATGGCTTAGAAACAATGTTTTGCCTTTATTTTTTCTTTCACATTTAAGATAAATAGGTTATACTAAAAATCCATTTTAAGAATCACTATAAGATCATTCCTCTATGCAAAGTATACATTGAGTCACTGTAATATGATAACTTGATAGGAGAATGAATTGTATATATTAACACAACTAATATATCTGAATTCATAAGATTTTAACATATAGCCAAGAAAAACTCAGAAGAGATTCACAGAATAGGCTACTTTAAATATTTAAGACAATAACAAAAGCTTTGTGGATCACTGTTATTTATTATTAAATAACTTATTAAAATATGTAATATTTTCATACCTTCTCTTTTCTCCAAATCATTTTTCCTTCGAATAGATAATCTGAACAAACTATGGCTTACATTGTCCAATATTTATGCAGGGGCTAAATCCAAAATTGGCAGGGTTAAAAACAAATCTATGACCATATTATAAATGTATATAAGCAGAGCAGTGCTTAGCTACACAGAGAACATCCAACAAAAAGTATCATGATCATTTTCTACAGGTACCTCCTTCATACCCTCTCTCTCTCTCTCAAAGTCACTCAGTCATGTCTGACTCCTTGTGACCCCATGGACTGTAGACTACCAGGCTCCTCTGTCCATGGAATTCTCCAGGCAAGAATCCTGGAATGGATTGCCATGCCCTTCTCCAGGGGATTTTCCTGACTGGGGATCAAACC
Source organism: Hydropotes inermis (assembly GCA_020226075.1). Classification (NCBI taxonomy): domain Eukaryota; kingdom Metazoa; phylum Chordata; class Mammalia; order Artiodactyla; family Cervidae; genus Hydropotes; species Hydropotes inermis. The sequence continues at coordinate 45,014 of CM035280.1, read as the reverse complement.
TGGGTCTCCTGCACTCCAGGCAGATTTATTACCATCTGAGCCAACAGAGCAGTCCATACCCTGCCACCCATCAATTCCACTATGTCACTAGATTTTAAAAAATCACACTCTTAAGTCCTGCATTTAAGCTGCTTCCTCACTGCCAAGCTATTGTATCATGCAATCCCCTGAAAATATTCTAAATTTTCCTATAAGAAGACATTCTGGACTTCATACTAAAGTAAAGATCACAAGAAAAAGAAAATTTTTACAGTAGATTGCTTATTGTTTTGAAGAAAAGCAGTATTCTATAAGGCTCCAAACACTAGTGACGACACCCTCAATGATTTGACATTACTTGATTCCAAGAATTCAAGCAGGGGATTGATTGCATGAGTATAGGTTATTGAAAGTCAGTGGGAGACTATTCACTAACCTTGATGAGAGAAAATTAACTTGCAGAAATGTTGTCAGATTGAATGTATTTCTTTGACACTATAGAATAATCTCTATAGTGTTTTATAATTCTATAAATTTTATAGAATTTTATAAATGAATAAAACAGGATAATTAGATTAAAAATGTCAGGTGACTTCTTATGAAGGGTGGGTATTTTCATATCCATGTAAAAAAAATTGCTAGACATTTAGATTCACTCATCAGAGAACATACTGACATTTACATGGACCTATACTCTCTACAGCTTCTAGGAAAGCTTCCAAGTTTAAAGGCAAAAGTAAAAATGAGCAAAAATGTAACATCCTTCAAACTCATGATTTATATTCTCACTGTGTCTTAAAACAAATTGAAATCATTATTTGCACACCTAAAGCAAATAATAACAATAATAATCTGTTCCTTAGATTTTATCAAATCTCAACAATTTAAATCCAGTCTGATATGATTTATATCCAAGTGATATGACTTCATTACTGGAAATACATAATTCTGAGTAAACATACAGAGCTACTTATAATTGATCTCTCTATCAAGATTTAATATTCCTCATGTTTGAATAATGACTTCCTTTGGGGAATTTATAAATTTTGCACCTTTTTTCCCCCATTGTTTCTTTCATCAATCACAGAACTACAAATAATTGGATGTCTTTTTGAGGACAGAGGCAATGGGATAAAGCATAACTGTTAATAATTTAAAAACTTTTTAATTTTAAAAATTAAATTACATTTTAAGCAAACTATTAAAATTTCCTAGTTTGAAACTCAATTTCGAAGTATCTGTGTTATATCTCTTAATTGAAATATATATAAGAAATCATAATAACAATTCAATTAAGCACAAGTGACAGCATTTGAAAACATCCAGCCAGTCTCTTATTAGATTTTAATGATGTTGAATTATTACATAACAAATATTTTTTGTATTTTTTGTTTCCAAGATGCAGTTGAAAAATTGTGTTTATACATAAATATGCTGAAAAAAAAACTGACTTCAATTAAATCATAAATATCTGCTGACAGAATTTATGTAAACAGATTAAGAATAAAAAAAGAAACTCAACAATTTTTAAAAGAATATTTACTTTGACAGACTAAACTTGTATTAGTCCACTTTATTGAGAAGGTAACTAAAATCTTTTCCATGTACAGTCATTTGTAAAATCATTTTAATATTTGGTTTACAACCTTAAATCTCTGTAGTCCAAATTCAGAATAAATTTAAATATAATTAGTTCAGCTTGTATTGCTAATGAGCAACCATATGAAAAGTGGGAAAATAAACTGTAGATTTACTTATCTACAATTGACCCTGATTGTATTAAGTAAATGGATGTTTAAATATATGATTCTTAAGACATTGTGCTATTTTGAAGATTTCCCTCATTAAAACTTCTGCTTATGCATTTATATGACTTTAATTTACTTAATATATTGGTCCATAAAAATTAAATACTTCATATTACTGTAATGAGCAATATGTCACTAAAATATTATCTTTGGTTATATTTGGCTACAGAGACAGCTCATTGTTGAATTCAGTGAAAATAATTTCTCTACACCCTAAAATTTATCTGATAGTAATGACTGATTTTCTATTCATTCAACATCTTATAAACAAGCCAAAAAATTACAGTATTTATTATTTATGCACACAATAAATTCAGGTTAGTTATCAAGGTAAAATTCACATAACTTAAAATTAGCCATTTTAAAGCATATCGCTTACTGGCATTTGGTACAATGTTATTCAAACACTATTGATTTTCACTACCTTTATACATACACATACATACTGCCTTTGTATACTGCTAAAAGCTAACTTAATTCAGAAAGATTTTAAAAATCTTTCAATTTTTATGACTCCACTCAATTTGTCACATGGGTATATGTTGCCTTAAGTTGTCTCTGTTCAATTAATGGGTGGGTGCCTCACTTTCTTAATGAGGTTGCAAAACACTTCAAGGCAAAATAAAAATGGGTTGGATTTTTTTGTATTCACATAAAGCAAAGTTTTTCATAGTGTTAGGGTAATCCTCTAGAATGTATCTAGATGTTCCCAGGGATCGGTCAGCATCTGGCCCTTAGTGGAACACTGCTAAAAATCAAACTTTTGCATCACTTAATTCTTACATTTTAAATCAAATGCCAACTTGAGCACAGATACTGGGTAGCAGTGTTCTTTAATACTGTCATCTCCCAGGAGATCTGAAGGTACAGGTGTGCAATACATTAGACAGCGGCTAAATTAAAAAGAAGTGTAGAATTTCACTACTTTAATTTGTAACTTTTTTGGAGTAAAGACATTTCAAAGCCCATAAGGAATAATTGTCATTGTTGTTTAGTTATAGTCATCCCCGACTCTGCAAACCCATGGACTGCACACCACCAGGCTCCTCTCCCCATGGCATTTCCCAGGCAAGAAGACTGGAATGGGTTGCCATTTCCTTCTTCAGGGGATCTTCCTGACCCAGGAATGGAATCTGCATCTCCTGCACTGGTAGGTGAATTCTTCACAGATAAACATTATGCAGATGTTGACATCTTATACCAACTAGCAGAAAGGTTAAGTCCCCAGTGCACGGGAACCTAACTTGCTGAACTAGAGTCCTAACTTAGTACTTGATAGTTATATGGCATCTAAGAAACTCTTGAACCTTCAAGAAATTCAGTAAAATGGGAAAAATTGTAAAATTCATACACCACAGGCTCATTGTGAGAACTGAGTGAATCTATTTAAAACTGAGAAAGGTTACATTACAAATCCTAGAAGCTCAGTTTGTTGGAAGGCAGACCTGAATTTTGTTAATCTTGCCACAACTATACAGAAATGCATAAGATATTCTCTTAAAAATGGCAAAGGAGGGTTCAAGGAATTTGGTTTGAAGTTCAAATGAGGTAGGGGGAACAATTACAGCCGGTCTATAACTAAGAAAATTGTTTAAAAAGTTTAAGATAAATATCCCAGAGATAAAGCAGAGTAACAAAATAAGAAACAACTCAAAATTAGGTCTAGATTCAAACACAAAGTACTAGGAAAAAAATCACCAGCAATTTGAGGATTTAGATATATTATAAAAAATTAGGGCAAACACTTTTTTCTACTCTACTCTTAAAATTTGACATACACTTTTTAAGATTAAAGTACTACATTTTTACAGATCAGGTTTAATAGATTTAAATTAATTAGAGACACTATAATAATACTTAACAACATTCTAGAAAATTGCTGCATTAAACTATCTTCTCATTTATTTATAGGACATGCCTCCCATGTGACCCTAACAAGGATCTCAGGGGATAAAAGGAAGAGAAATGGCTCTTTTTTTCCTCATTGTCACATTATTTCACCTTCCTTTAGGAGACGATGTTGATGCAGTTTTCGAAAACGAAGGTCCAGGTCCTATATTACATTAATGAAATAAACACCATTTAAAAATGGAAAGACTCTGAGCAGGAACAAGATGGCGAAGGAGTAGGTGGACATGGAGTACATCTCTCTCCCTGGATATATAAGAATACACCGTCAGAAACAGAAGTGCTTGCAGAACACCAGCTGAGAGTGGGCACAGGTATCTGACCACTGGAAAAGAATATATAGAACCATACAAAAGTCAGTAGGATGAAGGAACTAGGGGGAGTGTTAGTAGGACTGGACCTGCTCTCGGCAGGTGGGGGAACTGAAGCAGGGGTCTGATACCCACATCAGAGCAATTGGCTGGGTCAGAGGAGAAACATTTTAGGCTGAGAGTGAAGCAGCTGCTCTGTGGCAGCCTAAATGGAATGAGAATCAGACAGTCCTTGCTGCAGCCATACATACCCCAGACAGGAATGAAGGTCCCCTAGAAGGTGTAGTGGCTGGGAGCTAGAGCACGGGAATTGTGGAGCAATCCCAGAGCAAGAGCTACTGTTGACTGCAGAGAGAGACAGACTGCAGGGATGTGAGGGAGGACACTGTGGTGGGAAACATCTGTGGAGGAAAGCCAGGCAGCCATGGAAGCAAAGTGATACTTCTGAGTATCACCTTGTGGGTGGAGCCATCACTGTAGCCTCTCTCTCCCCTCCCCCTCAGCATTGGTAGCTGAACAATAGAGAGGCTGGTCCAGCAAGCACCTGACATTCGGAACAACAGAGTAGAACCCCACCCAGGGGGCCGTTTAAGTGCCTGACATGCCAGGACAATACAATACGACCCCACCCAGGGTGCCCCATTAAGTGCCTGACACACCAAACAACAGAGTAGGACCCCAGCCAGGGGCTTCCTTATGTGTCTGATGTGACGAACAGCAGAGAAGGACCCCAGGAAAAGGGGCCCTCTCAGTGCATGAAAAGGCAGAACAATGGAGAAAGTCTAGCCAAAGAGGTCTTCTGATCACCAGCTGACAGAGACTTGGAAAAAAGACTGATGGGGTCATAACTCCTGTGGCTGAGGCAGTCCGTGTCCCTGCACTTTGGCACTTCCAAGGTCCCCGCGGCCCAAGCAGCTGTGCCCCCTTCACGCTCAACCCTCACTGGGCCAGAGCTGCCACAGGCAAAAAAAGTCTTGTGTCTAAGTATGCTGGGTCGCTTCGGTCATATCCAGCTCTTTGTGACACTGTGGACTATGGCCTAGTCCATAGCCTGGACTATGACAGGCTTCCCTGTCAGTGGGGTTCTCCGGGCAAGAATACTGGAGTGGGTTGCCATATCCTTCTAGAGCTCTGTACTTCCACTGTCCTAGCCGCCAACTTACCTAAGTACCAGGCGCTGCTACAGCCCTGGCATCCAAGCATCTGCACCACCAACACACCTGGCCATCACTGGGTCAGTCAGAAGTCCTCCAGGGCAGCCTCAGGAGAAAGCCCTAGGGGACGACCCACATGCAGAGGTGGAGATAAAACCACAATTGAAACCCAGGGGCAGTGTGGCTAAGGAATAGGACCCAAAACCTTCCCACCAGCTGTATAAGCTGCAGATTAAATCCACATGATCAACTAGGCAGACACTGTGTCTATGGACTATGTAAGAGGACATTGAGAGCCCCCACAAAAGAAAATAGACTAGTTATGGTAGCTGTGGACACTGGAGGTGAGAACACACAGGAGTAGGACCAGATTAGAGTGAGCAGCTTCCAAGAAGGCCCAGAGACCAGTGCAGTGTTGGAGGGCATCTTAGGGAGGCAAGAAAGACTGGGGGAAAGGATGCTGACAGCAGAGACTCAAGAAAAACATTCATTATTCTTGTATTTTGACTTGTTCTGTAGTTTCTTATGGACTTTTTTTTTCTTTTTTCTTTCCTTTATCCTCCAATTCTGCTATAGCTGTCAATTTTACTAGCACTATGAAATCTAATTAAACTTTCTACATTTTTTTAATCACAATTTTCATTGCCGTTATAAACCTCTGCCTCTACATTGGACTTTTGCAATTCTGTGGAATTTTCCTTTATTTTTATCTTTTTTAAAAAATTTTAAATTATTTAAACTTATTATTTTTTCTACATTTATTCCTTTTTTTTTCCTCCTTACTATTCTTTCCCCCTTGCAGTAATCTTTAATATATACAGATTTTTTTATCTACCTATATCTAACTTTGCATTTCTATTCTTTCTTTCCTTTATTTTTCTCACCATATTTGTTAGTTTTGTTTTCATTGCTTAATTCCCCAATTGCCAATTTGCTTTAGTTCTGTTTTCCAGTTTGTACTTTAGTTACTTTTGTTCTTAACCAGTGGATATCATTTTTGGTTTTCTTTGCTCACTGAGTCAATCTATTGTACTTTATATTTGTTGGACTGTTTTGATTTTGCTTATGGGTGTATATGTATATGTGTATATTCTGTTACTTTAATTATTATTTGACTGATTTTGTAATTGCCATTCATCTGGGTTTTGTCTTTCAGTTCAGTTGCTCAGTCGTGTCTGACTCTTTGTGAATCCATGAACCACAGCATGCCAGGCCTCACTGCCATCACAAACTCCCACAGTTTACCCAAACTCATGTCCATCAAGTTGGTGATGCCATCAAACCATCTCATCCTCTGTCGTCCCCTTCTACTCCTGCCCTCAATCCCCCCCAGCATCAGGATCTTTTCAAATGAGTCAGTTCTTCGCATCAGGTGACCAAAGTATTGAAGTTTCAGTTTCAACATCAGTCCTTCCAATAAACACCCAAGACTGATCTCCTTTAGGATGGACTGGTTGGACCTCCTTGCTGTCCAAGGGACTGTTAAGAGTCTTCTCCAACACCACAGTTCAAAAGCATCAATTCTTCAGCGCTCAGCTTTCTTTATAGTCCAACTCTCACATCCATGCATGACTACTGGAAAAACCGTAACCTTCTCTAGACGGACCTTTGTTGGCAAAGTAATGTATCTGCTTTTTAATATGCTGCCTCGGTTGTTCATAACTTTCCTTCCAAGGAGTAAGTGTTTTTTAAATTTCATGGCTGTAGTCACCATCTATAGTAATTTTGGAGCCCCAAAATATAAAGTCTATCACTGCTTCCCCATATATTTGCCATGAAGTGATGGAACTGGATGCCATGATCTTAGTTTTCTGAATGTTGAGCTTTAAGCCTATTTTTTCACTCTCCTCTTTCACTGTCATCAAGAGTCTCTTTAGTTCTTCCTTGCTTTCTGCCATATGCATGGTGTCATCTGCATATCTGAGGTTATTGATATTTCTTCTGACAATCATGATCCCAGCTTGTGTTTCATCCAGTCCAGCATTTCTCATGATGTACTCTGCATATAAGTTAAATAAGCAGGGTGACAATATACAGCCTTCATTTACTTCTTTTCCTATTTGGAACCAGTCTGTTGTTTTTAGTTTCTCATTTTGGGGCATTTGTTTCAATCCCACTTAATGCAATGACAAACCACCTGTGGAATCTCTGATGTTGGCCAGAGATCAAGCCCTGAACCTTTTGAATGGGAGCTCTGACCCCAAGACACCAGACTACAGAGAACTCCTAACCCTAGGGAGTATCAAATAGTGAGAACTACCACAAAGGCAACCACTCGTATACAAGACCTGGCATCACTCAACTGCCAGTAGCACCCTGGGCAGGATGCATCATCCAAACAAGACAAAAATACAAACCCAATCAACAGCAGACAGGATTACTACCTCACTCAGCCTTGCCCATCAGAGGAAAAACAAACAAAAAACAAAACAAAACAAACAAAAAAACTCACCTCCCTCCACCAGGATGCAAGCACAAATCTCACCCTACACAAAGCTTACACAAACCACTGGACCCAACAGAAACAAAAAAGGGCAGAAACAAAAAAGAAGAAATAATTCAACCCTGAAGGCTGGGAAGAGAAGACAGCAAACCCAATAAGTTAAAAAAAAAAAAATAATGAAAAGGCAGAGAAATACTGCACAAATGAAAGAACAAACTAGAAACACAGAAGTCCAAATAAATGAAGAGGAAACAGGCAAATACCTGAAAAAGAATTCAGAATAATGATAGAAAAGATGATCAAAATCCTTGAAAACAGAATGGAGAAAATGCAAGAATCAATTAACAAACACCTAGAAGAATTAAAGAATAAACATACAAACAACATAATTATTGAAATTAAAAATACTCTAGAAGATCTGAAGCAGAAGAATGGATCAGTGATCTGGAAGATAAAATGGTAGAATGAATTCATTCTACCATCATTCTACCAATTCATTCTACCAATTCATTCATTCATCCCTGCTGCAGGGATGAATACAGTAAAAAGAATGAAAAGAACTGAGGACAGTCTCAGACAACTCTGGGACAATATAAAACACACCAACATTTGAAGAGATTATAGTTGAAAATTTCCCCAACATGGAAAAGGAAACAGTTAATTAAGTCCAAGAAACACAGAGAGTCCTATATAAGGTAAACCCAAGGAGAAATACACCAAGACACATACTAATTAAACTAACAAAGATTAAACACAAAGAAAGAATACTAAAAGCAATAAGGGAAAAGTAACAAGTAAAATACAAGGGAAACCCCATATGCTTAACAGCTGATCTTTCAGCAGAAGCTTTGAAGTCCAGAAGGGAATGGTAGGACATATTTAAAGTACTGAAAGGGTAAATCACAACTAAGATTATTCTACCTGGAAAGGATCTCATTCAAAATTGATGGAGAAGTCAAGAGCTTTATAGACAAGCAAAAGTTACAAGAATTCAGTAACACCAAAACAGCTTTACAGCAAATGTTAAAGGATGTGCCTTAGCTGGTAAAGAATCCGCCTGCAATATGGGAGACCTGGGTTCGATCCCTGGTTTGGGAAGATTCCCTTGGAGAAGGGACAGGCCAACCATTGCAGTATTCTGACTTGGAGAATTTCATGGACTGTATAGTCCACAGGGTCGCAAAGAGTTGGACATGACTGGCCTACTTTCACTTTCATAGTCAGGAAATATAACAGAAAAAAATATATCAAAAGTAAACCCAAATTAAGAAAATGGCAATAGGAACATATATATAAATAATTGCTTTACATGTAAATGGATTAAATGCTCAAACCAAAAGACAGACTGGCTGAATGCATACAAAAACAAGACACATATATTAGTGCTATCTATAAGAAAGCCAATTCAGACCTAAAGACTTATATACAGACTGAAAGTAAGAGGACAGAAAAATATATGCCATGCAAATGGAAATCAAAAGAAAGCTGGAGTAGCAATCCTCATATCAGACAAAACAGACCTTAATATAAGATTACAAGAGATAAAGAAGGATTCTACATAATGATCAAAGGATCAATCCAAGAGTAAGACATAACAACTGTAAATATCTATGCACCCAACATAAGAGCATTTCAATACATAAGACAAACACTAACACACATAAAAGGAGAAATTGACAGGAACACAATAATAGTAGGACACTTTAATACCACACTTACACCAATGGACAGATCATCAAAACAGCAAATAGGTAAGGAAACACGAGTCTTAAATGATACATTATGTGAGAAGAATCACATTAATATCTTCAAGACATTCCATCCAAGTGCAAAGGAGTACACATTTTTCTCAAGCATACATGAAACATTCTCCAGAATAGACACATCATGGGTCACAAATCAAACCTCAGTAAAATTAAAAATACTTGAAATTGTATCAAGTATTTTTTTCTTACCACAGTGCTATGAGACTAGAAATCAATTACAAGGGAAAAAAATACAGGAAAATTAAACAATATGTTTCTAAACAACAAGCAAGTTACTGAAGAAATCAAAAGGGGAATAAAATTCCTAGAGAAGATGGTAGAGGAATAGGACAGGGAGACCACTTTCTCCCCCACAAATTCATCAAAAGAACATTTGAACACTGTGCAAATTCCACAAAACAACTTCTGAATGCTGGCAGAGGACATCAGGCACCCAGAAAGGCAGCCCATTGTTTTTGAAAGGAGGTAGCACAAAATACAAAACATAAAGAGAGACAAAAGAGGTAGGGGCGGAGATTCATCTCAGGAAGGGAGTCTTAAAGAAGAGAGAAGTTTCCTAACACCAGGAAACACTCTCTCCGGCGGGTCTGTGGCGAGACTTGGAATCTCAGAGGGCAACTATAAATAAATCAATAAAACCCACAGATTACGTACCTAAAGGCAACTCCCAGCAGAGAAGCAGCCCAGACGCTCCCATCCGCCACTAGCAAGTGGGGACTGGGCAAGGAGGCAACAACTACATTGCTTAGAGTAAGAACCGGGTCTGAATGACCCGAGGGCAATCTGAGGGAACTTGAGATAGCAACCCAGATTGTGGGATAGCTATCCCAGGAAAAGCCCTAACCTAAACATTGCCAGGCCTGTTCACAGAACAAAGGACTGAGCAGAGCTAGCCGGCTGCGGACCGGCCCATCCCTCACTGGAGACAGGCAGGCAGGGGCAGCCAGAGCTGGAAGGGGGCAATCATGGCCCCAGAGGGGCATCCTCTACCAAACTGCAAGCAGACATCCTTGCTAACCAAGACTTATTAGGATACTGGATGGTCAACATCTGCCAGGAGGGTCGCAGCCAGAGGTCAGCTCCCCAGAAGAGACACATGGCACACCTGAGAAGGCGTGCCGGTTGTACACCCAGAAAATGGAGCGGCTGACGGGGGAGGCGATAAGACGCAGCCTTCAACTGGGGGCGACTGCATGCACCAAGCACCTGGTTACCTGAGCTGCTCAGACCCGGGAAGGGCACAGAAAGCAGGCCCATTCAAGTCTGCACCTTTGTGGAGTACCTGAGAACCTGAACCTGAGCAGCTTAGACCTGTGACAAGCATACAACCCAGGGCCTGCCTCAGACGGTTCCCAGCAGAGCAATCTAGAGTCTGAGAAGTGTAGACTAGGAAAGCACACATGCCGTGAGCGGGGGCAAACCCAGTGTGGCCGAGACACTGCAGCGCTCCCCACACACGCCAGTAATTTACGTTTGCAGTGTCCCTCCCTCCCCACAGCGCACAAGCGAGACTTAAAAAGTGACCACCACCGCCCCCTTGTGGCAGGGCGGAAATTAGACACTGAAGAGGCCAGCAAATAGAAGAAGCTAAAATAAAGCGGGAACCCCTTTGGAAGTGACAGGTGCAATAGATTAAAATCCTCGAGTTAGCACCAACGACATAGCAAGGGGCCTATAGATCTTGAGAAGTATAAGCCAGAACAAGAAACTATCTTAAAATGAAATGACCCCCACTGTCCACAACAGCTCCAGAGAAAGTCCTAGATATATTTTCACTCTTATCATTTTTTATTTTTTTAAAGTCCTCTATTATTCCTTTAATTTTCACTTTTATGACCTACTATTACCTTGCCAAAAAATATTTTTAAAGCAAACTTCATATACATATATAATTTTTGTGACTTTGTGTTTTTAATATTGTATTTTTGAGAATCTAACTTCTACTCTGGATTTTTTATCTTTTTTATCTTATTTTTTATCTTTTTTATCTTTTATCTTATTTTTTATCTTAAAGATTTTTTATCTTTGCTTTTTGGTATCTGTTATCAACTTTGGACCTTTAAGAACACAATCTTCAGTACCATTTTTACTTGGGAGTGAGATTACTGGCTCGATTGCTCTCTCCCCCTTTTGATTCTCCTTTTTCTCCACCACGTTGCCTCTATCTCCTCCCTCCCCCTTCTCTTCTCTACCCAAGTCTGTGATTCTCTTTGTGTGTTCCGGACTGTGGAGAACACTTAGGGAACTGATTACTGGTTGAATCCGTCTCTCCACATTTGGTTACCCCTTTTATCCTCATGGCCACCTGTCTCCTACCTCCTCTTCTCTTTTCTGTGTAACTCTGTGAACATCTCTGAGGGACCCAGACTGTGAAGAGCACATAGGGAAGTGATTACTGGCTAGATTGCTTCTCCCCTTTAGGTTCCCCCTGTTTTCCTCCTGGACACCTCTATCTCCTTCCTCCCCCTCCTCTTCTCCATGTAACTCTGTGTACCTCTCTGAATGCCCCTCACTGTGGAGAAACTTCTCATCATTAACCTAAATGTTTTATCATCGGTGCTGTATAGATGGAGAACTCTCGAGGGTACTGTAAGAATAAGACTGAAAACCAGAGGCAGGAGGTTTAAGTTCAAATCTTGAGAACACCAGAGAACTCCTCCATCCAGGGAACATTAATCAATAGGAGCTCATCAAAAGCATCCACACTGACACTGAAACCAAGAACAACCCAAGGGCCAACAAGTTCCAGAGCAAGACATACCATGCAAATTCTCCAGCAACACAGGTACGTAACCCTGAGCTTCAATACACAGGCTGCCCAAAGTCACCTCAAACCCACTGATATCTCAAAACACACTACTGGATACTTCAGTGCACTCCACAGAGAAGAATTCAGCTCCACCCACCAGAACACTGACGCAAGCTTCCCTAACCAGGAAACCTTGACAAGCCACCTGTCCAACCCCACCCACAGAGAAGAACCTCCACAAGAAAGAGGAACCACAAACTGTGAGAACACAGGAAGGCCACCCCAAATACAGTGATATAAACAAGATGAAAAGGCAGATAAATACCCAGAAGGTAAAGGAACAGGATAAATGCCCACCAAATGAAACAAAAGGAGAAGAGATAGGGAAGCTACCTGATAAAGAATTTCAAATAATGATAGTGAAAATGATCCAAAATCTTGAAAACAAAATGGAGTTACAGATAAATACCCTGGAGACAAGGATTGAGAAGGTGCAATAAAAGTTTAACAAGGACCTAGAAGAAACAAAAAAGAGTCAATATATAATGACTAATGCAATAAATGAGATAAAAAACATTCTGGAGGGAACCAGCAGTAGAATAATGGAGGCAGAAGATAGGATAACTAAGGTAGAAGATAGCATGGTAGAAATAAATGAAACAGGAAAAAAGGGGGAAAAAAAAGAATTAAAAGAAATAAGGACAACCTCAGAGACCTCTGGAACAATGTTATATGTCCCAACATTTGAATCATAGGAGTCCCAGAAGAAGAAGACATAAAGAAAGGCCATAAGAAAATACTTGAGGAGATAATAGATGAAAACCTCTCTAAAATGGGGAAGGAAACAGTCACCCAAGTCCAAGAAACCCAGAGAGTCCCAAACAGGATAAACCCAAGGTGAAACACCTCAAGACACATATTAATCAAATTAACAAAGATCAAACACAATGGACAGATATTAAAAGCATCAAGGAAAAAACAACAAATAACATACAAGGGGATTTCCATAAGGATAACATCTCATCTTTCAATAGAAACTCTTCAGGCCAGAAGGGAAAGGCAGGACATACTTAAATTGATGAAAGAAAAAAAAAAAATCCTACAGCCCAGATTACTGTACCCAGCAAGGATCTCATTCAAACATGAAGGAGAAAGCAAAAACTTTACAGACAAGCAGAAACTGAGAGAATTCAGCACCACCAAACCAGCTCTTCAACAAATGATAAAGGATTTTCCCTAGGTAGGAAACACAGAAAGGGTGTATAAACTCAAATCCAAAACAACAAAGTAAATGGCAACGGGATCATACTTATCAATAATTACCTTAAATGGAGACGGGTTGAACGCTTCAACCAAAAGACAAAGACTGGCTGAATGGATACAAAAACAAGACCCCTATATATGTTGTCCACAAGAAACCCACCTCGAAACAAGGGACAGACTACAGTGAAGGGCTGGAAAAAGATATTCCACACAAATAGAGACCAAAAGAAAGCAGGAGTAGCAATACTCATATCAGATAAAATAGACTTTAAAACAAAGGCTGTGAAAAAAGACAAAGAAAGACACTACATAATGATCAAAGGATCAATCCAAGAAGATATAACAATTATAAATATATATGGGCCCATCAGAGAAGAACCACAATATGTAAGACAAATGCTAACAAGTATGAAAGGGGAAATTAACAATAATGTAAGAATAGTGGGAAACTTTAATACCCCACTCACACCTATGTAATCAATTAAACAGAAAATTAACAAGGAAACACAGACTTTAAATGATACAATAGCCCAGTTAGACCTAATTGATATCTATAGGAAATTTCACCCCAAAACAACGAATTTCACCTTTTTCTCAAGTGCACATGGAACCTTCTCGAGGATAGATCACATCCTGGGCCATAAATCTAGCCTTGGTAAATTGAAAAAAAAACTGAAATCATTCCAAGCATCTTTTCTGACCATAATGCAGAAAAGTTAGATGTCAATTACAGGAGAAAACCTATGAAAAATGTCAACATATGGAGGGTGAACAACATGCTTCTGAATAACCAACAAATCATAGAAGAAATTAAAAAAGAAGTCAAAATATGCATAGAAACAAATGAAAATGAAAACACAACAATCCAAAACCTATGGGACACTGAAAATGCAGTGCTAAGGGGAAGGTTGATAGCAATACAGGGTTACCTCAAAAAACAAGATAAAAGTCAAATAAATAACCTAACTCTACCCCTAGAGCAACTAGAAAAGGAAGAAATGAAGAACACCAGGGTTAGGAGAAGGAAAGAAATCTTAAAAATTTGTGCAGAAATAAATGCAAAAGAAAAAAAAGAAAAAGACCATAGCAAGAATCAACAGAGCCAAAAGCTGGTTCTTTGAGAAGATAAATGAAATTGACAAATCATTAGCTAGACTCATCAAGAAACAAAGGGAGAAGAATCAAATAAAAAAAAACAGAAATGAAAATGGAGAGATCAGAACAGACAAAACTGAAATACAAAGGATCATAAGGGACTATTAATCAGCAACAATATGCAAATAAAATGGACAACTTGGAAGAAATGGATAAATTCTTAGATAAGTACAACTTTCCAAAATTGAACCAGGAAGAAATTGAAAATCTTAACAGACCATTCACAAGTACAGAAATTGAAACTGTAATCAGAAATCTTCCAGCAAACAAAAGCCCAGGACAAGAGAGCTTCACAGCTGAATTCTATCAAAAATTTAGAGAAGAACTAACACTTATCCTACTCAAACTCTTTCAGAAAATTGCAAAGGAAGGTAAACTTCCAAACTCATTCTATGATGCCACCATCATCCTAATACCAAAACCAGACAAAGATGCCACACAAAAAGAAAACTACAGACCAATATCACTGATGCATATAGATGCAAAAATCCTTAACAAAATTCTAGCAAACAGAATCCAACAACATATTAAAAAGACCATACATCATGACCAAGTGGGCTTTATCCCAGGGATGCAAGGAGTCTCCAATATCTGCAAATCAATAAATGCAATATACCACATTAACAAATTGAAAGATAACAACCATATGATTATCTCAATAGATGCAGAGAAAGCCTCTGACAAAATTCAACATCCATTGATGATAAAAATCCTCCAGGAGGCAGAAATAGAAGGAACATACCTCAACATAATAAAAGCTATATATGACAAACACTCAGCAAACATTATCCTCAATGGTGAAAATTTGAAAGCACTTCCCCTTAAGTCAGGAACAAGGCAAGGGTGCCCACTCTCACCACTACTCTTCAACATAGTTTTGGAAGTGTTAGCCACAGCAGAGCAGAAAAAGAAATAAAAGGAATCCAGAATGGAAAAGAAGTAAAACTCTCACTGTTTACACCTGACATGATCCTATAGATAGAAAAACCTAATGACTCCACCAGAAAATTACTAAAGCTAATCAATGAATATAGAAAGTTGCAGGATATAAAATTAACACACAGAAATCCCTTGCATTCCTATACACTAACAATGAGAGAACAGAAAGAAAAATTAAGGAAACAATTGCATTCACCATTGCAACATAAAGAATAAAATACTTAGGAATATATCTACCTAAAGAAACTTCCCTGGTGGCTCAGAGGTTAAAGTGTCTGCCTGCAATGCAGGAGACCTGGGTTTGATCCCTGTGACAGGAAGATCCCCTGGAGAAGGAAATGGCAACCCCCTTCAGTATTCTTGCCTGGAGAATCCCATGGATGGAGGAGCCTGGTGGGACACAGTCCACGTTTTTGCAAAGAGATGGACACAACCGAGCAACTTCACTTTCAAAAAAAACAAAAGACCTATATATAGAAAACTATAAAGCACTCGTGAACCGAATCAGTCAGTCAGTTCAGTTCAGTTCAGTCGCTCAGTCATGTCCAACTCTTTGCGACCCCATGAATTGCACCACACCAGGCCTCCCTGTCCATCACAAACTCCCGGAGTTTACTCAAACGCATGTCCATCGAGTCGGTGATGCCATCCAGTCATCTCATTCTCTGTCTTCCCCTTCCCCTCCTGCCCTCAATCTTTCACACCATCAGGGACTTTTCAAATGAATCAGTTTTTCGCATCAGGTGGCCAAAGTATTGGAGTTTCAGCTTCAACATCAGTCCTTCCAATGAACACTCAGAACTGATCTTTAGGATGGACTGGTTGGATCTCCTTGCAGTCCAAGGGACTCTCAAGAGTCTTCTCCAACACCACAGTTCAAAAGCCTCAATTCTTTGGTGCTCAGCTTTCTTCACAATCCAACTCTCACATCCATACATGACCACTGGAAAAACCATAGCCTTGACCAGATGGACCTTTGTTGGCAAAGTAATGTCTCTGGTTTTTAATATGCTATCTAAGTTGGCCATCACTTTCCTCGCAAGGAGTAAGCTTCTTTTTAATTTAATGATGCAATCACCATCTTCAGTGATTTTGGAGCCCCCAAAAATAAAGCCTGACACTGTTTCCACTGTTCCCCTATCGATTTCCCATGAACAAAATCAAAGAGGACACAAATAGATGGAGAAATATACCACGTTCATGGATTGGAAGAATCAATATAGTGAAAATGCGTATACTACCCAAAGCAATCTATAGATTCAATGCACTCCACATCAAGCTACCAATGGTATTTTCCACAGAACTAGAACAAATAATTTCACAATTTGTATGGAAATACAAAGAAACCTCCAATAGCCAAAGCAATCTTGAGAAAGAAGAATGGAACTGGAGGAATCAACCTGCCTGACTTCAGGCTCTACTACAAAGCCACAGTCATCAAGACAGTATGGTACTTGCACAAAGACAGAAATATAGATCAATGGAACAAAACAGAAAGCCCAGAGATAAATCCACACACCTATGGACACCTTATCTTCGACAATGGAGGCAAGAATATACAATGGAGAAAAGACAATCTCTTTAACAAGTACTGCTGGGAAAAGTGCTCAACCACTTGTAAAAGAATGGAACTAGAACACTTTCTAACACCACACACAAAAATAAACTCAAAGTGGATTAAGGATCTAAATGTAAGACCAGAAACTATAAAACTCCTGGAGGAAAACATAGGAAAAACACTCTCTGACATAAACCACAGCAGGATCCTCAATGACCCACCTCCCAGAATATTGGAAATAAAAGCAAAAATAAACAAATGGGACCTAATGAAACTTAAAAGCTTTTGCAAAACAAAGGAAACTATAAGCAAGGTGAAAAGACAGCCTTAAGAATGGGAGAAAATAATAGCAAATGAAGCAATGGACAAATAATTAATCTCAAAAATATACAAGCAACTCATGCAACTCAATTCCAGAAGAATAAATGATGCAATCAAAAAAATGGGCCAAAGAAATAAACAGGCATTTCTCCAAAGAAGACATACAGATTGCTAACAAACACATTAAATGATGCTCAACATTTCTCATTAACTGAGAAATGGAAATCAAAACCACATTGAAGTAGCATTTCACGCCAGTCAGAATGGCTGCTATCCAAAAGTCTACAAGCAATAAATGCTGGAGAGGGTGTGGAGAAAAGGGAACCCTGTTACACTGTTGGTGGGAATGCAAACTAGGACCGCCATTATGGAGAACAGGGTGGATATTCCTTACAAAACTGGAAATAGAACGTCCATTAGACCCAGAAATCCCACTACTTGGAATACACACCAAGGAAACAAGATCTGAAAGAGACACGTGTATTCCAATGTTCACCACAGCACTGTTTATAATAGCCAGGACATGCAAGCAACCTAGATGTCTGTCAGCAGACGAATGTGAAAGGTTTTTGTTGAACTCATGAATAGATGCTGGAATTCTTGGCCTCTAGAGGAGAAGAATTCAATCTGGAACCAGAGACGAGGCTTGATAGTTCAGAGCTTTTGGTAATAAAGTTTTATTAAAGTATAAAGGAGATACAGATAGCTTCTGACATAGGCATCAGAAGGGGGCAGAGAGAGTACCCCCTTGCTAGTGTCAGCAATGGAGTTATATATTCTCCAATGAATCCAAAAATGTCTGGAGGTTGTAAAGACCTCACCAGACCTACTCCCATAATTTGCATTTTAAGGTAATGGAATTAGCCAGAAGGTTTAATCCTGAGACTGTCCTCAGGCAGGATACATCCTAAGGAATCCTAAGGAATGTAGAGAAACAAAAAGTAAAATGTTTGTCCTTTCTTCCTCCTTGAGTATTCCAGGCTTCTCTCTCCTTGAAGACCCCTAGACTTCTTATCAACCTACCTAGGAAATGACTCTGTCAAATGGATAAGAAAGCTGTGGTACATATACACAATGGAATATTACTCAGTCATTAAAAAGAATACATTTGAATCACTTCTAATGAGGTATTAAACTGGAGTCTATTATACAGAGTGAAGTAAGCCAGAAAGAAAAACACCAATACAGTATACTAATGCATATATATAGAATTTAGAAAGATGGTTAATGATAACCCTATATGCGAGACAGCAAAAGAGACACAGATGTATAGAATAGTCTTTTGGACTCTGTGGGAGAGGGCAAGGGTGGGATGATTTGGGAGAATGGCACTGAAACATATATATTATCATATGTGAAACAAATCGCCAGTCCAGGTTCGATACACGAGACAGGGTGCTCTGGGCTGATGCACTGGGATGACCTAGAGTGATGGGATGGGGAGTGAGGTGTGAGGGGGTTTCAGGATGGGGAACACATGTACACCCATGGCAGATTCATGTCAATATATGGCCAAACCACTACAATACTGTAAAGTAATTAGCCTCTAATTAAAATAAATACATTTATATTTAAAAAATAAAAAGTACAACATTTTGATTTAAAAAGAAAAAAATTCCTAGAAGCAAATGACAATGAAAAGATGACAACTTAAAACCTATGGAATGCAGCCAAAGCAGTTCTAAGAGGGAAGTTTAAAGCAATACAATCCTACCTCAAGAAACAAGAAAAACATCAAATACATGACCTAACTTTATACCTAAAACAAATGGAAAAAGAAGAAAAAAAAAACCCTCAGAGTTAGCAGAAGGAAAGAAATCATAAATTTCAGAGTGGTAATAAGTGAAAAAGCAATGAAAGAAACAACAGCAAAGATTAGTAAAACTAAAAGCTGGTTCTTTGAGAAGATAAACAAAATTGACAAACCACTAGCCAGACTCATGAAGAAAAACAGAGAGAAGAATCAAATCAACAAAATTGGAAATGAAAAAGGAGAAGTTACAACAGACAGTGCAGAAATAGAAAGGAATATAAGAGACTATTATAAACAACTATATGGCAATAAAATGGATAATCTGGAAAAAATAGACAGATTCTCAGAAAAGTTCCATCTTCCAAGATTGAATCAGGAAGAAATAGAAATTGTGAATAACCCATTATAAGCACTGAAATTGAAGCTGTGATCAAAATTCTCCCAATAAAGCAAAAGCCCAGGAGCAGATGGCTTCACAGGAGAATTCTTTCAAACATTTAGAGAGGAACTAATGCCTATCCTTCTAAAACTCTTTCAAACAACTGCAGAGGAAGGAACACTTGCAAACTCATTCTACAAGGCCATCATCACCCTGATACCAAAAACAGACAAAGACAACACACACAAAAAAATAAAACAAAGGCCAATATCATTGATGAATATACATATAAAAATCTTCAACAAAATTTTAGCAAAGAGAATTCAACAACACATTAAAAAGCTCACACACCAAGAATCAAGTTGGGTTTATTCCAGGGATGCAAAGATTCTTCAATATACACAAATCAATCTATGTGATATACCATACTAGCAAATTAAAAGATAAAAACCATATGAAAATCTCAATAGATGCAGAAAAACCCTTTCACAAAATTTAGCACTCATTTATGATTAAAACTCTTCAAAAAATGGTCATAGAAGAAACCTACCTCAACATAGTAAAGACTATGTATGATAAGCACACAGCAAACATTATTCTCAATGGTGAAAAACTGAAAGCATTCCCCCTACCATCAGGAACAAGACAAGGGTGTCATTTTTGCCACTATTATTCAACATAGTTTTGGAAGTTTTAGGTTCAGCATTCAGAAAAGAACAAGAAATAAAAATAATCCGGATCAGAAAAGAAGAAATAAAGCTCTCACTGGCAGCAGATGACATGATGCTATACATAGAAAGCCCTAAAGGTACTATCAGGAAATTATTAGAACTAAGCAATGAATCTAGCAAAGTCACAGGATACAAATCAATACACAGAAATTGCTTGCATTTCTATATACTAACAATGAAATATCAGAAAGAGAAATTAAGGAAGCAACGCCATACACCATGGCAAGAAAAAGAATAAAATATCTAGGGGTAAACTTACCTAAGGAGAAAAAAATAACTGTATACAGAAAATTATGAGACACTGATGAAAGAAATCAAAGATGACATAAACAGAGATATCTGATGTTACTGGGTAAGAAGAACGAATATTGTGGAATGACTGTACTACCAAAAGCAATATACAGATTCAAAGTGATCCCTATAAAATTACCAATGGCATTTTTCACAGAACTAAAACAAACAAAAAATCACAATTCATATGGAAACACAAAAGACTCCAAATAGCCAAAGCAGTCTTGAAAAAGAAGGAAGCAGGAGGAGTCAATCTTCCTAATTTCAGATTATAGTACAAAGCTACAGTCATCAAGAGAATATGGTGATGGCAGAAAAAGAGAATTATACACCAACAGAACAGGATAGAAAGTGCAAATATAAACCCATGAACCTTATTTTTGACAAAGGAGGCAAGAATATACACTGGGGCAAAGAGCTGCTGTAATAAGTAGTGCTGCGAAAACTGGACAGCTACACATAAAAGAAGGAAATTAAAACAATTCCTAACATCATACCCATTTGAATTCAGAGTTCCAAAGAATAGCAAGGAGAGATAAGAAAGCCTTCCTCAGTGATCAGTGCAAAGAAACAAAAGATAATAATAGAATGGGAAAGACTAGAGATTTCTTCAAGAAAAATAGACATACCAAGGGAACATTTCATGCAAAGATGGGCTCAATAAAGGACATGACAGAAGCAGAATATATTAAGAAGAGGTGGCAAGACTACACCGAAGAACTGTACAAAAATGATCTTCACAACCCAGATAATCACAATGGTGTGATCACTCACCTAGAGCCAGACATCCTAAAATGTGAAGCCAAGTGGGCCTTAGGAAGCATCACAACAAACAAAGCTAGTGGAGGTGATGGAATTCCAGTTGAGCTATTTCAAATCCTAGAAGAGGATGCTGTGAAAGTGTTGCACTCAATATGCCAGCAAACATGGAAAACTCAGTGGTGGGCACAGGACTAGAAAAGGTCAGGATTTATTCCAATCCCAAAGAAAGGCAATGCCAAAGAATGCCCAAACTACTGCATAATTGCACTCATTGCACACCCTAGTAAAGTAATGCTCAAAACTCTCCAAGTCAGGCTTCAGCAATACATGAACTGTGCACTTTCAGATGATCAAGCTGGTTTTAGAAAAGGCAGAAGAACAAGAGACCAAATTGCCAACATCTGCTGTATCATTGAAAAAGCAAGAGAATTCCAGAAACACACACACACACAAACATCTCTCTCTGTTTTATTAACTATACAAATGCCTTTGACTGTGTGGATCACAATAAACTCTGGAAAATTCTGAAAGAGATGGGAATACCAGACCACCTGACCTGCATCTTGAGAAATCTGTATGCAACTCAGGAAGCAACAGTTAGAACTGGACACTGGACATGGAAAAACAGACTGGTTCCAAATAGGAAAAGGAGTATGTCAAGGCTGTATATTGTCACCCTGCTAATTGAACTTAGACGCAGAGTACATCATGAGAAACGCTGGGCTGGATAAAGCACAAGCTGGAATCAAGTTTGCCAGGAGAAATACCAAAAACCTCAGATAGGCAGATGACACCACCCTTATGGCAGAAAGCGAAGAAGAACTAAAGAGCCTCTTGATGAAAGTTGAAAGAGGAGAGTGAAAGAGTTGGCTTAAAGCTCAACATTCAGAAAACTAAGATCATGGCATCTGGTCTCATCACTTCATGGCAAACGGGGAAACAGTGGACACAGTGGCAGACTTTATTTCTTTGGGCTCCAAAATCACTGCAGATGGTGACTGCAGACATGATATTAAAGACTCTTGCTCTTTGGAAGGAAAGTTAAGACCAACCTAGACACCACAATAAAAAGCAGAGACATTACTTTGCCAACAAAGGTCCATATAGTCAAGGCTATGGTTTTTCCAGTAGTCATGTATGGATGTGAGAGTTGGACTATAAAGAAAGCTGAGCACCAAAGAATTGATGCTTTTAAACTGTGGTGTTGGAGAAGACTCTTGAGAGTCCCTTGAACTGCAAGAAGATCCAACCAGTCCATCCTAAAGATCAGTCCTGAGTGTTCACTGGAAGGACTGATGTTGAAGCATAAACTCCAATACTTTGGTCACCTGATGCAAAGAACTGACTCATTTGAAAAGTCCCTGATGCTTTGAAAGATTGAGGGCAGGAGGGGAAGGGGAAGACAGAGAATGAGATGTTTGGATGGCATTACTGACTTGATGGACATGAATTTGGGTAAATTCCGGGAGTTGGTGATGGACAGGCCTCCCTGGTGTCTGTGGTCCCTAGGGTTACAAAGAGTTAGACACAATTGAGCAACTGAACTGAACTAACACCATACACAAAGATAAATTCAAAATGGATTAAAGACCTAAATGTAAGACCAGAAACTATAAAACTCTTAAAGGAAAACCAAGGCAGAACACTCAATGACATAGAAAAAAAAAAAAGCAAGATCCTCTATTACCTACCTCCTAGAGTAATGGAAATAAAAACAAAAGTAAGCAAATGGGATATGATTAAACTTAAAAGCTTTTGCATAGCAAAGGAAACTAAAAGCGGGTTAAATACAACCCTCATAATGGGAGGAAATAATAGCAAATTAAACAACTGACAAGGGATTAATTTCCAAAATATACAAGCAGCTCATACCACTCAATACCAGAAAAACAAATCACACCATCACAAAGTGAGGAAATGATCTAAACAGACATTTTTCCAAAGAACACACAGATGGCTAACAAACATGAAAAAATATTCAACATTGTTCATTACCAGAGAAACAAAAATCAAAACTATGATGAGATATCACCTCACATTGGTCAGAATGGACATCACCAAAAAATCTGCAAACAATAAATTCTGGAAAGGATGTGGAGAAAAGGGAATGCTCTTGCACTTTTGGTGGGAATGTAAATTGATACAGTCACTAAGAAAGATGGTATATAGATTCCTTAAAAAAACAAGGAATAAAACCACCATATGACCCAGCAATCCCACTTTTAGGTGTATACCCGGAGGAAACCACAATTGAAAAAGACACACATATCTCATTGCTCCCTGAAGCAGTATTTACAACAGCTAGAACATGGTAGCAACCTAGATGTCTACCAACAGATGAATGTATAAAGAAGTCATAGTACATATACACAGTGGAATAGTACTCAGCCATTAAAAGGAACACATCTTAGTCAGTTCTAATGAAGTGGAGGAACCTAGAATCTATTATACGGAGTGAAGTTAAGTCAGAAAGAGAAAGAGAAATATCATATACTAATGCATGTATATGGAATATAGAAATATGGTACTGAAGAATTTATTTGCGGGGAATAATGGAGAAACAGAGAACAGATTTATGGACATGGGGAGAGGGGAGGAAAGGACAAGATGTACGGAGAGAATAACATGGAAACTTATATTACCATGTATAAAATAGTCAATGGGATTTGGCTGAATGTCTCAGGAAACTCAAACAGGGGCTCTGTATCAACCTAGAGGGGTGGGATGGGGAGGGAGGTGGGAGGGAGGTTCAAGAGGGAGGGGATGTATGTATACCTATAGCTGATTCATGCTGAGGTTTGACAGAAAACAACAAAATTCTGTAAAGTAATTACCCTTCAACTAAAAAATAAATAATTGTTTTTTAAAGTGGAAAGACTATTATCAGAAGCATGTACAAGACATTCACTTGGAGAAAAGCATAATATAAATAGTTTGCCTTCAGCATTTGTTTAGATCAAATTGGAATGATGTCTTAGAAAACTAAAAATCTTTTAATGCATAGAAGTGGCTACAGAGGATCTATTTTTCTTTCCATAAAAACTAAGCTGTATGTTGCATTGAAGAAGAGAAAATAATGAATTTGGAAAGTGACATTAATATTTTAAATATTGCCAGACTTGGTGATTTGTTTTTTATTTGCTATGGTCTAGTGAAACTTGGAAGAAACTGGAAATGAATGCTGATTAGAAATTTAATCAAAGACTAATGAAGGCTTTTTTGCCCTTTATAGACCAAAGATATTACACTTTTTCCCCAAAGTCCATGCTTCCTAACAAAAATGAAACTACGACTGTGATGCAAATTCACAAATGGCCATGGATTTGTAAATGTGCATAAAATGTGCCAAGAGACACTGATGTGAACATATTTCAAAATAAGTTTAGATCATATAATAGTTTGCAATACAGAAGATTAACTAGTTGGTAAAAGTCAATGATGTAATTCTAAGATGTAATTAATGAATTTACAATTTTCTGTCTCACCCATATTCCCACCCTACCTGACATTCAGCCTAGTGGTAGATAGGCAATAGACTAGTCACAATAGTATGTGTATTGACTATGACAGGAATGTTTTGAAAGTTATAAGGATTGTATTCAATGAACACTGAACCAACCCTTGTTGGTTGAGGGCAGGTTTTCTAGAGAAAATGACATTTATGTTATAGCCTTAACATCTAAACTTAAATTCTTCCCCAAGGGAATCAGTCATCATTTGATGTTTTCTAACATATAGTCACATTTAATAAAATAGAACTTTAATATGTCAGAGTCTCAATAAGTGTTTGATGACTTTTTTTCTTTTACAACAAATTTCAACCTATTTTATGCTATTTTTAAAACTGCTTTTATCAGTGCAACACCTCTACACTATTTTAAAAATTATAAAACATTGTCAGCTGTATAATGAAAAGTCTTTTTAAAGTCTTTAAAAGTCTTTTTAAAAATCAACCATCTCAAACATTTTAATCATATCTTCACTTCCCTACCTACAAATTCTCAACATTACTTTTATCCTGAGCTCTCTCTTGACTTTTCCATTTTGGACACTATTGTATTCTCTCTGTAGAAGATGAAAATTCAGCAATTTTTTCAACATTCCCTTCCCCACAATCACATATAAACAGAACATACTCTCACACACATACTCACAAAAGCATTTTCTTACCTTTTTCCTTACTATGGTTATATCACAATGGCATCACTATTTGTATTATAATGACAATGATAAATCCTGTAGTAAAGTTCCATTTTCCATTATATTATCATTTTCTACCCAGGATGAATAATTGCTTAAATATTTAAATCTGATTACTCATTAAAATGGGGCTTCCCTGGTGGCTCAGTGGATAGTCTGCCAACAGTGCAGGAGACCCAGGTTCAATTCCTGGGTCAGGAAGATTCCCTGGAGAAGGGCATGACAACCCACTCTAGTATTCTTGCCTGGAAAATCCCATAGATAGAGTAGCCTGGCGGGCTAGTCTATGGGGCGGCAAAAGTTGGGCACGGCTGAGTGACTAAGCACACAACACAGTTGTTAATATGGGGCTTTGCTGGTGGCTCAGTGGTAAAAAATCCACCTGCCAATGCAGGAGACACAGGTTCAATCCCTGAGCTGGGAAGATCCCCTGGCGATGGAAATGGCAACTCACTCCAGTATTCTTGCCTGGGAAATCCCATGGAAAGAGGAGCCTGGAAGCTACAGTCCTTGGGGTTGCAAAAGAGTCAGACATGACTTAGTCACTAAACAACAATTCTGATAAGTATTCATCAAATATTTATCTTACTATTCATTTTTTAGCATTTTCTCCACTTCTCTTTACCCTTGCAAAATTGAACTCTTTTAACTATTTTACTTTTATTTTTTTCTGAAAATTTAGAATGACATGGAGGTAAACATATGTATTCAATTTACCATGTTTAATCAGATATATGCCATTACATACTTGTATAATCTTTAGGTTAAATACATACATGTTACATACACACATATATACAAACATATGTTTGGGGATGGATTTCCTTATGTAAAATATTTCAATGTTCAGTCAGTCCTAAGTCATTACACTGTTATCTATCACAAATCAGGAACAGCATTGACCTTACATCAGCACAATTCATCTGAAAGTTAGAGCCTGCCTTTCTTGGCCACTAGTGTTTCCCTGGGGCTTGACCTAATAGTGTCTGGTGAATATACATGCCTGACTGACAAGCTTATGTACCATCAAGAAGTCTCCAGTCATTGGATTCTGTGGCTTCTACCTTTATAAGTATTTGGTGTAATTATTTTTAATAGAATAGAATTGCTATAAACCAATTCAGTAAAGCCTATTGAAAGTCAGAATTTCTCTTGATACTGCAAGTGTCTATTATCTAATTTAGTTTCAACTTATCATTATACTATGGATAGGCAAGATGAATAGGCAAGATGGCAGAGCAGAAGGATATGCACACATATTTATCATCTTGGATAGGAAAGATGATGGAGTAGAAGGACACGCACACATCTTCTTCTGTGAGAACTCCAAAACTGCAACTCACTGATGAACAACCATCAGTAGGAGAATGTTGGATCCCACCAAAAAAAGATATGCCAGGTCCAACGGAAATGAAAAGCCCCAACAAGAAGGTAGGAGGGGCGAAACTGCATTTAGAATCAAATCCCATACCTGCCAGAGACACTTGGAGGGCTCAAACAAACCTTGTGCGCACAAGGACCCAGAGACTCCACAGAGATTTAGCCAGACCAGCCTTTGAACATTAGAGTGTCTCCTGCGGAGACATGGGTCAGCAGGCTTCAACAGTATGTGAATTGAGAAGTTTCAGATAGTCAAGCTGGATTTAGAAAAGGCAGAGGGACCAGAGATCAAGTTGCCAACACCCGTTGGGTCACAGAAAAACCAAAAGAGTTCCAGAAAAATATCTACTTCTGCTTTATTGACCATGCCGAAGCCTTTGACTGTGTGGATCAAAATAAACTCTGAAAAATTCTTAAAGAAATGGGAATATCAGACACCTTACCTACCTCCTGAGAAATCTGTATGCAGGTCAAGAAGAAACAGAACCAGACAAGTAACAACGGATTGGTTCCAAATTGGGAAAGACAGTATGTCAAGGCCGTTATACTGTCACCCTGCTTATTTAACTTCTATGCAGAGTACATCATGTGAAATGCTGGGCTGGATGAAGCACAAGCTGGAATCAAGTTTGCCAGGAGAAATATCAATAACCTTACATAAACAGATGATACTACCCTTATGACAGAAAGTGAAGAACTAAAAAGCCTCTTGATGAAAATGAAAGAAGAGAGTGAAAAAGTTGTCTTAAAACTCAACATTCAAAAAACTGAGATCATGGCATTCTGTCCTATCACTTCATGGCAAATAGATGGGGAAACAATGGAAACAGTGATTGACTTTATTTCTTCGGGCTCCAAAATTACTGCAGATGGTGCTTGCAGTCAGGAAATTAAAAGATGCTTGCTCCTTGGAAGAAAAGCTATAACCAACCCAGACATCATATATAAAAGCAGAGACATTATTTTCCCAACAAAGGTCCATCTAGTCAAAGCTATGGTTTCTCCAGTAATCATGCATCAATGTGAGAGTTAAGACTATAAAGTAAGTTGAGTGCTGAAGAATTGATGGTTTTGAACTGTGGTGTTGGAGAAGACTCTTGAGAGTTCCTTGGACTGCATGGAGATCAAACCACTCAATCCTAAAGAAAATCAGTCCTGAATATTCATTAGAAGGACTGATGCTGAAGCTGAAACTCTAATACTTTGGCCATCTGATGCTAAGAACTGACTCCTTAGAAAGAACCCTGATGCTGGGGAAGACTGAAGGCAGGAGGAGAAGGGGACAACAGAAGATGAGATGGTTGGATGGCATCCCTGACTCAACGGACCTGAGTCTGAGCAAGTTTGGGGAGTTAGTGATGGATAGGGAACCCTGGCGTGCTGCTTTCCATGGGGTCGCAGAGTCAGACATGATTAAACAACTGAAATGAACTTGAAATATTATTATACACCAAGCTTTGTGATCTACCCTGTACTCTACCTTCAAATCCAAAAGAGTAAGGCTTTAAAAAGAGCTTGGCCTTAGCATATTTATACTATCACACATAAAATAATCAATGAGGGCCTATTGTACATCACAGAGCACTATACAAAATATTTTATAGTAACTTATAAGGGAAAAGGATCTAAAAAATATAGATATAGATACTGGTAAACTGAGTCACTGCTCTATATACCTGAAACTAGCACAACATAATAAATCAAGTATATTTCAGTAAAAAAAAAAAAAAAAAAAAGAAAGAAAGAAAAGGTAAAATGTATTTTCAGGCTTGCTTGGTGGCTCTGATCATAAAGAATCTGACTGCAATGCAGAAGACAGGTTTGTTCCCTGGGTTGGACGATCCCCTGGTGAAGGGAATGACTATCCACTTCAGTATTCTTGCCTGCAGAATCCATGAACAGAGGAACTTGGCAGGCCAATGGGGTCACAAAGAGTCAGACACAAGTGAGCAACTAAGCACATAGCACAAAACGTATTTTTTAAAAAACAAACCCAAAAATAGCTACTTTATATGATTCATGAAGTTTCATTGCTTTCAGCAGAGTGGGCACAGAATTTGAAACCCTGATTATATATAGACTGTTTTGTGCTCTCTAGACTCACTGTAATGTCACTTATCAAGTCCAGTCTGACATTTCATCCTATATACCTTGAGCCTATTTCTGAAAACTGTGCTGACGATGCTGTCTCTTGTCTTCGGACAGTTTAAGACTAGATTCCAGCTTGCCATCATCTACCACGGTGACCTCACCTGAACTGCTTTGCCAAGACCAGACCTCACTTCCATCTTCCTCCTGCCTGCCCAGTAAACAGTAACATCCTCTAAATCCTCCCCATGTGAGTTCATGTGGTGCCTGCTCAGGAAAGATAGTATTTCATCTAAAATAACTGTCATCCTTTCCTTATTGGGCTTTAGATTTGACATATCACTTCATTTCTTTCATATCCTTATTTGCGTATTTTACACACATGTTTCAAACAGTTCTAGTCATCTCTAGTCAGATTTTGTTTACCTAAGTCTATGATTAGATTTTTGTGGATTACAGTGATATACAGAGGGCATTGTTATGTCTTTCTAGCAAATAAACTACTTTTACAATAAAATCTACATTTCTGCTGTGAAAAATAAAATTTATATGATTTCTGTTCCTTTTAACTCCAAATCCTAATTTTTCCTGAGGAAATAGCATCAGCTTTTAATATATTCTGAAAGGCAATGCATACATTTTTTTGTGTTTCTGAAAGTAAATAGAATATGGGGGAAGCCTGAATGTAACAGAATTCTGCTTCTGCCTTTAACTGGGGGTGTGACCTTATTCAGGTTACATGAGTTTCTACTTTCCCGCCTGAAAAACCAAGATTTTCATAGTAACTATCCCTTAGGGATTCTTAACGGACACATATATTAATGTATATAAAGCATGTATAAAATACCCAGTACATAGTATACATTATAGAAAAATTTGTTTTCTTTCTTTGGGTGGGGGCTGTCTTTGGAATGAGAGCGATTTTATCAATATGTATAGTTTTTCATTGAATATATATAAAACAAATCATTTACCAGTGGAAAGAACCAACTACCCAATCTATATAACATCAAAGTTTACTTAACTACATCTCTGAAAAATAAAATGGGCTTCCCTCATAGCTCAGTCGGTAAAGAATCTGCCTGAAATGCAGGAGACCCAGGTTCAGTTCCAGGGTCTGGAAGATCCCCTGGAGAAGAAATGGCAACCTGCTCCAGTATTCTTGCCTGGAAAAACCCATGGACAGAGGAGCCTGGTGGTCTACAATCCATGGGGTTGCAAGATCGGACACAACTTAGTGACTAAACCACCACCACCTGAGAAATGAAAGGCTTCTTCAGTGGCTCAGTGGTTAAAGAATCTGCTGGCAATGCCCAAGGTATAGGAGATGTGTGTTTGATTTTCAGGTCAGGAAGATTCCCCTGGAGGAGGACATGGCAACCCACTCCAGTATTCTTGCCTGGTGAACCCCATAGATTGAAGAGCCTCGCAGACTACAGTACATATGGTTGCAATGAGTCAGACATCCCTGAAGTGACGCCTGCACTGACAAATGAACTTCTACCTAACTCTTTAAATATGGCACGGGCATTCAGTTTTATACAACTCCCACTAAATTACCGCACAGTTTGATTTTCTGGGAAATTCTCTTATGTTAGATAAATGTGTTTCACTGTAACTTCCTCCATAATTGCTATCAATATTTAGATATAGGGGGGCATTCCCATTACCTCCCAATCATGAATGTCTCAAGCCCAACAGAGTACCTGTCTCTTGATACACTGGCTGCATAGTATCCTTAAGTTAGCTGGATTTGGTAACTCTCACTGGCAACAAAAAATTCTTGATCAATATAGGGATATTTATCTTTTAACCACCACACTTCATATATTTTTCTTGACCAACCAGAAAAGTTTCCATTTTGATGTAGCCTCCAATGCATGTTTTACCATTTTAATTCACAGGAAGTTGTGGTCAAAGATCCTGTTGAAATGAAAATTAACTAGCCTTGGGATCTCCCTGGTGATTCAGTAGTTAAGACTTCACTTTTCAATACAGGAGGTGCAGCTTCAATCACTGGTTGGGGAGCTAAGGTCATATATACCTTATGGCCAAAAAAAAAAGAAAACCCAGAAAACAAACAGAAGCAATACTGTAACAGACTCAATAAAGACTTAAGGGAACAACAAAAAAAAAAGTCCATACCAAAAAAAATCTTCAAATTAAAAAACATCTGCCCTATTTTCAACCTCCTGTAGTCTGTAAGCCCAAGGAAGCCATCAATGAAGTGACCAACAGACATTGCTGTATATATACATACATATATATATATTTATTTATTTATTTATTTATTTTATTCATGTCCAACTCTTTTTTTTTCCATTTATTTTTATTAGTTGGAGGCGAATTACTTTACAATATTGTATTGTAGTGGTTTTTGCCATACATTAACATGAATCAACCATGGATTTACATGTGTTCCCCATCCCGATCCCCACTCCTGCCTCCCTCCCCACCCCTTGGGGTCTTCCCAGTGCACCAGCCCTGAGCACTTATCTCATGCATCCAGCCTAGTACTGGGAGTACTGAATTCCCCAGTACTTTGATAGTATACTTGTTTCAATGCTATTCTCTCGGAACATCCCACCCTCACCTTCTCCCACAGAATCCAAAAGTCTGTTCTGTACATCTGTGTCTCTTTTTCTGTTTTGCATACAGGGTTCTGAATCAGTAAACCTATGGGTCACTTGAAGTAGAGGAATATCTCAAGAAAAACCATTACACACTGATCACACAAGCAAAAATTCTTTTTGAGAAGATCAAGAACATATTGTGAGGGAAAATGAATAACAATGGTCCTTGAGAATTTAGCCAAAATGGTTCCTTTATTATCTCAAAGAGCACATCTCATTTTATGTCTAACTAAGTCAGTCTAAACTATGTTGCGATGAAAAGAAAATCATTAGTAAAGGAAACTAAAGACTTTCATATTACCAGAACAGAATGCTTCAATTTAAGGGTATTTAACACCACTCTTCTGAGAGCAAACTTAATTCCTTTTGATTAACTCGGTGACTCCTGCACTGCTAATAATACTGTGGGTTTGTTGTTTTATATTATTGCAGCTCATGCCTTTCTTTACTTAGATAAAGATGATTTAAAGGGATCCAAAGGCTAACAATGGAAAGTTAAATCACATTTCATTTCGTTGTAAAATTTATGCCTTCAAAAACCATGCATTTCTAATTAAAATTGAGAGACAGTAAGTGGAAAAATGGCCACACTCATAATTCCAACTATCATCTACTTCTTTTATTGCCTAAATTGGTTCCATTAAAACTTGGTCATCTCAGAGGATATAAACAAATATCAAGGATTTTTTGCAGTATATATGTTCATGTTTTAGAAGTTCATAGCTCTGGCTCCATCTCAAAATACTTGGACATTATGTTTGTCAATTTGCAAATGCTGTATGGAAATTCAATAGCCATTTGAGTTTCCTTATTTAAGGGTTTTTAATTTTAAAGCTCTCACTGAGGCTAATTTGAATGCATCTAACTGTGAAAACAATGTTATAACATTATTCTTTCATAGTGAGCCAATCCAGGAGATCCGGGTTCCTGAACTACTGAAAGGTTCTTCAAAAGAGACTTAATGTTTTTTGCTTTGTTTCAGAAAAAGCCTCAATATAACACCAAGCACCTTACCTCGATTCAAATTGAATATCTCTGCTTCATGATTAGGTAAGCCATAACAAATACCACTTTCTATTTCTATGTTTCACCTGCTATTTCTACCATATTTTATTCATTTTTCCTCAGGAAAAATTATTCCCCAGGAGTGAGCGAGTTACAAGATTCTAAAGATAAAAAGAA
Source organism: Hydropotes inermis (assembly GCA_020226075.1). Classification (NCBI taxonomy): domain Eukaryota; kingdom Metazoa; phylum Chordata; class Mammalia; order Artiodactyla; family Cervidae; genus Hydropotes; species Hydropotes inermis. The sequence continues at coordinate 12,261 of CM035280.1, read as the reverse complement.
CCTTGTCAGTTTAGGAATGATGTAATTATAGAAAAGAGACATTATGTTTGTCAAATCATTGCTTAGAACACATTCATACACTATTATAAAATGTAGATAATGTAAGCATAATAAAAAAGTAAAACAAGTTAAAAAAGCTTCATGGAAGCAGCACAAAATAAGATTTGGGCCTAAGGACTCTATTTAAGACATACATTTCATAGCCTGTATATTTCATTGGCATTTTGTAGAGATCACCTATCTTTTTTATCTTATTTCATGCTATTTGTCTTTTGGATATTTATGAATGTGTTATTAGATCTTATGACCATGTCATGCAACCATGTTATTGCTAATACTCCTGAAGTGACTGCTGAAATACCAATGACTATTATTATATAAGACTAAAGCATATGATATTTATTTTTTCTAAGAAGTATTTTGGACTCCTGTATCCCCCCCTTAAGGAAAGTTTTTTTCTGTATAATAACTACCATTAGTTTCTACCCTGGATATTATATTGTGGTGCTGTTCAGCTGCTCAGTCATGTCCGACTCTTTGTGACCCCATGGGCTGCGGCATGCCAGGCTTCCCTGTCCTTCACTATCTCTCAGAGTTTGCTCAAACTCATGTCCATTGAATCAATGATGCCATCCAACCATCTCATCCTCTGTCAACATTAATGTTATTATATGGCCAATATAATTTTCTGGGTTAGCTATGAGCACGGATCATTTGATTAAGTTAGTATTTTTGAAATGGTATTGGTATTTTTAGATGGCAGACACACTAAAACCATAATCACAGAAATCTAGCCAATTTGATGACAGGACCACAGTCCTGTCTAACTCAATGAAACTAAGCCATGCCATGTGGGGCCACCCAAGACGGTCGGGTCAGGGTGGAGAGGTCTGACAGAATGTGGTCCACTGGAGAAGGGAATGGCAAACCACTTCAGTATTCTTGCCTTGAGAACCCCATGAACAGTATGAGAAGGCAAAATGATAGGATACTAAAAGAGGAACTCCCCAAGTCAGTAGGTGCCCAATATGCTAATGGAGATCAATGGAGAAATAACTCCAG
>CM035279.1:77138928-77173311 GCA_020226075.1 Hydropotes inermis | reverse complement strand
CCCCCCACCCGCACTCGTGCTCTCCTCCACCGGGCTCTCTGCACTGCCCCCCCCCCCCGCACTCGCGCTCTCGGCCTCAACCGCAGCGTTGGACCCGCGCGACGGACGATGAGGGGCTGGGCCGAGGAGGAAGCGCCCACCGGGCTCCCCGGGCTGGGAGGCCCTACTCCTAGGGCTCCGCTCCGGGCATCGCGCCCCTCTGACCCGGCTCTCAGGGCCTGACGTGCGCGGAGGCGGCCGACTCACACGGAGACCAGAGGCGGCGGGACCCTGGAGCCCTGGGCTTCCCTCGGCCCGGCCGGCCAGCTGCTGGGAATGGTGACAAGCCCTGAGTCGGGAAGCTCCATGCTCGTCCTGCGCGCCTCAGCACCATTCAGACCGGTAGGTGGTTTACCAAGCGTTGCCTGGGAGAGGCTTCCCCGTGGTAAGTAAGTACATCCGCGGGGGAGCTCACTCTGTGAGTTCGGCACTGTTGCAAGTGAGGGCTGCCGCTTGGGATCGCTTTGAAACCACTGTTTGCTTTCTCTTTTCATCCTAACACTTCAGATCCCCATAGGAGAGCCTCTCAAGTCTGGTTTTCAACTATCTTATCACTTTAAGGTGCGTCTCCAGGGTCCCTAAAAGGAATTTTTGTCTCTTCACAGCGTTTAGACTTAAGTCATTCCATTCCCGGCATATCATTCACATCTGATGAAAAGTAATCTGGAATTTCAGCTTGCTCCTTAGCACAATGGTAGTAATAAGACAACCATGGCTACGTTTTCAGCACACCTATTACACAGCTAACACTTTGATAATTTTTTTTTTCTTCAGTGTTAACTTTGTGAATGGCATGAGCTCATACACTAAGACTTACCATCTCAAATATCATGAAATGAAAGCCAGTTATGGTTCCAGGCTACAGGAACACTCACTGAGCTCCAAAAATGTGCCATGCACGGTGCTCAACATCTACAGTTAAAAGATGAGTATGACACAAACATACCAAAAAATAAGGACTATTGTGGAATATTTCTAATGATTAGAATATTTCTAATCAGAAATGTCAGGAGTATGGTTTGAGAAATTAAGCTGCAAAGGGACCTAGAGGGCACATCATGAAAGGCTGATGTATGTTTGGGTGCTATTTTGAAGGCAGTGGGGAGACTTTCCAATGATCTGATCAGATTCGAAAGATTGCTGCTGGATTGAGATGGACTTAAAGGGGCAAGAAAATGATTAATGAGACATTGGAGGAAAGAAGACCAAACTGGAGACTTTAGCAATACTCCAAGTAAAAAAAGAATCCCACGTCAACTCAGCTACTGATCTCTTAGCTTGGTCTCCCATTTCTACCTCTGCACCTACTCCTCAGTAGAGCAATAGATTTGCCTTTTGGCTTCTCTGTGTTTTACTTGGTTGGATGACTTGACTTGGAGGGAAGAAAGGTAAAGGGCAGGAACATTTCCACTATGTTTTCTTCCAGGAGTTTGGTGATTTCAGGTCTTATATTTAGATCTCTGATTTATCTTGATTTGACTTTTGCATATGGTTTAAGATAAAGGTTCGATTTAATTATTTTATAGGAATACCCAACTTCCCCAAACCATTTATTGAAGAGACTGTCCTTCCCCCATTGAATGTTCCTGCTGTCTTGGTTGAATCTTGTTGACCATAAGCGTATGGGTTTATTTCTAGGCTCTCTATTCTGTTCCATCAACCTATATATCTCTTTTTATGCCAATACCACAATATTTTAATTACTATAGCTTTGAGATATAGTTTGATACAAGGAAGTGTGATGCCTCCAGCTTTGCTCTTCTTGCTTAATATTGTTTTAACTGTTCAGAGACTTTCGTTGTCTCATATAAATTTTAGGAATTTTTTTATTTATGTGAAAAATACTGGACTTTTGATAGGAATTGGACTAAATCTATAGATGGCTTTGAGCACTATGGAATTATAAAAATATTAATTCTTCTATTTCATGAACACAAGATATCTTTTATTTGTGACTTCTTCAATTTCTTTCATCACTGTCTTATAATTTTCAATATACAAATCTTTCACCTTCTTTGTTAAATTAATGCTTAGGTATTTTTCGATTCTACTGTAAATGGGATGGTTTTCTTTGTTTCTTTTCAGATAGTTTCTGTTAGCATAGAGAAACACAGCTGATTTTTGTGTTAAATTTGAATCCTACAACTTTATTGAATTCATTTATCAGTTCAAACAGTTTCCTTAGGGTTTTCTACATGTAAGATCATATTATTTACCAACAGAGACTATTTCACTCCTTCCTTCCTATTTGGACATATTTTCTTTCTTTTTCTTGCCTAATTCCTCTGATTAGAACTTCTAATATTATGTTAAATAGAATTGACAACAGAGGGCACCCATATCTTATGCCTGATCTTAAGCAAAAGTGTTCAGCTTTTCACTAATATGATGTTTGCTGTGTATTTGTCATATATGGTCTCTATTACATTGAGATGCATTCCTTCCTGGTGGCTCAGATGGTGAAGAATCCGCCAGTAATTCGGGAGACCAGGGTTTGATCCCTGGGTTGAGAAGATTCCCTGGAGAAGGAAATATCAACCCACTCCAGTATCCTTGTCTGGAGGATCCCAAGGACCGAGGAGCCTGGCGGGCTGCAGTCCGTGGGGTCCCAGAGTCGGACACAACTTAGCAGCTAACAGTTTTAGCTTCATCATTGCTAAACAACCTTGAACATTTGCCAGGTGTTTTTTTCCTACATTATTTCATGTGGTTTTTTGTCCTTCATTTTATTAATCAGATGTATATGTTATCCTGCCCTTGCATCCCAGGGATAAATCTCACTTTATCATGGTGTGTAATTCTCTTAGTGTGCTGTTGAATTTTGTTTGCTAATATTTGTTGTAATTTTCTTCCTTGCAGTGTCCTTGTCTGGCTCTGGCAACAGAGTAATACTGGCCTCATAGAATGAATTTGGAAGTGTTCTCTCTTCTTAAATTTTTTTTAAGAGTTTACAAAGAATTGATATTCTTTAAATGTGTGGCTGTGTGGTCTTGGATTTTTGTTTTCTTGTTAGATTTTTGATTTCTTATTCAATATCCTTGCTCATCACTACTCTGTTAAGCTTTTATATTTCTTCATGATTCAGTCTTGGTAGGTTGTATAGTTCTAGGATTTTTAACCATTTCAGAGTACCTATCTTATTGAGTACTCTGTATGAAAAAATATTTGTACAGAATTTAGAAAAGTGCTTAGAGTAAGCACTCAGTAAATTCTAGCTTCCCTTTCTCTTTATATATCTGAGGGTAACAGCAATTTTAACAGACAGTATTTTTAAACATACTAGGGTGGGACTTACCTGGTGGTACACTGGTTTAGACTCTGTGCGTCCACTGCATGGGGCACAAGACAAGCCCAGATTGGGACTATATTGTCTTAGGGTTAAATACAATATACTTCACTTTATTCTGCTTCCCAAGACTGCATTTTTTTTTTTAAATAAAGATTGAAGGTTTCTGGCAACCCTCCATAGAGCAAGTCTACTGTTGTCATTTTACAAAAGTAGTTGTTTACTTCATGCCTCTGTGTCACATTTTGGTTAATTCTCACACTATTTCAAGCTATTTTATTGTGCTGTATTTATTACAGTGATCAAAATAGTCCTTGATGTCACTATTGCAAAATAGTTATGACTTATTGAAGTCAAAGATGATGGTTAGCATTCTTGGCTATAAACTGTTTTTTCATTTTAACACTTTTATTTTTTAAATTTTTAAAATTTTATTTTGTATTGGAGTAGACTTGATTAGCATTGTTGTGCTAATTTCAGATATATGCAAAGTGATTCAGTTATACGTATCAGTTCAGTCACTCAGTCATGTCCAACTCTTTGTGACCCCATGGACTGCAGCACACCAGGCTTCCTGTCCATCACCAACTCCCAGAGTTTACTCAAACTCACATCCATCGAATTGGTGACACCATCCAACCATCTCACGCTCTGTCGTCCCCTTCTCCTCCTGCCTTCAATCCTGCCCAGCATCAAGGTCTTTTCCAATGAGTCAGTTCTTTGCATCAGATGGTCAAAGTATCGGAGCTTCAGCTTTAGCATCAGTCCTGCCAATGATTATTCAGGGTTGATTTCCTTTAGGATGGACTGGTTGGATCTCCTTGCAGTCCAAGGGACTCTCAAGAGTCTTCTCCAACACCACAGTTCAAAAGCATCAATTCTTTGGTGCTCAGCTTACTTTATGGTTCAACTCTCACATCCATACATGACTACTGGAAAAACTGAACCTTTGAGTAGATGGGCCTTTGTCAAAAAAGTAATGTCTCTATTTTTTAATATGCTGTCTAGGTTGGTCATAACTTTTCCTGTAAGGAGCAAGTGTCTTTTAATTTCATGGCCGCAGTCACCATCTGCAGTGATTTTGGAGCCCAAGAAAATAAAGTCTGTCATTGTTTCCATTGTTACCCCATCTATTTGTCATGAAGTGTTAGGACCGGATGCCATGATCTTAGTTTTTTGAAGGCTGACCTTTAAGCCAGCTTTTAAACTTTCCTCTTTCACTTTCATCAAGAGGCTCTTTAGTTCCTCTTCTCTTTCTGCCATAAGTGAAAAAAGTGAAGTCGTTCAGTCGTGTCCAACTCTTTGCAATCCCACGGACTGTAGCCTACCATGCTCCTCCATCCACGGGATTTTCCAGGCAACAATACTGGAGTGGGTTGCCATTTCCTTCTCCAGAGGATCTTCCCAACCCAGGGATGGAACCAAGGTGGTGTCATCTGCATATCTGAGGTTATTGATATTCCTCCTGGAAATCTTGATTCCTCTTGTGAGTCATCCAGCCCAGCATTTCACATGATGTGAATTTAACTTTATAAGTTAAATAAGCAGGGTGACAATATACAGCCTTGACATACTCCTTTCCCAATTTGGGAACACTCCATTGTTCCATGTCTCATTCTAACTGTTGCTTCTTGACCTGCATACAGATTTCTCAGGAGGCAGGTAAAGTGGTCTGGTATTCCCATCTCTTGAAGAAATTTCCACAGTTTGTTGTGATCCACACAGTCAAAGGCTTTGGCATAGTCAATAAAGCAGAAGTAGATGTTTTTCTGGAACTCTCTTGCTTTTTCGATGATCCAACAGATATTGGCAATTTGATCCCTGGTTCCTCTGCCTTTTCTAAATCCAGTTTACTCAAATTCATGTCCATCGAGTCAGTGATGCCATTCAACCATCTCATCCTCTGTCATCCCCTTCTCTTCCCACCTTCAACCTTTCCCAACTTCAAGGTCTTTTTAAATGAGTCAATTCTTCACATCAGGTGACCAAAGTATCAGAGCTTCAGCTTCAGCATCAGTCCTTCCAATGAATATTCAGGGCTGATTCCCTTTAGGATGGATTGGTTGTATCTCCTTACTATTCAAGGGACTCTAAAGATTCTTCTCCAATACCACAGTTCAAAAGCATCAATTTTTTTGGTGCTCAGCTTTCTTAGATGAGTGCAATTGTGCAGTAGTTTGAACAGGCTTTGGCATGGCCTTTCTTTGGGACTGGAATGAAAGCTGACCTTTTCCAGTTCTGTGGCCCCTGCTGAGCTTTCCAAATTAGCTGGCATCTTGCATGCAGCACTTTCACAGCATCATCTCCTAGGATTTGAAAGAGTTTGGCTGGAATTCCATCACCTCCACTAGCTTTGTTTGTCGTGATGCTTCCTAAGGCCCACTGGACTTTGCACTCCAGGACGTCTGGCTCTAGGTGAGTGATCACACCATCGTGTGATCTGGGTCATGAAGATCTTTTTTTGTATAGTGTTTTTGTGTATTCTTGCCACCTCTTCTTAATATATTCTGCTTCTGTTAGTTGCATATAATTTCTATCCTTTATTGTACCCATCTTTGCATGAAATGTTCCCTTGGTATCTCTAACTGTCTTGAGGAGATCTCTAGTCTTTTCCATTCTATTGTTTTCCTCTATTTCTTTGTATTGATCACTAAGGAAGACTTTCTTATCTCTCCTTGCTATTCTTTGGAATTCTGCATTCAGATGGGTGTATCTTTCCTTTTCTCCTTTGCCCTTAGCTTTATTTATACATGTACATGTATCTATTTTCAAATTCTTTCCCCTTTTAGGTTATTACAGAGTATTTAGCAGAGTTCCCTATGTTGTACAATAAGTCTTTGCTGATTGTCTTAGTCTATTAGATATAACAACAAAGTTATAACCACATCTTTGTTGAATAGATATAACAGTGTGTTCCTATCAGTCCCAAACTCCCCAACCTATCTCTCTTCCGACTCTTACCTCCTGGTAGCCATGAGTTTGTTCTATAACTCTGTGAGTCTGTTTTGTAAATAAGTTCATTTGTATCATTTTTTTTTAGCTTCCACATATAAGCAATATCCTATGATATTCGTCTTTGTCTGACTTACTTTCCTTACACTGATAATCCCTAAGTCTTCTACATTACTACAAATGGCATCATTTCAGTTTTTTTAATGGCTGAGTAATATTCTGTTGTATATATGACCACTTCCTTATCTGTTCCTCTGTTGATAGATATTTAGGCTACTTCCATGTCTTGGCTATCGTAAACAGATCTGCAGTGAACACTGGGGTGCATGGATCCTGTCAAGCCATGTTTTCCTCTGGACCTATGCCCAGGAGTGGAATTCCAGAATCATATGGTAGCTCTATTTTTAGTTTATTAAGGAACATCCATATTGTTCTCCGTAGTGGCTGTACACATCCTCACCAACAGTGTAGGAAGGTTCCATTCTCTCCACACCCTCTCCAGCATTTATTGTTCACAGACTTTTTGATGGCCATTCTGACTGGTGTGAGGTGGTATCTCATTGTAGTTTTGACTTGCATCTCTCTAATAATTAGTGATGTTGAGCATCTTTCCATATGCCTCTTGGCCATCTGTATGTCATCTACTTTTTAATTGAAGTGTGTACATTTTTTAGACAATGCTATTGCACACAATAGACTACAATATAGCATAAACATAACTTTGCATTGGAAGTCAAAAAATCCATATGATTTGCTTTATTGCAGTGGTCTATAAATAACCTGCAGTATCTCCAAGGCATGCCTGTATAGTTTTCTGGGAAGGAAATTATGACTGACTGAGTTAAATTCACATGCTCACACCTTGTCCAATCAGCTATAGCTAGATTGAGAGATATTTGTGTGAAGACAAAAGGTGGCAACCAGGAGCTCAACCCTGGATAACCCTGGGCATTTAGAGTAGTGAGCACTTCTCAGAAAAGGTAAGAATAGGAGCGGAGGTACCCACCTCAAAAGGCATTTACTCAGTCTCATTTAGAGACCATGATGAAAGCATAAAATCTGAGTGGTAGCTCTTGGTTTTTGACAGGAAGTTATTAGCCACATAGCAAAGAGTAACATCAGTAGATTGCTCAAAGAAGCTTCCCTCAAGGAAAGTAGTAGTAAACCACAGGCTTCAATATTAAGTGTCTTATCTCAAAATTAATTAGTATTATTTTTTCTCTGTATTTCTCTACAGAAAAGGAATCAATTTTTTCTCTATAATTTCTAGACCATATCTTAATTAAAATGGCAAGAAGATATCCTTTAAGAATGGAGGCCAGAGCATTAGGGGTAAGGACTAAGTGCTACTTGGGTTAATAAATGATGTGTTGTATCTGCCTAATAGAAAAGGCAAGAGACATTGACCATATCTACAATGAACTTCCCTAAGGAAGGAAAGTTGATGACAGTGTTATGGAGTGGTGCCAATCAGGCTAGAGCTAACTGGGCACAAATTATAAATCCACAGGCCATTTTTGAATAGTTCAACATCATCACAACCTACCCAGGGTTATAGAAAATATACTCTGAGATTGCTTATAAATCTCATCAGCCCTGAGAAGGTCCATTTCCTGCCTTTGTTTGTAAACAGTTTGAAACAAGTTTATAGATCATAGATGAGGTGGTCCAGCAATGGGCTCCAAACCAGAAGGGCCTGTAGACAATGGGGCTCTGTGGCCTGTGGTTCCTTGATAACATTGTGATCTCACTATGCTCCCCATATAGTCTGATCAGGTAGGTCATATTCTGCATTGGTGCCTTCCCTCTCACTTGTCCTCAACCTTAGAATGCTTTAGGTATTTTTTAAATGTTAACAAAAGGTTATAACCTTTTCTATAATCCACCAATATTTGTGGGGGCTTGAAGCATATTTTGATTAAAGGCAGTAAGAGTGAAGTTTGTGCTAGGAAAATTCACAACATATCAAGTCAATGACTACCTTCAGCAGGTTGGCAGCTACTTGACCCACCTCCAGAATGGAAATGTACCTTAATGCAGCAAAGTCTCACACAGGGCAGGGTGAGGGGGGAGATGTGTTTCTCTACCCCCATCCTGCATTACCATGGTGTTTTAGGTCTGGATTGTTTGTTCCTTATCTCCTTATCTGGCCAGGAAGGCAGTAATCACAATGTGGAGAAGCCATAAGCCTGTTGTGGCCACCCCCTGACCTACCAGTACAATCCATCATCTCAAGAAAGGATGAGGGTTAGGATCTTATATTTAGTTTCTTCTACTAAACTCTCATGGGTCCTTCACTGAAATCAAAGTAAGTCAGTGGATTTATAGCCCCAAAAGGAGCTAAAACTGAAGAGTGAGTCATCAGTGGGCAACTCCATCTGATCCCAATCCAAATTGCCATCCTTCATGTGGGAGACAGAGGCACAAGTCACCAATAAATGCGTAATTATGTGTTATCTCAAGGTCAAGGTAATCTTTAAGGGAGAGGAGTACTATCGCCACTTGACTTTCTGTGACAGTTAATTGAATATGTCAGCTTACCTGGGCCACAGGGTGCCCAGATATTTGCCCTCATTGTTTTGGGTATGTCTGTGAGGATGTCTTTTGGATGAGATTAACAATTAAATCAATGAACTTTGAGTAAGGCAGATTGCCCTCCATGTGTGGGTGAGCCTCATCTAATCATCTGAAGGCCTGGCTAGAACAGAAGACTGATCTTCCCCATCTGCCTCCTCCCCTGCCTAACAAGGATTCTCTGGGCTCATGTGTGAGTGAGTCTCCACACAAGCTGGCAAAGGAGTCCCAGCACATGAGCACACTTCACATGAGAGTCACAGAATACCAGGGGTCATTAGAGAGCATCCCTTCTCTTGTTTGTTTTTTTTTTTTTTTTTTTTAACAAAGCCTAGGGCTCTGGTCCAGCCTGTAATTACAAAAGTCTGCACAGGGTATGGGAGTGGGGCAGAGTAAAGAGAAACCCAAGTCCAAGTCCCAGACAAGAGAGGACGAAAGAAAGGAGGCAAGTCCAAAAGGACCAAGTATGCATTGGAGGTGGCCTCAGAGAACCAACCGCAGAAAGGAAACCAGTGTCAAGGCAGAGCCCGAGACATCCCCAGAGCCAGACATCTCCTTTCTGTTGTGTGTCTGCCTGAACCAAATAGGTCTCTGCTTTTCACTTAGTTAGAACCAACTAGATTTAAATTAATTCCTCCAAAGATTATTATAAAACAAAGACAAATACTCCCAGTTTCATTAAATACCCCCAATGTGGCCCTTTTATCCATTTTGGTTCCTCCCTGACATGTTAAGTCTTTCATCACTGCTTCAGAAATACCAGGGTAAGGTGGACATTTCCATGGCCTTTCAGTCACTCAGATTGTGTGCGTCTGTGATAGACCGGACTTGAGTAATGATGATGACTCTCTCTCCTCACAGGCTGTGCAAGTAATTCTTGCCCTGTTTCACTGTGCACTGGGCGCTCTCTCTGCTTCCTTGTTTCTCGAGGAGGATATAAACAACATTGGCGATATCCCTGTATTGCTCCCACTAGGGTACATAGTATGGTCATCCCCATTTGTGAGTAAACCATGGTGTTTTTTATTTCAATTCCATCTTTCTTCTAATGTATCAAGTGAACTACTCATGAGATCAAGAAATGGACTAAAGACCCAGTATCTGACTCTAAACAGCAAATTTCACTGTGGAAACAGCCTTATCAAAGTGGAGAGTAGGATTTGGGCTGGGGTGGGGAGTGTATACTTAGGGAAAGCATTTTTATGTTTGTTGTATGTTTGATAAATCCTTTAAGAGAATGGCATGTGCATGCATAAATGATATTGAAGGGTATGTTTGAAGAGTAATAAAGAGAGTGGCTGTTTGGAAAACTATGAGGCCCTTCTTTGGCAGAGTGAAAATCCAAAGGCCTGAGCTTAATGATTTTTGGAGGTTTTTAGAGAGACTACACAAGGAAAGAGAAAAGAAGAAACATGGAACGGAGAAGAAACTAAAACAGGTTTCTAAAGTGGCTGTTTTGAGTAAGGAAGGATATTGTAAAAATTCCATAAGCATAGTTGCCAAGGTACCTGCCAGAGACATGCACAATTAATTACAGGACACTGTTCAGGGAAACCCAAAGGTGTGGTCTCCCACAGGTTAATTTAGGCTCCCAGCTACAACCAATCCAGAAACAATAAAATCAAGGATTTTATTCATAAGTGATGTGGCATAGTAACACAACTAACATTCCTAGTGTGTCAAAGCTGAAAGAAAGTGAAGTCGCTCAGTCGTGTCTGACTCTTTGCGACCCCATGGACTGTAGCCTACCAGGCTCCTCCCTCCATGGGATTCTCCAGGCAGGAATACTGGAGTGGGTTGCCATTTCCTTCTCCATCAAAGCTGACCCAAGGCCAAATTTCTCTTTAGAGGACAAAGGTTTTATTAGCCTCTGAGCAATTCCCTCTGTACTCCTCAATGAAAAACAAGGCTGTGGGAGAGAAGATTTGAGTGTAACACAGTCCCTGTGCTTTGTGAAAAGGACTCTGAAACATGCTGTGTGCATGCTAAGGCTCTTCAGCCATGTCCAACTCTTTGCAACCCTTGTAGCCCACCAATCTCCTCTGTCCATGGGATTCTCCAGACAAGAATACTGGAGTGGGTTGCATTCCCCTTCTCCAGGGGATCTTCCCAACCCATGGATCAAACATGCACCTCTTATGCCTCCTACCATATGCAGGAGATATGTAATCAGATATGCAGATGACACCACCCTTATGATAGGAAGAGAAGAGGAACTAAAGAGCCTCTTGATGAAAGTGAAAGAGAAGAATGAAAAAGCTGGCTTAAAACTCAACATTCAAAAAACAAAGATCATGGCATCTGGTCCCATCACTTCATGGCAAAGAGATGGGGAAACAGTGGAAACAGTGTCAGACTTTATTTTCTTGGGCTCCAAAATCACTGCAGATGGTGACTGTGGCCATGAAATTAAAAGACACTTGCTCCTTGGAAGAAAAGCTATGACCAACCTAGACAGCATATAAAAAAGCAGAGACATTACTTTTCCGACAAAGGTCCCTCTAGTCAGAGCTATGGTTTTTCCAGTGGTCATGTATGGATGTGAGAGTTGGACTGTGAAGAAAGCTGAGAGCCGAAGAATTGAAACTTTTGAACTGTGGTGTTGGAGAAGACTCTTGAGAGTCCCTTGGACTGTAAGGAGATCCAACCAGTCCATCCTAAAGGAAATCAGTCCTGAATATTCATTGAAAGGACTGATGCTGAAGCTGAAACTCCAATACTTTGGCCACCTGATGCAAAGAACTGACTCATTGGAAAAGACCCTGATGCTGGGCAAGATTGAAGGCAGGAGGAAAAGGGGACAACAGAGGATGAGATGGTTGGATGGCATCACTGACTTGATGGACATGAGTTTAAGTAAACTCCGGGAGTTGGTGCTGGACAGGGAAGCCTGGCATGCCTCAGTCCATGCGGTTGCAGAGTCGGACACAACTGAGCGACTGAACGAACTGATGCCTCCTGCATTGGCAGGCGGATTCTTTACCATTAGCACCACCAAGAAAGCCCCTTGAAACATGGTACTACAGCAGTTTTAACTCTGGGCGGTCTGGTCACCTGTGCCCCAGATGAGAGATACTCCCTCAGAGACTTTCCTTTAGGGTTGGTCCTCAAGTGATGGGCATTTATCAGCACTAGAACTTTCTGGAAAGGGCCATATGTCATAAGGAGAAATGCTTTACACTGACAGAATACAGTGAAAGTGAATTGCCCAATACAAAACATCCAGAAGGATTCCCAAGTCCATGATGTAGAAGAGAAGCTTACAGTAGAAATTAGTCACAGGTAGTAATTATTCAATTTTATATATGCTGAATATCAGGCATGTTCCAAAAAGTGCTTCAGGTCTGTTTTATATGATAGAAAAACCAACCCCATTAGAGAACGTTACTGAATCCCATTTAATGAATAAGGAAACCAAGATTTAGAAAGTGTAAGTAAATTTTACAGAGCGACCCAGGAAAAGTGTCAGAGGGTTTTTTTTTTAATCCAGCTAAGGATGCTTCTGCTTTCATGACAGGGTCTCATTTTCCTGGACTGCAAGGTCCCCAGCCCCCTTCAAATAAGTCATCTTTTGTAACTGCCGTGAGCATATGCAGATCAGGTATAAGACAAACCATTAAAAAAAAAAAATTCCTAATATGCTGGGAGCAACAAACAGTCCTTAGGATGGAATATGTGGAAGTCAGCCTCTAATTCTTCAGATCAAATGCTTTCTGAAACTATGTTTGGTTGATGAAATCTTTTTTTCTATAGTGTGATGGGTGTGGGGCAATGTTCTTTCAAATAAATGGCAATCAAAACAAGTGAAGTACATCCTCCTTGTCCCTCATAGTCTTTGTGAAATCCGTAAGCCCCAACACCGGTAGAAAGGTTTCATTAATGACCAAAGACTTTAAAATGTCATTTCTTCTCTGTAATGGAGAAAGGGTGAATCCATTTCTTAGAGTCTACCAGTGGTCACTGCAGAACTGAAATACATAGTAAAAACCGCCTTCTTCAGAGAATTCACTGATGCGTCAGCACTCAGGAATGCCACTGGCATTAGGCAGAGTGTTTGGGGTCCATCAGCAGGAACGGGTGTTGACAGATCCATGTTTCTGCCCCAGTTCCTCATCTCAGGGTCCATGGCCATCAGCGCACAGAAGAAGCCCACACGATATAAGGTACGTTGAAATGTTTGGAGCAAAAAATTTAAAAAATTAAAAAAAAAGAAATGTTTGGAGCAATGCCAAAGATAAAAAGTTTTGTGCATGGAACAAACTGAGAAGAAATTATTGCCCTTCAGCCAACTTTTCTAGGAGGAAAAAATACTTTTCCAAATGTTTGTATAGGGAAAAAAAAAAAAACACTTTTTATAAGGATGGCCTCCAGTGTGTCTTTTTGTGTGCAGGGTGTATGGGTGTTGAGGAGGGTGCAGTATAAGGAATTAGTTTTATAAGGTGTCAGATGACAGGGTTCTGTTGGGAAAAATCAGCTCAAGCTATCTAGTGGGGTATGTTGTCATTGTTGTTTAGTTGCTAAGTTGTGTCTGATGTTTTATCATTGTTGTTTAGTTGCTAAGTTGTGTCTGATGTTTTTGTAACCCCATGGCCTGTAACCTCCAGGTTTCTCTGTCCATGGGATTTCCCAGGCAAGAATACTGGAATGAGGTGCCATTTTCTTCTCCAGGGGATCTTCCCGATCCAGGGATCAAACCTACATCTCCTGCACTGACAGGCAGATTCTTTACCACTGAGCCCCCAGGGATGCACAGAAGGGAATATATAACCAAACAGAACTCTGACCTAGGAGGCAAAGCAGTGGGAAGGGGATAAGACAAAATGATGTTTGAAAAGAGAATTGCCTTCAGCAAACTCAAATCTAGAGAATAAGATTGGAATATGAATCAGATACCATTAAAGTACATCCAACAAAGGATAGTCACTTTTTCCTGTAGACCCTCCTCCACTGTGATTGGGATCACAGCTCTGGAGGTGGATTGTCCAAGTGGCTACATGAACTTGGGCGAATTACTCTGTGCTTCACTGTCATCATCTGAAAAAAAAGTGACCCATAAAGTTACCTACCTCAAAAGATGGTTGTGAGGGTGAAAAGAGTAAATAAGCACTAAGCATGAGGCTTCCCAAGTGGTAATAGTGGTAAAGAACCTGCCTGCCAATGCAGGAGACACAGGCAATGCAGATTCAATCCCTGGGTCTGAAAGATCCCCTGGAGGAGGGCGTGGCAACCCACTCCAGTCTTCTGGCCTGGAGAATTCCATGGAGAGAGAAGCCTGGAGGGCTACAGTCCACAGGGTTGCAAAGAGTCAGACACGACTGAGCAACTTGGCACAGCATGCACGCAAGCATAAAGGACAGTCACACACAGCATGTACGTGTGACCCAGATGTGATCTGATGTTACTTTCTGCCCCAAAGATACAAGCAGAGTTGGCCTCGAAGTCTATGAACGCCCTTGTGATTTTTCAAATCCCTGAAACTGTGTTGGCTGGGGGAAAAAAAAAGTGCAACATGAGAGTTAAAAGTTAAGCTTTGTGCTGTGCTAAGTCGCTTCAGTTATGTCCAACTCTTTGCTAGCTTCATGAAGGTTACTGCTAGGTTCATGAGGGTTGCTGCTAGGTTCATGAGGGTTGCTGCTAGGTTCATGAAGGTTACAGAGAGTCACAAGGAGCAGATGTCACCAAGAAGGATTTTAGTATTTTTCTAGATATGAGGAGGTGCAAGAATTGGACTCATAAAATCTTCTGAAAATATCTAAGTATCTGAAGACCTGTTTGGCTAGTTTTTCCCAGAGCACAGAGTGCCTCATTCCTGATATCCACCCTGAGCTCCTTTCAGGTGGATGTTGAAGGTTAAGGGTCAAACAAGCTTGTGATTTAATCCTTGTCAGAGGCAGACAGCAATTGCCCATTTTTAATCGGCAACTGACATTATCATAGTTCAGTTTCATATTTGCATAGACTGTTTCCATTTTTCTTCACCACATCCAAGGAAACAGATGTAAATAAATTTGCAGTGTGGGAGGCCTGGGTTTGATCCCTGGGTTGGGAAGATCCCCTGGAGAAGGGAACAGCTACCCACTCCAGTATTCTGGCCTGGAGAATCTGGCATGGACTTTATTCTAGGGGGTCACAAACAATCAGACACGACTGAGTGACTTTCACTTCACTTGACTGGTTTTCACAAAAATTCACCAAAGCGTTTTTGTTTTTGTTTTTTCTTTTTACCAGAAGGATGGTGAGAGAGGATGACGGCTGTAACTTCCAAGTTCTAGCCACATTCTGGCTCCCCTTGTCATTCTTCCCCCAACCTCAAGAGGCAAAAGTAAACATTTCCTCTCGTCTCATCCAGCGTAGTTCCACTTCCTTCTCTAGAAACACGTAATATCATTCTTCACAGGAACACAAAGACTCCTCTGCCCCGAGGATGCTAGTCCAGGAGTTTTCCAAATCAGTGTGGCTCAATTCTTACAAAACGAAATCCACTATAATTACTTATCAAGTCAGGAAAATGCTTTGGAAAAATTACTCAAGTGGCAGCATGATGTTCTATTATTCTTGGGTTGATAGAATGCACCTCATGTACCTTTAATGTTTCTAAATTCCATCAGTTCAGTTCAGTTGCTCAGTCGTGTCTGACTCTGCAACCCCATGGATTGCAGCATGCCAGGCCTCCCTGTCCATCACCAATTCCCGGAGTTTACTTAAACTCATATCCATTGAGTCAGTGATGCCATCCATCCATCTTATCCTCTGTCGTCCCCTTCTCCCCCTGCCTTCAATCTTGCCCAGCATCAGGGTCTTTTCAGATGAGTCAGTTATTCACATCAGGTGGCCAAAGTATTGGAGTTTCAGCTTCAACATTAGTCCTTCCAGTGAATATTCAGGACTGATTTCCTTTAGGATGGACTGGTTGGATCTCCTTGCAGTCCAAGGGACTCTCAAGAGTCTTCTCCAGCACCACAGTTCAAAAGGATCAATTCTTTGGTGCTCAACTTTCTTTATAAATTCCAATAATTCAGTTCAAAAAAACATCTTGAGCATCAGGCATGTTCTGGTATGTAGGATGCCTCGGTGAACAAAGATTTCTTGCCCCTGCGGCACTTATATTGTAATAGGAGGATAGAGCAATTAAACACAACAGGTAGGGCATAGGAACATGTGAGAAGGTGAGGACCACCGTGGGGCGTAGGGAAACACTGGCAGGGCTGCCCTGGGAGTACATGTGTCTCAGTGCTGCTGTTGTCTAGTTGCGCAATCGTGTCCAGCTCTTTGCAACTCCATGGACTGCAGCATGCCAGGACTCCCTGGAGTCCTTCACCATCTCCCAAAGTTTACCCAAGTTTATATCCATTGCATCGGTGATACCATCCAGCCATCTCACCCTCTGATGCCCTCTTCTCCTTCCCTCAGTCTTTCCCAGCATCAGGGAGAGCTTGTGTGCTTAAATAAGATGATCCAAATTCATCTCACTGAGAAGATGGCATTTGAGCAAAGCCTGAGGGAGAGATTTGTTCTGAACCCAGGAAGGCTCTTCCTAACTGTTTGTTTCCCCATTTCTCTAGCAAATTAACTTCCCTACAGTTAAAGCCTAGATCTCCTATGCATCTTATCAATTCCTTCCAATTGTCTTTCACCACAGCTTCTGTTGCAAGAAGGGGGACCCCTTCCAGGGCCTGAGAGTGGACTCTTGTCTAACATTCAGAAATGAATTGTCCAAGAATACACACGCGCTAACAAATGTTAGCAAGAGATGTTACTGGGAAGGGGCACCCAGGTGGAGAGCAGGAGAGTAAGGGAACCCAGGAGGACTGCTCTGTCACCTGGCTCACAGTCTTGCCTTTCATGGTAATGGGGTTAGTTTCCAGATGGTCTCTGGTCAATCATTCTGACTCAGGGTCCTTTCTGGTGGTGCACACATCACTCATCCAAGATATTCCAACAAGGAGGATTCTGGGAGGTTGGTAGGACTTATGGACTGGTGTCTTCTCTCTCCTTTAGACCTTTCCCAGATCCTTCCAGTTGGTGGTGGCTTGTTAGTTCCACATTCCTTACCAGGACATCCTGTTGCTCAGATAACTCATCCATGTGGCTGCTGCCTTGTCCAGTCAGGGTGGGAGGTTTCAGTCAGTGTTTCCCTTAACACTCCATCTATTTCTGAGAATACCCTGAGGCCTGCATTTCTCCATATTCTGTTGCAAATGAAGTCACATCCCTTGGGGAGACTGAAGCCCTCTTTCTATAGTTTCCTTCTCCTCTGGACAAATTCTCTAAGCCAGGGCTCTGTTGCTAGAATGTTCTGGGTGTCAAGGACAATGGGGTGCTTCTCTCTTGAGTGACATCTCCATGTTAAGAGCTGAGGGCTTGGTGAAAGGTGGCAGCAGCCCAGGTCTCCTCTGTTTGCCTCTTATGATGTGGAACCCTGACCTCATAAGCCAGGGCAGGGGTGATCAGGGCCCAGGACTCACTGATACCACATCCAAGGTATCGCCCTATCCCATGAGTGGGGGCTGGGCAGATGAAGAGAGCCCCCTTCTCTAGGTTGCATGCACTGGGACGTGGCCTGGGCAATAGGTGGCTGGGCACATGATCAGATATGCTAGTTAGATGACCTGTCCCTCCAGGGACAGGCTAGATGAAAACTCTGACTTAGGGGATGAGGGGAGAGACTTGGAGTGGTCTTGCCTTGCTGAAAAGAGTCAAAAGGGTACAGACCCTGGTTCATATACCACAGACTCACAGTCTGTACTGAGTTTTAGTAGATTTTCTTGAATAAATGTTTCTTCATTTGCTGTATGCCCTGAGTACTGTTTCCAGAGATTTTTAAGTGATTGGGTTTATTTTTAGTAACATTCACAAGTTTCAGTGGGGAGTCCTTGAAGTTCCTCAGACTCTCACACTAGAAACAGGATCCCTCCAAAGTAATGATGTTGAGTATTTAATCCAAATGTTCAATTAGGCTTTTTTGGAACATACATGTCTTTCTTTAGGTGATCCTGGTTCATAAGGATGAACCACTGTTCTCTTTCCCCGACCTAGAGAAGGGGGCTCTCTTTATCTGCCCAGCCCCCACTCGTGGGATGAGGGACCTCATAAATGGCAACAGGATAAGTGCACAGAGACAGTAGTAGTGGGCACTTTCTGGAGCATGCCACAGCCTGGATCTTTACTGAGGAACAGTCCTTCTAGCTGATACTCCCAGCAGCTCTACATGGACATAAAGATAAAATTTAAAAATCCTCAGCACAAAAACTAACTTCTTCATAAGCCATCCCTCACCCACTTCTCTGGTCACATGTAACCCAACTCCCCTTCAGCGTTTCACGTTTCAGCCGCATCAAATGCCATGAGTTTTCCGGAACACCGGCTTCCCATGTTTCTGAAACTGCGTATACACCATTCTATTTCCCATAATATACAGTCTCAACTTTGTCTGCCACTGTGAACTGAGTCTGGCTATCCAAGGAAAAGTGAGAAATACTGAGAAGATGCCAGGCTTGTAGCATCTACAGGAGATGAAGGAGTAGGCTTAGAAAATAAACAGGATCTGAGGAAGTCCCAGAGACCCAGCAGCAGAAAGCATGGTGGTGCAATAGAAGTGTTCCTCTTAGTGAGGTGGATCTGGCCACACTGTTGCCATTGTTAGGTATCTAGCAGTCCAGGTTCCCACTGCCCCCCCCCCCCCCCCTGCATAACATCACAGTTCTCTCTTTTAGGAATGAATCCTAGTCTTTTGTTCATCTTTAAGTTACTTGCTCAAGGTTTACAGTCCTTAAGAGGAGCATTTCATTGACTGTGGTCTGACTCTGGCTCTAGAGATTGAAGACAGGAAGGACCGCCCTCTGACTTTCATAGAAGCTTGATAAGCATCTCTCATAAAGACTAGAACAATAAGAAGAGCCCTTAAAGTAGGAAGGGGGTTGCTGACTGGACAACCAAAAATTAATGTTGCCACTATCATCCTTTCCTTTTGTTAACCAGCATCAAAGCACATCCTTCTTTCCATTATTAGTTTTTTAAAAATCCTCTTTAAAATGTAACTATCCTCACATATACAAAAATGCATGTGGCATCTTTGAAAAGGGACACAGCCTCTCTTCACAGCTCATATAAGGCCCTCCATGCTGTCTGGAAGGATGCTGGGACTATGGAAAGGTTTTAAGTACTGAAGTGGCATTACTGAAGGAGGATGACTTGGCAGATGCTAGACTTAAGCTCATTATTTATTTAATTTTTATTATGTGAAGTATCATTTTGCCTCCCCCATTTGATTATAAGATTCTTGAGTTGAAGTCTGAGTTTATCCTTAACACAATATTTAGCATGCTGTAGGCACTGTAAGGAGAAGGCAATAGCACCCTGGAAAATCCCATGGACGGAGGAGCCTGGTAGGCTGCAGTCCATGGGGTCATGAAGAGTCGGACATGGCTGAGCGACTTCGCTTTCACTTTTCACTTTTATGAATTAGAGAAGGAAATGGCAACCCACTCCAGTGTTCTTGCCTGGAGAATCCCAGGGACGGGGTCGCACAGAGTCGGACACGACCGAAGTGACAGCAGCAGCAGCAGTAGTCGTAGGCACTGTATAATTATTTGTTGAATAAATAAATATATCTTCTGAAAAAAAATTTATCCTAATTTGGTACTAGACAAATTTAACTCAGAGTCTTGCTAGTAAGTGCAGTAAAATTCCAGAAAATCAGATTTTAAAATTTAGCTGGAATGTTCTCTAGCTGATGGCTAGACTGACTGCGTCGTCAGAATCTGCTCCTGCTGCTCCTGATCAGCGTTCTCATGTCTGTTACAGCTTACATCTACCATTGTCATGAGCATCTTTAGCGCCTGCTTTTCTGCATTTGGTTCAATTATATTATGTATTGCGTGTTTCTCTTATGCTGCGGAAATGAAAGAGTATGTTTGGTCACAGGTAGGTACCAAATTTAAAAATAACTGGATCAAAATTTTAGATATAACTGAAAAAAACTATGATGAATGGTATATGTTTGCAATGAGCAAGGTATGGAAAAGACAACCAGTTATCAAACATCTTTGGCAGAGAAATAGTAAAAAAACAAAGCAAAACAAACAAACAAAAAAACCTGTATTTTCTCCAGATTTTTGTCATGGAAATATTTTTTAAATCAGTTTTACTTCAGTATTTGGAAACAGTAGAAACCTCAGAAAAAGAGGAACACCTGGGGCTACTAGGGCTGGAAGAGGTGGAAGAATCCTCCCCCTGAGGGGGCTTTGGAAGGAACAGTGTCAGACCAATACATTCCTTTTGGACTTTTACCTTCCAGGCCTGTGAGAAAATACATTTCAGTTGTGTTAAGCCACTGAATTCTGATACTTCATTACAGCAGCCCTAAGAAGCCAGCATGGGAGCCCAGTAAGCAGCCCACTCTTCTTCTCTCATGATCTGAACCAAAGGAGCAAAGACAGAATCAAGCAGATATAGTTGAAACTATCAGCTTTATTGTTAATTATCATAGTTGAGCACCGAAGAATTGATGCTTTCGAATTGTGGTGCGGAGAAGACTCTTGAGAGTCCCTTGGATTGCAAGGATATTCAACCAGTCCATTCTAAAGGAAACCAGTCCTGAATATTCACTGGAAGGACTGATGCTGAAGCTGAAACTCCAGTACTTTGGCCACATGATGTGAAGAACGACTCCTTAGAAAAGACCCTAATGCTGGGAAAGATTGAAGGTGGGAGGAGAAGGGGACGACAGAGGATGAGATGGTTAGGTGGCATCACTGACTCTAGGGACATGAATTTGAGCACACTCTGGGAGATCACGGAGGAAATGGGAGCCTGGTGTACTGCAGTCCATGGGCTTGCAAAGAGTTGTACACAACTTACTGACTGAACAATACCAATACCACCATCACCACCATAGTTGGAGAAGTTTTAAATCTTTGGCCAATATTAACCTGCTAATGTACTGATACCTCCCTTTATGAATTAAACTCATCCTGCTAGTTACAGATAGACCACCAATCTCCCTCAATTCAGTTCAGTTCAGTCGCTCAGTTGTGTCCGACTCTTTGCGACCCCATGAGTCGCAGCATGCCAGGCCTCCCTGTCATCACAAACTCCTAGAGTTTACTCAAACTCATGCCCATTGAGTCAGTGATGCCATCCAGCCATCTCATCCTCTGTTGTCCCCTTCTCCTCCTGCCTCCAATCCCTCCCAGCATCACGGTCTTTTCCAGTGAGTCAACACTTCACATGAGGTGCCCAAAGTATTGGAGTTTCAACTTCAACATCAGTCCTTCCAATGAACACCCAGGACTTACCTCCTTCAGGATGGACTGGTTGGATCTCCTTGCAGTCCAAGGGACTCTCAAGACTCTTATCCAACACCACAGTTCAAAAGCATCAATATTTTGGCACTCAGCTTTCTTCACAATCCAGCTTTCTTCACAGTCCAACTCTCACATCCATACATGACCACTGGAAAAACCATAGCCTTGACCAGATGGACCTTTGTTGGCAAAGTAATGTCTCTGCTTTTTAATATGCTATCTAGGTTGGTCATAACTTTCCTTCCAAGGAGTAAGCATTGGAAAATTAAAATTAAAATTAAAAATTTCGTGGCTGCAGTCACCATCTGCAGTGATTTTGGAGCCCTCCCTACACTGGCCCTAAACAACTTCCAGATGTTGAGAGGAAGAACTTGTAGCTGTAAGCACAAATCATTCTGGAAGGAGCTGGCTTCCTTCTCTCAAAAATCAACAATTAGATAAATCCCTGCTTCTCACATAGGGAATTGTAAGTGAAGAGCATCAAAAAGCACCAGAAGCCATTTTTGACCTATTTCTAAGAAAGAAAAAACTCTTACTTGGGAGCGTGGTAGAAATGTGGAAGTAGAGGAGAACGATTCCACCTGACACGTGTCACAATGCTCATGATACATGAGTCTGAAGAAAGCAGAACATGCAAACTACACAGGCACAAGGGCAAGCATAAAACACAGATCATGTAAACACGTGTCACAATGCTCACGATACATGAGTTAGAAAAAAACAGAACATGCAAACTACACATGCACCTGGGCAAGCATAAAACAGATCATGTAAACACATGTCACAATGCTCATGATACATGAGTTAGAAAAAACAGAACATGCAAACTACACATGCGCCAGGACAAGCATAAAACACAGATCATGTAAACACGTGTCACAATGCTCATGATACATGATTTAGAAAAAAAACAGAATGTGCAAACTACACATGCACCAGGGCAAGCATAAAACACAGATCATGTAAACACATGTCACAATTATCATGATACATGAGTTTGAAGAAAGCAGAACATGCAAACTACACATGCGCTGGGGCAAGCATAAAACACAGATCATGAAAACACGTGTCATAATGCTCATGATACATGAGTGAGAAGGAAACAGAACATGCAAACTACACATGCACCGGGGGAAAGCATAAAACACAGGTCACTAGTCACTCTCATCAAATGAGAGACTACAAAGAGAAGAAGATGGGCACCAGTATAGCGTATGGTCCCATAGGTCATCTCTCTACTACTAAGGCGACTTTTCACGTGTAAAATAGAAATAAAAGCATCCAACTTGTAGGATTGTTCTTAAATGAGAGTGCTTAACATAATGTGTGACACATATATAAGTACTCAGTAAAATTTGAAACATTTTATTGTTATGAAAAATACCCCCCAAATCATCATAGATGTGTTGAGTCTCTTAGGATGAATGATTTTTACCCTATTATCTGAACGTTGTTCCTGTACAGTTTTTAAATGGTTAATTAACAGGAGGAATATTTCTCTTCTTTTTAATTCAGTTAGCTGGTGGTATGCTTTTACAGTATTTACTCTTCAGCAGTGTCACAGAACTGATTGTTGTAAGCATAATCGTGTCCTGGATTGTGCGAGCATTGCATCATCCAGCACCCAAAGAAGAAAGTAAGTAGCTTTGTTTCTGGCTGACAGATCAAGATAAAACAGCTTTTGCTAAAACTCCCTCTCTGAGGGACCAAGGAACTAGCTAGACTCAAGAAACAGAAGTGTTGCTTCTAAACTGAGGTCAGTGGCAGCAGAAAATATGCTAAAATGTCATTTGCTTGGTACTATGAAAAACTGAAGCTGAACAACTTGTCTTGGGAAAAGTTGTGGGAGAATTCTGTTTTTTAGAACTGGCATCTCCCTGGAGATTCATAGAGCAAGCGTAGACTGCAGAGGTTTCACAGGTCATACCAAATATAGGAACACTGACTGCTGGAGACTCAGAGGTTCAGAGTTAGTTATGGAATGTTGACTTCTAAAATTTGGGATCTTCAAATGCCTTCCCAGATGGCTCAGCAGGTAAAGAATCTGTCTGCAATGCAGGAGATGCAGTTTCATTCAATCCCCGGGTCGGAGAAGATCCCCTGGAGAAGGAAATGGCAACCCACTTCAGTATTTTTGCCTGGAAAATTCCATGGACAGAGGAGCCTGGTGGGCTACAGTCCATGGGGTCGCAAAGAGTCTGACATGACTGAACACACAGAAGCACAAATGCCTTGAGAAAATGAAGATTTTCAAGGCACTTCAGAGAATACTTCTGGAATAAAAGAATAAGGATCTCTAAAACCTGCTCTTCCATAAAATACATGAGAACATTGGCAAAAAGTTGTCAAAATCAACTTTTTCAGAAATGTGGAAATTAGTTTAAAAACTTGCAATAATCCAAGAAGCACTTATTCAAGAAAAATGGCTGCATCTTGGCAAGAACAGTGAGGTCCACGGTGTTCTAACTTGTCACATGCTCATCCTCCTTGCTCCATCTCCATAGTAGCCTTTAAATTAAACAACCTGGCAACCACAGAACTTGTGAAAAACACCAGACTAACAACTACAAGAACAGGGGTGGTATTGGAGTTCTCCAGAGAAAAGCCCTATTCCTAGAGAATTTTTATTAACTTGTCTGGCAGCTCCCTGGAAACCTCCACTGGCAAGTCCCGTCTTAATCTGACCTCACTCACAGCTTAGTCACTGTGAACAGCTTTCTCCCTGGAGTGTTTGAACAGACAGTGGCACTTAGCATCATGTCTGCCTAAATCAAGGAAGACGTTGGGGAATACAAAAGGCTGATCGAGGTGAAAGTGAAAGTGAAGTCGCTCAGTCGTGTCCGACTCTTCGTGACCCCATGGACCTTAGCCTACCAGGATCCTCCATCCATGGGGTATTTGAACAGACAGTGGCTCTTAGCATCATGTCTGTGTAAATCAAGGATGACAGTTGGGGAATACAAAAGGCTGATCAAAGAACTTAAAAAAAAACAAACACCAATTGCAGAGGACAGTGTCCACGGTTTCCCTTGTGGCTCAGATGGTAATGAATCTACCTGCAGTGCAGGAGACCCAGGTTCCATCCTTTGGCTGGGAAGATCCCCTGGAGAAGGGAATGGCTGCTCACTCCAGTATTCTTACCTGGAGAATCCCATGGACTGAACAGAGGAGCCTGGCAGGCTACTGTCCGTGGAATCACAGAGAGTCAGACATGATTGAGCAACTGACATGTACACACACACACACAATATCCATAAGGGACTTTAAAACTATGACAGTAATTTGGAAATAATAAAGGCCCAGTGCATAAGCAGGGTTGTATACACGTCAAAGGGAAACCTGAGAATGCCCTAATCTCCCACCTCTGGTTGACCTAAGGCTGTCTGCAAGCAAGGAGAGATGGCTAAGGCAGAGTTGCCAACTGTGTCCCAGAGCTTTAAAGACTTACCCCCAGCACACACACATGCACACACACAGCTTCTCAGCAAAGACTGAAAATTTTATTTGTTGAAGGCAGTTAAGGAAGTGAAGACCAGTGCAACAAAAACAATAATAAAGAAATAAGAGTTAAAAAAACACAGAATGAGATACTATCTCACACCCATTAGAAGGGCTAATATATTTTTTAAGCAGAAAATAATTGTTGGTGAGGATGTGAAAAAATTGAAACCCTTGTATGCTGTTTTTGAGAATGTGAAATGGTACAACCTTTATGGAAAACAGTATGGTGAGTACTCAAAAAATAAAAATAGAATTATCATATGAAATAGCAATTTCACTTCTGAATATATACCAAAAAAATGGAAAGCGGGGTCTCAAAGAGATGTCTGTATACTCATGTTCAGTGGCAGCATTATTTACAATAGCAAAAAAATAGCAATCCAAGTTTCCATGGACAGATAAATGCATAATCCAAATGTAGCATATCCATACACTGGACTATTACTCAGACTTAGAAGGGAAAGGAATTTTGACATACGCTACAACTCAAATAAACCTTGGTGATGTTACACTAAGTGAAATAAGCCAATCACAAAAACACAAATATTGTATCATTCCATTTATATGAGATAGTTAGAATAATTGAAATTATAAGGCAGAAAGTGAAAGGACAGTTGCTAGAGACTGGAGAACAGGTCATGTGAAGTTACTGTTTAATGTGTATAGAGTTTCAGTTTTACAAAATGAAAAAAACTGTGGAGATAAGATAGTGGTGATGATTGCACAATATAATATACATATTTAAAACCACTTTCAAAATAATTTAAACCAATTTTTAAATTGATTAAGATGTTAAATATTACATATACTTTAGCACAATTTTTAATTGAAAAAAACAATATAATAAACTGCATTAATAGAATAAAAGATAGAAATAATCACTAAAGATTGATAGAAGGAAATATTAATAGATTGTAATGGCTGATAATCTTATCTCCTTACCTCTAAATTCCTTCAAAATAAAAATCAATCATTAATCCCTCCCAGAAAAATGCACACTAATAAGGCAATCTAAAACTCTTCCTGGATCCAGAAGAATAGATATATGTGGGATTCCTATAGGATAATGTGGGCTTCCAGGGTGGCTCAGTGGTAAAGAATCCACCTGCAATGCAAGAGACACAAGAGATGTAGGTTCGATCCCTGGGTTGGGAAGATGCCCTGGAGGAGGGCATGGAAACCCACTTCAGTATTCTTGCCTGGAGAATCCCATGGACAGAGGAGCCTGGTGGGCTACAGTCCATTAGGTCACAAATAGCCAGACACAACTGAGCACACACACATGCATAGGATAAGTGTGTCGAGGAGATAATTGGAATATGAAGGCAGAGAAGCAAATTGGGATCAATTTCTAATAACAGCTAAACCAGCTTACAAAAGAGTTTGGAATTTAGTCTGTAAGTAACAGCATGCTATTTAAGGGTTTTACACAGCAGTGTTTCTTTATCAAGCTTTATGGTCATATCATTATTTCCATGAGAGTATTTTCTGCAGCACATTACAGATCTCCCAACTCAAAATGCTTAATTAATCAGAAAACATGTCTTATGACGGCAAGTTCCCAAGTAAGGGTCTCCTGGATCAACTGATTCAATAGCTCAGTGATGGTATCAGCAACCCAGGTTCTTTCTGTCCTCCTCTGCAATCTTCAGCTTAATTTTAACGTTGTAAGATGCATACTTCCTGGTTCACATCCAGCAGAAGAAAATGGTTTCTCTTTCTCAGAAGCCAAAGGGAAGCCTTTCTTTACCCTACACTGGCCCAGTTGCCTTAGTCCAGCCCCTCTCTGATCTGAATAATGGCAAAGGGCATGGAATTGCCATGTTGAATTTAGATAAAGGTGTTCAGTTCAGTTCAATTCAGTCACTCAGTCGTGTCCAACTCTTTGTGACCCCATGAGTCGCAGCACACCAGACCTCCCTGTCCATCACAAACTCCCAGAGTTTACTCAAACTCATGTCCATCGAGTTGGTGATGCCATCCAGCCATCTCATCCTTTGCCGTCCCCTTCTCCTCCTGCCCCAATCCCTCCCAGCATCAGGGTCTTTTCCAATGAGTCAGCTCTTTGCATCAGGAGGCCAAAGTATTGGAGTTTCAGCTTCAGCATCAGTCCTTCCAATGAACACCCAGGACTGATCTCCTTTAGGATGGACTGGTTGGATCTCCCTGCAGTCCAAGGGACTCTCAAGAGTCTCCTCCAACACCACAGTTCAAAAGCATCAATTTTCCAGTGCTCAGCTTCCTTCACAGTCCAACTCTCACATCCATACATGACTACTGGAAAAATCATAGCCTTGACTAGATGGACCTCTGTTGGCAAAGTAATGTCTCTGCTTTTTAATATGCTGTCTAGGTTGCTCATAACTTTCCTTCCAAGGAGTAAATGTCTGTTAATTTCATGGCTGCAGTCACCATCTGCAGGGATTTTGGAGCCCCCCCAAAATAAAGTCTGACACTGTTTCCCCATCTATTTCCCATGAAGTGATGGGACCAGATGCCGTGATCTTAGTTTTCTGAATGTTGAGCTTTAAGCCAACCTTTTCACTCTCCTCTTTCACTTTGATCGAGAGGCTTTTTAGTTCCTCTTCACTTTCTGCCATAAGGGTGGTGTCATCTGCATATCTGAGGTTACTGATATTTCTCCCAGCAATCTTGATTCCAGCTTGTGCTTCTTCCAGCCCATTGTTTCTCATGATGGACTCTGCATATAAGTTAAATAAGCAGGGTGACAATATACAACCTTGACGTACTCCTTTTCCTGTTTGGAACCAGTCTGTTGTTCCATGTCCAGTTTTTTGCTTCCTGGCCTGCATATAGGTTTCTCAAGATAAAGGTGTAGGAGTGTGATTTTGAACAAGTCACTCACCTGAAGAATAGAGACAGAATTGAAGAACAAGCCTAGAGACAAGGACACTTAGATGATTGCTTCAACAGAGGCCATATTAGAGCCAAATGATGAATTCCTAAATTTGAACTATAGAGAATTAAAGAGGATAAACTTGAAAGGTATTTAGGAATTTTATCAATGTTTCATATGTTAGTTATGTTCACACTCAATGTTTTTCAATAGCTAAAATTAGTAGATACAAGAGTGGTAGATTAGTTACATAAACTGCTTATGCTTTATTTCTAATTCCAATACTCAGTAACTGTTGAGCTTAACTTTAAATGCTGATCTGTAATTCACTTGAATATAGAACTGCTCAAAATGTTCATTATTTTCGTTTTTTTGTGTCTGTGTTAATGTAACAGTATTCTGCTACAAACTTTTTTTTTTTTTTGCTACAAACTTAAAATGCAAAAAGACCAACCAAAGTTTTACTGGGGATGGGACTGACACTGTTAGTATCAGAATGCCTTCTGCAACTGTAGTGACTCCCCCAAATCCTGTAATCTGAGCCAGATAGCTGTCCGCTCCAGAAGGATATTTCTCTTTCTGACCCAGAACATGCAGTAGAGGATCCAGAAGGAATCTGGAGGCCCACAAGTGTCCAGCTGAAGGTGAAAGTTGTTGTGCAAAGAGTCACATTTACTTTAACATGGTCGTTTGTAATCCATTGAAACCACCAGTTTCTGATGGGCCATGGGTCTGATGTGTCTTTGACCCTGCCCCAGAACAGAGTAGATACTGTTCTCTTCGTACAGTTTCAGCTGATCACATAGGTTTACATGTTTGTTATTGCTATTGTTTTCTCTTGTTTTGACTCAGTAGCTAAGGATAAGGTTATTATATTACAGTATAATAACGAGGAATCTGCTCACTCTATTCACCCCAGGTTACACACTGTCTGAATACTCTGTGTCTTCGTAATTTCCAAAGAACCAGTGTGACTCCAGTCAAGAAAAGATTAATTGTGAATTACTGAAGGACTCCATAATTTTTTTTCAAGATATCTCATGGAAAATGCATTCTAATGAAGTCTTTTCCAGTACTCGTTTTTCCTACCTCTTCAATAAAGGATGCAATTTGAGCACAAGTTGACTGTTCCTTTCATAAAAGCCAATCTGAGTTGACATGGAAAAATGAAGTCAGTCTGGGGAATATAGGAAAGTAATGTTGAATGCCCACTTTATCACACATTGGAGGAGATTGGCCTGAGGGAAGGGACTCCATCTGAAAGAAAGAGGCTCTAACTTTGGAAGCAGGCAAGATATCAATGTAGCAATAGCAAGACACTATTTTTATTCCTCACCCATGGTGGCTCAGGTGGTTAAGAATCTGCCTGCAATGCAGAAGACATGGGTTCAATCCCTGGGTCAGGAAGATCCCCTGGAGATGGGAAAGGCAACCCACTCCAGTAGTCTTGCCTGGAGAATTCCATGGATAAAGGAGTCTGGCAGGTTACAGTCCATGGGGTCACAAAGAGTTGGACATGACTGAGCAAGTAACGCACTTACCAAACAGAAATAACAGTCCATAGACCACAGAGCAGATACAAGGATTAATGACAATACATCACCAAAAAAGGATTTACAACAGCACCTAGTTTATGGTAATCCCTCGGTAAATTATTAGTCATCATTTATTAGTTCTTATTATAACTGCAGTATGATGATGTTAGAGCTATGTGGAGTTCTTCCCATTTTCCAGGAATTGGTGATGAGAGTCCACATCTGAAAGCAGAAGATGTACTCAATATCCTAAGCCCAAAAGATCAGTTGAGAGCTTGCTAAGAGGTGCTACTATGGGCAGAATTGCATCTCTCATAAAAGCGACGAAGAAGTGAAAGTGATAGTCGCTCAGTCGTGTCTGACTCTTTGTGAGCCCATGGACTGCAACCCACCAGGCTCCTCTGTCTGTGGAATTCTCCAGGCAAGAATACTATAGTGGGTAGCCATTCCCTTCTCCAGCAGATCTTCCTGGCCTAGGAATTGAACCCGGGTCTCCTGCATTTCAGGCAGATTCTTTACCATCTGATTCACCAGGGAAGTGAAGTGTATGTTCATCACTCTCTGTGTCCAACTCTCTGTGACCCCATGGACTGGGGCTCGCCAGGCTCTTCTGTCCATGGGATTCTGCAGGCAAGAATACTGGAGTGGACTGCCACTTCCTTCTCCAGGGGATCCACTAGGGAAGCCTCCAGAAAAGCTATGGTAGAGTCCTAATCCCAGCACCTCATCATGGGACCTTATTTGAAAATAGGGTCTTTATGGAAGTAATCAAGTTCAAATGAGGTCATTAGGATGGGCCCTTGATAAAATATGACTGGTGTCCTTATAAAGAGGGGAAATTTGGACACTGAGCTAGACATACACACGAAGGTTATGTGAAGACACACAGGGAAGACATCATATGAAGACAGAAGGTTGGAGTGCTGTATCTATGAGCTATGAAACAGTAATACCAAAGATTACCAGAAAATCAGCAGAAGTAAGAAAGAAGTCAAGAAGGGTCCTTCTTGCATTGGTTTCAAAGGGACATGAACTTGATTCGCAGCCCTAACACTCCAGATTCCTGTGCAATACTGCTCTTTACAGCATCGGACTTTACTTCCATCACCAGTCACATCCGCAGCTGGGTTTTATTTTTGCTTTGGCTCTGTCTCTTCATTCTTTCTGGAGTTATTTCTCCACTGATCTCCAGTAGCATATTGGGTACCTACTACCTGTGGAGTTCATCTTTCAGTGTCCTATCTTTTTGCCTTTTCATACTGTTCATGGGGTTCTCAAGGCAAGAATACTGAAGTGGCTTGCCATTCCCTTCTCCAGTGGATCACATTTTGTCAGAACTCTCCACCATGTCTTGTCCATCTTGGGTGGCCTTACATGGCATGGCTCATAGTTTCATTGATTTAGACAAGGGTGTGGTCCATGGGATCAGATGGGTTAGTTTTCTGTGATTGTGGTTTTCATTCTGTCTGCCCTCTGATGGAGAAGATTAACAGGCTCATGGAATCTTCCTGATGGGAGAGACAATCTGAGGGGGAAACTGGGTCTTGTTCTGATGGGCGGGGCCATGTTCAGTAAATCTTTAATCCAATTTTCTATTGATGACTGGGGCTGTTTCCCTCCCTGTTATTTACCTGGGGCCAAACTATGGTGAGGGTAATGAGGATAATGGCGACCTCCTTCAAAAGGTTCCACACATGCACTGCTGTACTCAGCGTCCCCAACTCTGCAGCAGACCACTGCCGACCCACGCCTCCACTGGAGACTCCTGGACACTCCCGGGCAAGTCTGGGTCAGTCTCTTGCAAGGTCACTGCTCCTTTCTCCTGGTTTCTAGTCACACAAGGTTTTGTTCGTGCCCTCCGAGAGTCTGTTTCCCCAGTCCTGTGGAAGTTCTGTAATCAAATCCCACTGGCCTCCAAAGTCAAATTCCCTGGGGATTCTCAGTCCCTCTGTCAGATCACAGGTCAGGAAATCTTTTGTAGGCCCTAGAACTTTCTTAACAATGTGAGAATTTCTTTGGTAGAATTGTTCTGCAGTCTGTGGGCCATCTGCTCAGTGGCTATGTGGTGGGTGGGACGAATGGCCACCTCCTCCAAGAGGGCTTATGCTACAGGCTGTGTGACACATGTGATTAAGAAGAGCCAGGTGTGTGATCCAGCATGAGATTAAAGGAAAAGAAAAGGAAGGAAAGTATTGCCTAATTTATTCCCTCAATGTCCCTGACATGGGATGCTAGCCAATCCCTGGGACCAGAGAAGGTCTGACTCCCAAGGCCGAACAGGGTTGGGGTGGACACACCTGGTAGGGTGCCCTGCATTAAGACCCCCTCTTAAACTTGAGCTGTCTCGTTTGCCTGTGCACCCCGACGGTGACACGACCATCTGGCTCAAGGACCAGGGTCAAGTCACCAAGTATCCAGATCCTCCGGGGTGGTCCCCAACTGAAGCCTCTGTCCTGAGTGCAGCCTCCTAGGTTCCTCGGCAGGGAGGGGTGTCCCAGGCACACATAACTCTGGAGGGGAGGGGTGAGGCTGCAGGGGGAAGAAGTACATTCCACATTAATTCACAGCCCAGGAAGCTGACTTTCCCTAAGGCTCTGGTTACAGGTGGAGACAGAGATGGGCATGAAGAAGTGCTGCCTCCATGTGGACATTTCCAGTAACTACAACTTCAGCACCTGTGCTTACTGGCACCTCCAAGTTACAAGGCCTGTGGGGCTGGTAATGACAGCTGCCCTCAGGAAAGGACCTGGGTGAATACTGCAGAAATCACCTGCAAACACAACCAACTTTAAAGAGGCCAACTTCAAGGTTAATTTCCCCACACCCTTTAAAGTAAAGACAAAAAGAATAAAAATCCCTAAATGGCCAGAGAACAAGATGGTCTATACTCCTAAATAGGACAGGGTGAATACCAGTCAAAGCGACAACAAGAGATCAAATCTCACCTGTCAGAGCAGCCACACTCACGACTCTACAAACAATAAATGCAGGCGACAGCTAGGAGAAGAGTGAACCCCTCACATGGTCATTGGAATGGACATTAGCAACAGTTGCTAGAAAGCCAGTGTGTCCGCATGCCAGAAAATAAGATTTAAAGAGAGCACAGCCCATGATCTGCCATTCCCACACCAGGACCTATATCCCGAGAAAACCACCATTCAAAAACACACGTGCACCCCACATTCACTGCAGCACTGCTTACAATAGCCAAGACAGAGAACCAGCAAGATATATCTGGACAGATTAAAAGTTAAGAAGATGTGGCACATATATACAATGGAGTATTACTCAGCCATGAAAAGTGACCACTGAAATTATGTCAGTAATAATCACAAGGATGAACCTTGGAGGAATATAGTCTAGGCGAACTCAGCCAGACCAAGAAAGAAAAAAGCATATGATGTCATCCCTTTTAGGCAAAATAAGAAAAGAATAACAAAGGAACAAATTTACACCACAAAACTGACTCTCAGAATTCAAACAGAAACAGAAGGTTCCAAGAAAATGTGAAAGAACAGGGATGAATTAGGAAGTCAGGGATAACATATACATGTAAATCTGTACCTGTAATAGACAATCCAGGAGGATTCTCTCTTTTCCTTTCTTCCTTCCAAATAGACTTAGAAATTTGTATCTCTAATGTATACAGAGAAATCTCTATCTGTAATGGATAATCCAAAATCATTATTTCCTTCCTTCCCATTACATATACACAGAAATCAGTATCTCTAACAGATTTTTCAGGAAGAACCTGATGTTCAACACAGGGTACTTTGCTCAACCTTCTGCAATAACCTCTATGGGAAAAAAATCCAAAACAGAACAGATAAGCTGTGTGTATTTGTCATTAGTGAGTCATGGGGCTGCACCCTGATAAGCTATGTGTACATGTCATCAGTGACTCACGTGGCTGTGCCCTAATAAGCTGTGCATAAATGTCATTGGTGACTCACGGGGCTGCACCCTGAAAACAAGCACAAAACTACACATTGACTATCCTCCAACACAGCACAGGCAGGAGACGAGAGCAGAGGAACAGAAAAGCCGTGCCTGGCTTATCCCCTCCCGGCTCCCTGGCTTGGGCTGCTCTCTCATTCGGGAGCCTCAGCAGGCTTGTGTCTCATGTCTGGCTCATCGGGGGTTGAGGCATCAGGGTTGAGACAACCAAAATCTAATAGAGATGGGCAGCCCTGCAACTTTGGCTCTACTATGTACAACAGCCAAAACAGAAAAACAAGTTAACTGTAGAAGCACGGGTGAAGGGACACACAATGGGGCGCACGTACACCATGGAATACATCTCAACCATAAAGAAGAAGGAATAAATGCCAAGTCCAGTGTCAGGAAAGCAAGGAGAGAGGATCATTCCAAGTGAAGTAAGAGACACAGGGAGAGACTAGTATCATATGATGTCACTTCTAGGTGTAATCTAAAGATGGATACAAATGAACTTACTGCCCAAAGACACAGGCTCACAGACTCAGAAAAGAAACTTCTGGTCATCAAAATATAAAGATGTGGGGCAGGGAGAAAAGAGCTGCTTTAGACCAATTTATGCACACTACTATTGACAAAACAAGTGATCAGGACCCACCATGTAACAGAAGGAAACATACTTCACACCTTGCATTAAGCTACAAAGAAAAAACCCTGACAAATCATATATATATATATATGTAGAAGTGAAACAATTTGTCATAGAAGGAAAAGGAAAAAACCAAATACTCACAAGATTGTAATTCACCTGTATGCTCCAGTTCAAATTAAGGGATGAAAACAGATAAAGTGGAAAGGATATCCCAATGCTATTCCTCAGGGCATAGTGACTTGCAGTGTCACATCCCTGGAGCCCAGCTGGTTTGGGGGCCAAGGCTGGAATATCCTGGGGCAGAACGAGCCGGGAGCATGTGGCAGGTGGTGTGTCTCCAAAATGAACCTGGAGTTCCTGCTTCCCTCTGGAGAGACCCCCACCTCCAGATACAGGCAGAATAAATGAAGAGATTGGAAGTAACATACGCACATTTGTATCTATCAAATAGAAGATAAAATTATCTACTGAACAGCATAGGGAAGTTTACTGAACACACTGCAATGACCTATATGCAAAAACAGAGCCCTAAAGGGAGCAAACATCTATGAATAACAGAGCCCTAAAGGGAGCAAACATCTATGTATAACAGAGCCCTAAAAGGAGCAAACATCTGTGTGTAACTGAGCCCTAAAGGGAGCAAATATCTCTGTGTAACTCAGCCCTAAAGGGAGCAAACATGTGTGTATAACTGAGCCCTAAAGGGAGCAAATATCTGTGTGTAACTGAGCCCTAAAGGGAGCAAA
>CM035279.1:77110555-77138528 GCA_020226075.1 Hydropotes inermis | reverse complement strand
CATCTGTGTATAACTGAGCCCTAAAGGGAGTAAACATCTGTGTATAACTGAATCAAGTTCCTGCACACCTAAAACAAACACAGCAGAAATCCACTCTACTCCAATAGAAAATAGCAAGGAATTTACAGGGAAAAAAAAAAAAAAAAAGCACGCGGCATGAACGAGGGCTGCCGCCTTGTGGCCATTTACTGTAATAACACCATGAAGAGCTGTACCGACTGTGGCCCACCAGGCTCCTCTGTCCATGGGATTCTCCAGACAAGAACACTGAAATGGGTTGCCATTTCCTTCTGCTGTTGGGCATTTAATATTCACAAGGATCCAGGAACTGTAAGTAAACACAGCTGCCCTCAGAAAATATCCTAGGGGTTGTCATCGAAAAGGAATCCAAGAGAAGGCAGGCATTAAAGAAGCCAATTGCAAGATGTAAGTTCAATCCACAGTTTTGTTTTTTTTTTAAATCACATGAAAAATGTTAACATCACTAGACATTAGAGAAACACAAATCCAAGCCACAGCGAAATATCACCTCACACTGGTCAGAATGGCCATTGCCAAACACTCTACAGTCAATGATAGAGGATGCAGACAGAAGGGAGCCCCCCTGCAGCATTCTTTGCAGCCACATAGGGACGTCCCACAGGGACCCCAGTATGGATGTTCATTTGAACAGTAACACAGAAGTTGAGCGGCGGGCACGGGTTGGGCCAGAGCCAGCTCCGCGGAGGGCCGGCCTGGAAGCTTCAGCGTGGAGCCCGGGCTGCAGGCCTCTGCCGGTCCTCCGGGAGCCCGCCGGGACGGGTAAAGCCGGCCAGGCTCGAGCTGCTCCCCCGGGGCCGTCGTCTCTCTCTCTTTTTTTTTTTTTTTCACGCTCCACAGGGTTTAATATCCATGAGATAAAAGTTCTCACGAATGTGCACGGGACCTGTTGATGGAAATCCAGCCTGCCAGGGACTTAGGTCTATCCTGTTATGTTTGCTACTGGTTACAAATTCTATTTTCTGTACAATTAGTCAGACTAAAGTTTTCACTGTGTCTGTTTGGCAAAACGAAAAGTACCTTAGGACCCAGAAATCCAACACCTGGAAATAAATCCAGAGAAAACCTAAAATTTAAAAGCATGGGTAATCTTCAATCTCAGTTCCACTAGGCAAGACCAGAAAGCAGCTAATCAGAGGACAGACGATGGATACAGAATATGGGGGACACGCACACAGAGCGAAGTCACTCAGCCACAGAAAGGATGACGTCACAGAAAGGGAGGGGGTAGAGACCATCACAAACAGTGAAGTCAGACAAAGACAGCTACCATAGGGTATCACTTAGAGGTAGATTCTAAAAATAGATACAAATGAACCTCTTTACCAAACAGAAAGGGCTTCACAACATAGCAAAGCACATAATGGTTACCAAAAAGGAAAGGTGGTGGGTAGTGAGAAATGAGGTGTAATAGTCAGTGAGGACCCTTCATCAACACTGCATAATAAACTATATGAGAAAGGAACCCAAAAAAAAGGACATGTCCACAGCTCTGCAAAGGGAATCATGTTGCTGTACACCTAAATCAAAGATCAAAAAAAAAAAAAAAATCCTACAACATTGTAAGTCACTTATACACCAATATGAAATACAAATTACAAAAAGAGCATGCCAACTCTATTCCCCTCAGGCCTTGGTGACTTGGGCTCCTGGCACATCCCTGAAGCCTGGGTCCCCTGGATGGACTGTCGTGGGGCTGACAGAGCTGGGGGAGATGTGCTGGCCAATGAGCCCTGCCCCATGGGCCTGCATGCCTGCTCCCCTCTGCACTGGCCTACAATCTCCAGATCCAGGGCACCCTACTGCACCCACAGGATGTGGTGCCTCTGGGCTGGGAGAGCTACGAACAGGCCCCTGGGCTCCATGTCTCCCAGTGTTGGGGTTCCCACCTCCAGCCTCCTTCCTCGGGGTTGCCCCACCTGTGGTGAAAGCACCTCCCAGAGAGTGGTGCTGCAGGAACTGGGATGTGTGCAGGGGGTGGGGGTGAGGAAGGCAGGAGGAATGGGACACAAGC
This sequence comes from Hydropotes inermis, assembly GCA_020226075.1. Taxonomy (NCBI): domain Eukaryota; kingdom Metazoa; phylum Chordata; class Mammalia; order Artiodactyla; family Cervidae; genus Hydropotes; species Hydropotes inermis. The sequence goes on along the minus strand of CM035279.1, from coordinate 77,136,475 downwards.
CTTGGGTGTTTCTTCCAGCACTTTGCTCTCTTGACAGACCAGGAACAGGACTTTCCCTAAGGCTCTGGTTCCCCCAGAGCAGGGTTGCGCATAAAGACATGCTGCCACCTTGTGGCCATTTCCACAACAACAACTTTGAAACCACTGCTGATGGGCACTTAAATTAACAGGGCCTGCAGGGCTGCAAGTGAAAAACACCTGCCCTCAAGAAATGTCTTAGGGGAGGTCACTGGAAAAATATTCAGAATAGGGCAGGACTTCAAACTCACAGTTTCAAAAAATCATGTCAATATCACTGAATATGAGAGAAATGCAAATCAAAACTTCAACAAGTTATCACCTCACACCAGTCAGAATGCCCACAGTCAGATGATACTCTACAGACAATAAATGCTGGAGAGGGTGTGGAGGAAAGAGAGCCCTCCTACACTGATACTGGGAACAGACCATGGGAGCAGCCACTGTGGAGGACACCGGGCAGAATCCTTAGCAAAGAAAATCAGAATGAAATTACAATACTCCTAATGCCACATACAAAAATAAACTGCACATAGATTAAGGGTCTAATTAAATGGACAGATACAATGAAACTCTTAAAGAAAAAAAGCAGAACACACTTTGACACAAAATGCAGCAAGTTCTTTTTTCATCCACCTCTTAGAATCAGGACTATTTAAATAAAACAAAACTAAATAAATGGGACCTAATAAGCATTTACAGCATTTGCACAGCAAAGGACACCTGTGGTGAAAGACCAAGACAACCCTCAGAATGGAAAAAAATTCTTGCAAAGGAAGATACCCACAGGAATTTGCCTCCAACACATACAAACAACTCCTGGCAGGAGGAGAGACTAGAGCTGACCCCTGGGAGGGCCGCGGGACCCACTCAGAGAAGAGCACGTCACCCAGAGAAGCCCACGTCGGCCCCAGGCCCCAGACGTCTGAGCGCTGACACCCAGACGCAGGCACCGAGTTTTCCAGGACGGAGGCCAGGCCCAGTCTGCACCCAGGTCTCCAGCCCCAGTGCACACAGAGCAAGGTCAGGCCTAAACGCTCTCACTGTAGAAGCATGCGGGCTCATCTGAACATCATCAGTGTGGACAGGACTTGGGGAGGTCGGAACCTACCGTACAGACCGACCTGGGTCAGGTTTACACTAGCTTAAAGCTGCTCTCCCAGGAGGCGCAGGTCACACAGGCAGCGCCTCTCACTGCTGAAGGGCGCTCGCCCTCGCGTGTGAATTAGGATGCACACTTCTTGAACAAGAAATAATCAGCGAGCTCCACCCTTCACCCACATCAGGGGAGGGGGAAACTGGAAGAATCTGTCACTGAACATTCCAACAGGCAGAACAAAGTGTCACATGACTTTGGCCACGGGGAGGTCAGTTTCTCGCTGTTTCTCACTGTTCCTTGTGCCCGAGGGAGGCACGGAAGCTGGAAGGAGCCTCGGGGAGCGTAGGGACCGCAGACTTGTTCACTCTCTCCTGACTGGCACGGGGGCTGTAACAGCAGACGCGCTGCATCCTCTGGTCTCGAGGTGGCTCAGCGGGCGCAGCCGCATCGTAGCCGCAAGGGCTTTTCTCGCGGAACGTAACTGATGCTTACAGAGCGAAAGCCTCTGTGGCCGAGCGGCGCCCTGTGAAGCGCGTGCGCTGTGCTGTGGGCGCGCTCAGCAACGCGAGCGGGAATTTACAAAACGCGGGGCCGAGCGCGAGGCTCCGGGCAGAGGGCCCGCCCACCACCAGCCTGGCTCATTTACTTTCTCCTCCGTTCAGGGTCCAGGGGGAGCGGGGAGTTTTTTTAGAGTGCAGCCTAGTGTCCCGTAAGGACACACCGGATGTGGCCTGATTCCAGCATCGCAGGCTTCCAGCAGGAGGTGGCCCCTCTAGAAACCTTTTGGAAAAGTATATTCTTTACCAGAATGAAAATGTGTTGTTGAAATTTCAACCATACTAGTTATTATTTGCAACCTAACATATTCTTAAAAGTTTAGCACCCTGATTTTTGCAGTTCCCATTAGTTCCATTGGTTCAAATTTTACAGGTAGAAACAAACCATCATTTCAAACTAGTTTCTTCTAATTCTGTTATTTGTTACTATCTATTGAAAGGTCACACTTGAAAGAAAATAAAAGCAAATTCCTGCACACGATGAGTGACTCAAAAAGCACAGGAGCGCAGGTACTTTTTCTTCTAACAGTTTCATTTCTCTTTATGAGGAAAACAGAAAAAAAATGTCACCCTCCCCAATTTTTTGCTTCTCTGTTCAAAATGAGCTAAAATGAAATTGATATTCATATCAACAAATGACAGTTTTTGAGGTTTGAAATGTCATACCAGGGAGACAGGGCCTGGAGAAAAGGGAATACTCCTATACTGCTGGAGGGAAACCACATCCAAAACATAAGGCTAAAATTCAAATTGGATTTAATTATGACAGTGTGTGGTTACTTGGAGTATGAACCAAGTGTCTACATATAGCAGACAATATGTGAAGGCAAATTTGATATCTCATACGTGAGAGTAAGGTTGGGCTTCCCTGGTGGCTCAGAGGTTAAAGCATCTGTCTGCAATGCGGGAGACCCGGGTTTGATCCCTAGTCGGGAAGATCCCCTGGAGAAGGAAATGGCAACCCACTCCAGTATTCTTGCATGGAGAATCCCATGGACGAAGGAACCTGGTGGGCTACAGTCCATGGGGTCCCAAAGAGTTGGACACGACTGAGGGACTTCACTTTCACTATGTGAGCATGAAGGTTTCCTGTCACATCTGCAGCTGGTATGCACAGATTCTTTAGAATCCTGCATGTATCTTTTAGAATTATAGCTTTGTCTTGATACATGGCTAGGAGTGGGATTACTGAATCATATGGTAACTAGTTTTTGAGGAATCACCATGCTGTTCTCTACAGGGACTGCACCAGTTAACATTCCCTCCAACAGTGTGGGAGGGTTCCCTTTTCTCCACACCATCTGCAACACATGTTATTTGGAGATTTCTTAATGCTGGCCATTCTACCAGCATGAAGTGGTACCTCATTGTGGTTTTTATTTGCATTTCTCAAATAATTACCAATGAAGAGGATTATAGGATGATTCTCAGATGTGTCAAGTCCGTTTAGTGTAACGTGTCAACTTGACAATTTTTTCACAGATAGTTCAGTTCAGTTCAGTTCAGTCGCTCGGTCATGTCCGACTCTTTGCGACCCCATGAATCGCAGCACGTAAGGATTTATTAAATATTTAGTTATTTCATTTCTTCTTAGTTATCTATAGGGACATGATTTATCATGTTAATCAAGGTGATGAGCTCAGTTGTGCATCTCTGAGCAGTTTTAAAGACGTGCATTGCTCCCTTCAAAAGGAAGGCTTGTGCTGGGACTAAGGTCCACCTCCCAATGAAAGCTGTTCCTTGAGCAAGTTCAGTCAGTGCAGGGGGTAGATGGTGAGACCACCATGTCACCTGACGCTTCCTGCATCTCAGGCCTCGGTCTGACCTTTCCACCTGAGGTTGAACAGTTTGTCCTGGTGATATAGTTTGACCTCCTTCTGTATATCTAGGTCAGTTGTTAATAATTTAGAATTAAACTCAGGATTCTATAGGATTACCCACACTCTAATAGCAAAATATATGTTTTAAGGTTATACCAGGACACGGGAGTTACACCATGAGCCTAAGGGAGTTTCTGCACTTTTCTGTTCTGACATCAAGGTCCCTTCCCCAGTTTTATGACAGCACAATTGCCAGAGACTGGATGAGCTACATCACCAGCAGAGATCAGGACAGAATGAAAATGCAGGAATCCTTGTGTTAGGATTTCTAGGAATGTCAGGCTGACAGCACAGCCTTAAGCCAAGCACAGAGCCTGTCTAAGCGCAGGCGCCCCGACACCGAGAGAGTGTGTCCACAAAGACAAAGGCTTCCACTCGAACAGAGCCAGTCTTGTGGGATGGTGTGTTAAATTGAATTATAACTGCAAATATTTGTATCAGGGACACTGAACTCTTTCTTCTATTAAAAACTGGGGCATTTTTAATTGAAGAGTAGTGTTTGATGGTGTGTTAGTTCCAGGTGTGTAGCAAAGGGGTTCAGTTATATATATATTACACATACATAGTATATAATACACATTACATATATAAGCATATATAATACATATATATATAAATACACCCACACACATGCTCTCAGATTATTAGGTTTCAGTTGCTGTTGTTCAGCCGCTCAGCCGCGTCTGGCCCTTTGTGACCCCATGGACTGCAGCGCAGCAGGCTTCCCTGTCCCTCACCTTCCCCTAAGTTTGCCTAGCTCACGTCCCTTGCACCAGTGATGCTGTCCAGTCGTCTCACCCTTGGACATCCTCTTCTCCTGCTGCTCTCCACCTTTCCCAGCATCAGGGACTTTTCCAGTGAGCCAGCTCTTCTAATCAGATGGCCTAATACTAAAGCTTCAGCTTTAGCATCAGTCCTTCCAGTGAATATTCAGGATCGCTCTCCCCTAAGATTGACTGGTTTGATCTCTCTGCTATCCAAGGGACTTTCAGGAGTCTTCTCCAGTACCACAGTTCAAAGGCATCAATTCTTGCTCTCATGACCGTATGTGACCACTGGGAAGACCACAGCCTTGACTATACGGACCTTTGTCAGCAGTGTAATGTCTCTGCTTTTCAACACACTGTCTAGGTTTGTCATAGCCTCCCTGCCAAGAAGCAATCATCTTCTGATTTCATGGCTGCAGTCACCATCGCAGTGATTTTAGAGCCCAAGAAGAGGAAATCTGCCACTACTTCCACCTTTTCCCCTCTATTTGCCATGAGTAATAGGACCAGATACCACGATCTTAGTATTTTTTTTAATATTTAGATTTAAGCCTGCTCTCTCACTCTCCTCCTTCACCTTCATCAAGAGCTCTTTAGTTCCTCTTGGCTTTCTGCCATTAGAGTGATATTACCCGCGTAACTAAGGTTGTTGATGTTTCCCCTGCCTGTCTTGACCCCAGCTTGTAACTCATCCAGCCCAGCATTTCTCATGATGTGCTCAGTGTGTGGGTTAAACAAAGAGGGTGACAGCAGACAGCCCTGTTGTACTCCTTTCTTAATCTTAAGCCAATCAGTTGTTCCATACACTGCTCTAACTGTTGCTTCTTGACCCACATACAGGTTTCTCAGGACACAAGTAAGATGGTCTGGTATTGACTTCTCTTTAAGAGCTTTCCACAGTTTGTCATGATCCACACAGTCAAAGGCTTTGGTGTAGTTGAAGAAATAGATGTAGATGTTTTTCTGGAATTCCCAATTTTTCTTTATGATCCAGTGAATGTTGGCAATTTGGTCACTGTTTCCTTTTCCTTTTCTAAACCCACCTTGGACATCTGGAAGTTCTTGATTCAAAAAATGCTGAAGGCTAACATGCAATATTTTAAGCATGACCTTACTAGCATGGGAGATGAGTGAAATTGTCCAGTGGTTAGCACATTCTTTGGTACTACCTTTCTTGGGAATTGGAATGAGGATTGACCTTTTCCAGTCCTGTGGCCACTGCTGGGTCTTCCAGATTTGCTGACATATTGAATACAACACCTTGATGGCATCATCCTTTAGGGTTTTGAATACTCTACTGGAATTATGTCACATCCACTAGCTTTATTAACAGCAGTGCTTCCTAAGGCCCACTTGACTTCTCTCTCCAGAATGTCTGGCTCTCGGTGGCTGACCACACAGTTTCTGCCCTTTATTGTGCCCATCTTCGGGCAAAATCTTCCCTTGATATCTCAAATTTTCCTAAAGAGATCCCTAATCTTTCCCCTTCTGATGGTTTCTTCTAGTTTTATACACTGTTCATTGAAGAAGGTCTTCTTGTCTCTCCATACTGTTCTTTGGAAATCTGAGCTTAGTTGGCTATACCTCTCCCTTGCTTTTCTCTTCTCTTCTTTCTTTAGCTATTTGTAAGTCCTCCTCTGATAACTGCTTTGCCTTCTTGCTTTCATTTTTCTTTGGGATAGTTTTCTTCACTGCCTCTTATACAGTATTATGGGCCTCTGTCCATAGTTCTTCAGGCACATTGTTTACTAGATCTAACCCCTCAAATCTATCCATCACCTCCACTGCATATTCATAGGGGATTTGATTTAAGTCGTACCTGGCTGGCCTAGGGGTTTTCCCCACTTTCCTTAGTTTAAGCCTGAATTTTGCTATGAGAAGCTGAGGATCTGAGCCACAGTCAGCTCCAGGTCTTATTTCTGCTGACTGTGTACAGCTTCTCCATCTTCATCTACAAAGAATGAAATCAATTTCATTTTGGTATTGATCACTTGGTGAAGTCCATGTGTAAAGTCATCTCTTGTGTTGTTGAAAAAGTATATTTGCTATGACCGGTGCATTCTCTTGGCAGAATTCAGTTAGCCTTTGCCCTGCTTCATTTTGTTCTCCAAGGCCAAACTTGCCTGTCACTCCATGCTATCTCTTGACTTCCTACTTTTACATTCCAATCCCCAATGATGACTGGAACATCTGTTTTTTTGGTGTTAGTTCTAGGAGGTCTTCTAGGTCTTCTTAGAACTGAACAACTTCCGTTTCTTGGGCAATAGGGGTTGGGGCATAGACTTGGAGTACTGTGATATTAAATGCTTTGCCTTGGAAACAAATCAAGATCATTCTGTCATTTTTGAAGTTTCTCTTAAGTACTGCATTTTGGGCTCTTTTGTTGATTATGAGGGCTACTCCATTTCTTCAATGGGATACTTGCCCACAATAGTAGATGTAATGGTCATCCGAATTAAATTCACCCATTCTCATCCATTTTAGTTCACTCTTACCATCTCCGGCTTGACCCCATCCAATTTGCCTTGATTTATGGACCTAACATTCCAGGTTCCTATGCAATACTGTTCTTTGCAGCATCGAATTTTACTTTTATCACCAGACAATCCATAATTGAGTGTCATTTCCACTTTGGCTCAGCCACTTCCTTCTTGCTGAGGCTATTAGTAGTTCTCCTCCACTCTTTCCTCTCTGGGCCCAGAGGTCTGGCCAAGGAACCTCACTGGGGGCTCCACCATGCTCCAGCCCCCTCTAGCAGCCTTCTGCACTAACACCGACTCTCAGCACTTTCTCCTACCTTTGTCCCCATCCCCAGGGGCTGCCCTGGCCTGGAGCACCTGCCAGACCCTCCTCGTTTGGTCCAAACAAGGATACAAGGAGGGTGGCACCCCACTCCCTCCAAAGCCCGGCCCTTTCTGGGAGTTGAGTGCACAGTTCGTATGGTGGGTCCAAGTGTGAAGGCTCAGTTGCCCCCTTGTCTCCTGCCTGCTCTGTGCAGGGAATGCCCTCCCTGAAGCACTGGTGTAGGTCGGGGCTGGTACTCCCGGTGGGAATGACTGGGGCAAATAACTGCCAGGGGCCCCCAGTGTGAGGGAGCCAGCCAAGGCTGCAGGGAGCCCAGGCTGCAGATATGAGTCCACGTCACCCCCAGGTGGCTCCGGCTGGAGGTCGCGGGCCTAGACTGCCTGCTGCCTGCCTGGAGACTGCTTCCTCAAGGGGTAGTGGGCTGGAGCCATGGAAGTCATTGTGGATGTGGGGGCTGGAAACATCAGGCAGCTGTCTCCTGGGAGCCATGCACTCAAGGGAGCCACAGGAAATATCCCCTGGCACTGCCCTCCTGCTCAGGACAAGGCTCCGCGGGGTAACCAAGGCCCCACAGCTGACAGGCAGGAGGAAGCTGGACCCCTCACACTAGGCCAGAGGCGGGCGGCCCAGGCTTGGGCCAGGAGGCTCCTGTACCCGATGCCCTGTCATCCCAGAGGAGGTACCTGTCCACGTGGGCGGACAAGCCTCAGAGCTCCCCTTTCCAGGGGCAGGGCAGACGGGTCTGCCTCTCTCTTCTAGCACCGATTCTAGCGCTTGTGCAAACCACGCCCTTCCCTTCCGGAGGAAGAGCTTGCTCGCACAACCAGCCTGGCTGCAGAGGAGGTCGGGCACACGGCCAGCTGAAGGGCAGGGTCCCGTGCCCCGGGAGTCACCCCTTCTAATGTTCCTCCACCCCTAACCACTCTCCACCTGGAAGCCATGTTTTATGAGAGATACAACTGCATAAAGTGACTTACAATTCAGGAATCAGTTGAAAATCATGGGCTGGCAGGTGCCTTTCATGAGTTTTGCTCACAGATTGCTGGCAGGGCTGCACTGCTGACATGGAGGCTTCCCCAGCCCCGCAGAGCCTGTGGGCATCGGCAGCCAGGGGCGTCCTGTCCAGGGGAAGGCCCCCGTGTCACCCCTTGCTCCTCTGCTCCCGCAGTCCCTGTGGGACGGAGCTGGGGACAATGGGTGACCCGAGGGGCTCATGGCCCAGCCAGCCCGGCCCAAGGCTCCCACAAGAGCAGCCAGTCTCCTGAGCCCAGCGTCCATCATGGGAGCCAACTGCCTTCTAGCCCTGAACTGAGGGGTGTTTCAGTTTGGAGACACGCCAACCGGGTGGTCCTGGAAGAGAGGGGGCCAGCCCAGGACCCACTCCCCAGCCTCAGTCCTGTGTGCGCCGACACTGCAGCTTCCTCCCGCCCGGATGCCTGTTCTCCAGTCCCTGGTCAAGCCCGTGCTTGGGGACCCACTTCCTTCAAGCAGCTGCCCTGACCCCACCCTGCAGGGGAGCACGTGCTGTGCTGTGTCCTCCTCGGTCCCTGGGCTGGCGACTGCAGTGTCACTGGGTCCATCTCATCTTCCCAGCTGGACTGAGACTTGCACGGTGGGTCTGTAGAGGCCGGCCACAGACGGCCCCGAAACCCCCGTGAGGAGCTGGGACTCACGGGGAGGGGATGAGAGCTGTAGCCAGATTTCAAGGAGAGCTGCACTGGTTAACTGCACACTGGGCTGCTTAGGACAAAGACCAGAACTGGGGAGACAAGGGGTACAGCAGGGCCCCCACCCCGTCCCAGCCCTCCTCTTGCTTCCCAGCCTGCCCTCAGGGCCTGGAGGAGGGTCCTGTCCAACTGGTCCAGTGTGGACCTGTGGGCAGCGCCACTGCGTGGTGACAGCCGGGCACACATGCAGGGCCTCTGGGCCACATGCAGCCGCCCAGGGCTTTCAGGAGCCCACGTGCGAGCGCCAGGACAGACATCTGACACACCGATGCACCACCTAAAGTGGAAACACCTGGTTCCTGGGAATCGGGAACTCACCTTTTTAAAGGCCCTTTCCTTGGCCTTCATACTTCTGGGCTGCTGTGTCTCCTCCTGACCCCTCCCCCCGGGATGTCGGGCTCACAGGAGCATCCCCGGGACCTGAGCTGCTCAGCAGGTCCCACCATGGTCCAGCCTCTCAGGGGCTGCTCCGCCGCACATTATACACTGGGGAGCTCGCCGTGGAAAGGCCCCCTGCTCGACAGTCAGGAGACAGCTGCGCAGAGATGGCCACGCCCACGCCGCCGGGTTCACGGACTCTGTTCTCCTAGTAAGGGCCTCAGAGCTCCCCTCGGTCCTTCTGGAAGTGTTCTGGAACACAAGTGCAGGAAGCTAGCACACTCTTCCCGCATTCCTGTCCTGCAGTGAGGCTCAAGCCTTCCCCCTTCATGGGAGACGCGCTGCAGGAAAGGCCGTCCAGCCACCGCCCAGCTGGGCCTGTGTCAGGGCGGCCTCTCCTCTGGCCCCCAGGCAGCGCCAGGCCGTCCTCTGAGCTGGCCAGGTAATCTGGACACGATGCTTCTGAAGGCCGCGGTGGTGCGAGCCACCCTCCAAATGTGAATCTAGGGCAGAGAACACCCCATGTTCCCCTGGACCACATCCTATCCACGGGCATCAGGCACATGCGGCGCCCGCTGCGGCGCCACCCCCACATCAGGCTGGGCTGTGTGCACCCAGCCCTGGCCTCCAGGGGCCCGGGGTTCAGCATCATCCTGCCCTCCACTTCAATGCAGGAGGTGTGGCCTGACCTTCCTGCCTCGCCAGCCAAGGGGAATTACCCTGGGCTCACTTTGTGGTCAGACTTCCAGCTGGCCAGTCTGCAACACAAATGCTTTAAGGCAAAGTTCTAGAATCTCCCAGCCACCCCTGCTGTCTTTGGCTGTGGCCGGAGTGGGTCTGGGACACTCTCGGGCTGCCCAGCATGGGCGTAGCTTCTGGAGGACGACATACCCAGGGCAGCCGGCCCTTCTGGGGCCCTAAGCCTGCTGGTGGAGGGGGAGCCCCAGGGCCTCACCGGGGCTGGGGGCGTGGACCACTGGCCCTCCAGGCTGCTGTCCCTCCCCCTCACAGAACTGTGTGCCCACCTCAGGGCCCAAGAGGCTCAAACCGTGCTGAGGTCAGCGGAAGGGGAGGGCCTCAGAGTGACAGGACGATCCTGCCTGTGGCCGCACCCCAAGCCCACGGCCATGGGCCTCTCTCACCCAGGGAGTCCTCGTCACGGGGCAGCTCACGGGACAGGCCGAGCGGCTCCTCCGGGCCCACGTTCACTCACGGGTGACTCATGCGTCACTTCAAGTGACCCCTCTGTCTTCGGGGTCAAGGGTTATCAGTGTTTCAGAGAGATTTTTCTATCTCAAGAGAGGGATAAAGTGGGAACATGGTGTTGCCCACTCAGGATCCGCTGCTGCAGCGCCCAGAAGGCCAGTCCCATGAAGGGCAGGGACCCAGCCCCACGAGTGCAGAACCACTCCCAGGCTCCACGCATCCAGCTGAGTGGCCGTCACAGAAGGTGCTGACTGAGCGGGAAAGTCTGTGGCTCCTATGCTCAGCTCAGCAGCAGGCAGCAGGCTCTCTGGTGTCAGGTCTCTTCTGCGGCAGCACCTCCTGGTGGCAGCACTGCCCAGCAGGCAGCAGCTGCGGGGACAGGCCTCGGCCGCCTCACCTGCCTGGCAGCCACCTTCCAGAAAGCAGTCAGTCACATCTCCTCCACTCACACGCTCCATGGCAAGGAATGATGTTTCTTCAGCGTCAATCGCCGGGAGGAGCTTCCAAGACCCTGATGCTCTGGACTCTGCAAGAAACGTCTCTGGAGGCTCTTGTTAATGGCCTTTCTGAAAAGAAGACCACTTTCGTCATATTTACCCCAGTAAGGTCAGCAGCAAATTCATCATTAGAAAGCTTGGGAGACCAGGAGACAGTGGGTTGACTTATTCAAAGCGCTGAAGGAAAAATATGTCAACCAAGAACCCTGGCAGGCAAGACCTTTTAGAATTAGGCCTGCCTTGCTTAAACCACACTGCACAGTAACTCAAAAACAAGTGTATATATGTGGAAAAATAGGAAGTGACCACATAAGCCAAAAGAAAGGTTCAGAAAAGACCTTAGAAGACTTGAAGCTTACACCTCAGGCTGGCCCTCATCTTGAAGACTGCCCACAACAATCAGAAGCACAAAACATGTCAGCAAACAGCAAGCCCAGGGGAGGAGTGGGAACCTTATTTCAAGAGCTGCCACTTTATCGCACTCAAACGTGCAGCTTTCAACAAAAAATCACAAGGCAGAGGAGCGACATCATCAAAATGGTAGAGCAGGAGATTTCTACTATCTTCCCCCAAAGAAAACCTATTTGGACGATCTCCCACAGAGCAGACAGCCTTTGCGGGAGCCCAACAGTGGGTGCCAGCACGGTGCTAGACAGAAAAATCAGATACTGGATGCACTGAGGATGCACATACACACGTGGGCGCAAGGCCACACACACGTGCACACCCTGACCTCCCACCTGAGTCAGCCAGTGCACGCTGTCCCACTGAATGAGCCTCCCTGGCTGGCAGGGTCCTGCCCCTGTCCCCAACCTCCTGGGCTGGGCCTGACCTCATGCGCAGGCCGTTCACTCCAGGCCTGGGTCTAGTCTGAGTCCCCACTGTGCAGACCCTGCCTGCAGCCCCGGGGACAGAGGAGGGCAGGGTATCACTCTGTCTGCCCTTCTTCAGGCCACCCAGCTTCAGAGGCCCTTTTCTGATGGAGCCACCAGGGGCCACAGGCCAGAGGCAGGCTGGCGGGAAGACTGGTCCACTTCTGTCCTCACTGTGCCACTCCCTTCCCTTCCCAGGACGTCAGAGGATAGATTCTGTCATAAATTCTTAGGACAGATTTGGAGCTAGTGGAGCAGTTTTTCTAATGCATTATTCAACCAGAGTGCTCAGTCTGAAAACACCCCACACTATAAAATACATCTTCTTTGTAAGGGCATCTGTTGTTTCTTACAGGCAGTTAGCGGCTACTGAATAATCTATTTTTTTATTTTGCTATGTGCCTTAGACCGTTTGTTCTAATTAAGGACCACACCTGCACTCAACAAATGTGCCTTATTTGTAAAATGAGACTTTGAACCCTGCTGGATGAGTGGCCCCCAGGAGAGACATGTCTCAGAGTGCCAAGGCCTCAGAGGGCGAGTCCAGCCCGAGTTCCCCTCCTGCCTGGAGCAGCTCTGACCCTCGAGGATGGTGTGCATGGGAGGCAGCCCACTGTCCCGCCGCTGCCACTCGGCCGCCGGGGGAGGCAGGCCCGCTGTGCTGGGCCCCTGGACACTGGGTAGGGAGGGAGGCTGGGGCCAGGGGAAATCAGGGCGGGGAGAGGCAGGCTTCCTCCTGAGGCCTCATCCTGAGATTCCTTCTCACCTGTGGACTGTGCCCAGGGTTCCAGCACAGATGGAAGGGGGTGGTGCTGACTTACAGTGGTGGACACTTTAAGAGAACAGACAGGGAGAGAGAGGGGCCAAACCCTGTTCGAGTGAAATATCCAGAAGTCACGTGTCTCCCACCCTTGGGACAGGGGGACATTGCACATGTGCACGAAGGCTCCTCAGTGGTCAACAAGGAGGGGGGCCACACCATAACATGTGATGCTAAGGGTGCCCCATAGGCCTCTGGGCTGAAATCCATCTTGGAAAAGAGTTGTGCCTGTGTATCAGGGAGGGTCCTAAGGCAGGGCAGGTGTGGAAAAGAAGCCAGATAACTGGCGAAAGGTAAAAAAAGGCCTGGAATAACTTTCCTGTAAATGACTCCTCTCTATCAGGGGGACACCCACATCCTTTCCCTGTGTGCCTCTCTGCCTTGTTTCTGTCTTAAATAACCAAACCGTTCCCCTGTGTGCTCTCCCACATGAGCTGTGTCTAAATAAACTTTGCATCTGTTTTTAAGTTTTTGCCTCCTTGAAACATTCTTGCTTTCAAACCGGGGCAAGAGAGCTCTGGTCTCTCGCCCTTGCCGGTCGGTGGACCGGAGTCCCGGTTTTCATCCAGGCCAACCAGGTCCCACTCCGGGCACGGAGCTGAGCTCTAGGATCAAGTCACCACTCACTGGTGTCTCAGCGAGATCGTGGGCAAACCCTAGGGGCAAACCCTAGGGTTTCATGAAAAAACAACTCCCTTCTTCCCTGGGAGTGCGGTGTTAGGAGCACCCCTCCTGTCTCCACTACTGTGAGTCTTCATCTGCCCTGAGGCCCGCCTGCTGGGCTGCAGAGAGGGGCAGACGGGGCTGAGCTGGGTCCCCTGCCCCTGCAGTGCCACTCACAGCTCGGCTGGGACTGCTGGGCACAAGGCCACGTGTCCCCAGCTCTGGATAGGCTGGACCACAGCTGCCCTGCCAGGCCGGCCCCAGCCTGTCCAGCACTTCGACTGCAAGCTTCTGAGACCAGGATTTGATTCGGAAAGTGTGTCAGTCTCTCAGTTGTGTCCAACTCTTTGTGACCTCATGGACTGCAGCCCACCAGGATCCTCTGTCCATGGGATTCTCCAGGTGAGGATACTGGAGTGGATTGGCATTTCCTTCTCCAGGGGATCTTCCTGACCCAGGAGTTGAACCCAGGTCTCCTGCACTGCAGGCAGGTTCTTTACTGTCTGAGCCATGAGAGACCTGTGCAAACCATGCTCCAGATGCTCCCCTGAGACTCTGATGGACCATATAATAAACAGCTGCTGAGCCCTGCAGTAACTAGTGGGCTCATAGGCAACTACACCGGGGCCAAGGTTGGAGAGTGCGTGTATCCACTTGGCGGGGCCCAGCATTTCGCAGGACCCGGTGCTGCTCTGGGAGGTCTGGGCTAAGGCCGGGCCTGGGGGGTGGGCACAGCGGCATGATGGGCACTGTGGCGTCCCCTGGGCCCTCTGCCCTTGGTCAGACGCTGTGCCTGCTGCTCTGGGGGCTCCCTTGAGGGCTGTGCTGACCCTTGGGAGGGAGGAGGCTGTTGGTCATCAACACCAGGGGTGTGTGTCTGGTCCCAGCATGGCTGTGCCCCAGGCAGCAGGGCCCGATCACAGGCTCGATCACAGCTTCATTCCAGGATCCCTTGGATCAGAGAGTCTACAGCAAAGACTTCAAAACTGTTCATGGAATAATTACATGTGTAAGTCATTTTTGTTTCCTTGTTTTTTTTTTTTTAAGTCATTATCTTATTGCTTCTAATGAGCAGTGAGGAAATACAATTATTTATCTGCACAGTCTAGTCTTGACGTCTGCATCTGGCTGTCTCTATTGACCCCGGTGGCGGAGCAGGCCAGTGGCCGCCCTTCTGGCCCCCCTGACCCCAGCAGCCCATCCTCGGCTCCCCGGTGCCCCAGCCTTCCTGAGCTCTGCAGCCCCTCCAGGACCCTCCCCAGTGCCCCCACACCAGGGTCTCCAGGACAAGAATTTGATTCAGTTCAGCGACGGTTCAGCAGACTCCGCGCCCGCGGTGTGAGCATGGTGGAGGGCAAGGAGGGCCCCTGAGCAGGATGGCCCACAGCCTGACAGCGGCCGCCTCCCCTCCTCTCCCTGGCTGCCTGGGCTCCTGCCCTCCCGCCTGCCCTCCCTCTGCTCACTCTCTGCCATCCTCTCCCTCTCGCGTCCTTGTTTCTCCTGGCTCTCTCTCCTTTCACCCTCTTTCTTTTGTCCTTCTCTGTTCCTTCTATTGAAAGGACAAAAGCATGCCATCAGGAGTCCATGTAAATTGCAAGTTTGTATTTATGATCACCTCATCCCATTTGCTATAAATGAATGTCATGTGGGCAGAAAGCCATTTGATTGAGTCAGTTACACAGTTATGCAGCAGAAGATGGATTTGGTACATTCCCTTACAGCCAATGTTAAACTGTGGGCACAGCACAAAGCAATCTGCGCCCAATCACAGGGCCGATCTCCATCTTCCTGGGCATTAACAGTGTTTCCAAACGACGCCGTTTTCCCTCCCCTCCTGCATGCTGGCACCTTGACTGCTGACCCCACAAGAAGGATGTAAGCAGTGCGTAAGGCTGCTTAGGACAGAATGAACCCAGAAGACGCTGCTTTCCTCAGAAGAGGCTCTGTTCTTTCACGGCCAGTTGTCTGCCGTGTGAACGAGAGTCTGACTGCAGGGGTTGTGATGCGCTGCTTTCAGGGGCAAAGCCGGGTGGAAATGCTGAGCAAAAGCGGGGATAAGAAGGGACTCAGTCTGGAGGCTGTGGCCAGATAGGAGCGTCCCCGGGGACCCTCCTGCAGGAGGCAAGTCTGCAGGCCCGTGTGCCTATGCATCCAGCATCCTTTCTCTTTATGTTTATTGATGTTGGCATGTAACGTTGTGTAAGTTTAAGGTGTGCCACACGTGGATCTGACACATTTGCGTACTACTGTCTGATCGCTGTGGTCGTGTTCGCTAAGGCTGCTATCGCATCACTTGGTTATCATCTTTCCCATGGTGGGAGGGGTTAAGACCTGGCCTCCTAGCACGAGTGACGTTCCTAGCCCAGTGCTGTTGTCTAGGAGCGCTGCGCCATGCTGCAGGTCTCCAGGGCTCCCTTCTCCGCTCGGTGCAGCGTGTGCCCGTGAACAGCCTCTCTGCCTGCTGGAGCCCCCAGCCTGGTAACCATCACCCCTTCTGCTTCTATGAGCCCAGAGTTTTGAGACTCCACATGGAATTCCAAGCATGGCACTGTTACCTCTGGCCTTTGTGAGAACGAGCCTGGCCTGGGGCTGGGGCCCTCCCTGCTCCCTGCTCCCTGTGGGTTGCCTCGGGTCTGAGCCCCTTTCCTACTAGGACTCAGGCCCCACACTCCTTGACCCCTGGCCTGGCCCACCATCGCCGTGCACACTTAGATGTCCTGCTTGGCCAGCCCGATGGAGTTGTGCGCCCGCTGAGAGCTGGGCCAGACCCTGTGTTCTGGTCCCGCCTGAGCAGGAGGCAACCAGGGCTCTCAGTGTCCCACCTGGTTCCCTACTGGCCCTGGTCTCAGGCTGGTCCTGACGCACCCAAGATAAGATCTAATAAATGAGTTATTTAACCGGAGTCCTCCTCTGTCTACTGCCTCCTGGCCCTGCTGTGACACTGAGGCCTCTTGCCCTCTCCTTCCGTGTGGGTTTGAGTGGGAGCAATCCCATGGACCAGCCGTGGCGCGGGCTTGGCTCCAGGGCACCTACAACCTTGGGCTGCCTCTGCCCCACACCTGGAAAGCCGCTTTAGGCTCAGAGAGGCTGCTCGTCCCCCCGGAAATGAACACAGGACAAGGGATCACACAAGTGACAGAGACATCAGAGGGGCCTATGGCGAGAACATGGACGTGACGCGTCTGAGAACACGCCTGCACTTTAACGTCCTTGTCTCAGATGCTGCACAGTGTCCGGCAGGGGAAGACATCCCTGGCAGAATTAACTAATGCCCGGAGAACAATTTCACACCACAATAAGCAGGACACAGACACACTGCAGAGTCCAGATATCAACCCAGTCTTGACATTACAAAAAAGCAAATCAGTTATTTTGGGCATGACTGAAAATCCCATTATTTAACCCAATGAGGAAAAGCGAGTGTTTTGTGGTAGAGAGCTAGTGGTCTGATGGGCCCTGAACTGAGAGCACAAATAGCTCCCATCCTCTGGGCCCCTGAGAGATGCCGGGCACCTCCGCTGCATCTCTGGGAGCGGATGACAGGGCCATGGGCGCTCCAGAAGCAGGAGAGATGCAGCACTGCGCGGGGACCAGTGTGCAATCCATGAACACCAAGAGGGCTGATTCAGAGAGAACCAGGAGGCAATGGTCCCGGGCTCTGGGAATGGGAGGTCTGGGCTGTGCCTCCGCTCCGAGGGGCCGTCTCCCTGGAGAGGCAGGGAGACCACAGACCCGGGGGGTTCAGGGGTCTGCTCTGGTTCTGGCACACCTGTTTGGTTTCTATGTGACTCACTCCAAGGGGTTTCTTATTTCTGGGTCTGACAGGTGAGTTTTGACAGCTCCCCACCCTGCTCGGTGGCCGGAGATGGGGTCCCAGGACAGGGGAGACCCCCACGCAGACCCCTGCCCACCGTGGGCCCTGCTTGTTCTGTGGGGCCTGCAGGCAGATGATTCTGAGCTCTGCCCCAGGACCACGAGGCCAGGCAGACAAGGAAGGGCCACCAGGACGGGCCCGCGTGTCCTTCCCTGTGTCCACAGCACTGTGTTGCCTGCTGCCTGGGGCCCAAAACAGCTGTCTCCTTTCTTCTCCTTCCAGTCCAGTTCCATAGCTGCTTATGGCAGGAAGGTCAGTCCACTGCTGGTCTGAAGCAGAGTCCTAAGTGTGCCTGTGCATGGGAGGGCGGTCTGTGTGTGCACAGAGGAGGGAGGTGGGGCTGAGTTACAGACACATGACAGGCGGGATGGCCTCTAACTCAGAATGAGGCTGAGTCATGGCGCGGGGCCTCTGCTCTCACAGAGATGAGGCTGGGGAGGCCGGTCCCCATGTGATGCATGGCTCTTAGGGAGGACGTGGGTGGCACACCTGTGATGACCCCCCAGGGACCAGAGTAGAGGCAGGAGGGGGCCGGGTACACGGGCTGATGGTCCACCCCCCAAACATCACACTGTCCAATGGGCAGACCCAGGGCCCTTGACCAACCCTCTCTCTGAGCCTGCAGCCCCTCACAGGCTCGGACAAGTTTCTTCCATCTCTAGCATCTTTGAGAGGTAGAAGAAACTGAGGCTCCTGGGAGGTGAGGGCTGCTCTGAAGTCAGGAAGAAACATGGGGGCATGGCTAGGGGTCTCCTGCTGTTGGTGGAGCTGTGGGGGTTGGGGGCAGGGAGGGCAGAGACCACCCGCATCTGGCCCAGGGTCTGCTGAGCATTTACTTGCTCCGCCCGCCCACTCCTCTGCACCCGAGTCCATCCAAGTCTGTGTTAGCCCTCGGCTGCCTGTCAGGCCTGGAACCTGGCTGCCTGTCTGGATTGTAAACCAAGGGAACCAGTAGAGGCCGTTTGTCATTTTAAGGAGATCCTCACATCTGATGTCGGGGGCCTCTAATTTATTGGTGCTTCAGGATAAAATACTAAGGAAATCATTACCTCCTGCAGGCAGCTGGTTCTGTGAGGCCTTTTAAGGCACCCAACAATGGGCACCTCAGATAGACCACCCGCTAGGCGCTCTGCCAAGACCACCCACCCCAACCCCGCACTCCTGGTGGACCTGGCCCACCCCTCATCACAACTCTGGGTGCTCTGACCACTCAAGGTGCAGCTGCTATGAGGCGGAAGTGGGCTGCGGGGGCCCCAGGCCCCTCTCTACCACACGGGAGGAGGGGTCCTCCCCCCAGCTGATGTGTCCCCAAAGAGGCCTCCTGGGGAGGGCCTCCCAGCTAGTCATGAATGAGAAGGAACATCTCCTTTCTTTTAATGCATTTACATATTTGGCTGAGCGAGGTCTCAGTTGTGGCATGTGGGGTCCCTGCCCACGAGCGCGGAGTCTCAGTCACTGAACCACCAGGAAGGCCCAGGAAGCCAGGCCCGCAAGCGTGGCACCTGAGTGCGCACCTGGGCCTGGGGTCTCTCACGCCCCGGGAGACTCACCCTGGAGCCAGGGAGTGGACAGGACGCCAGACACAGTCCAGGAGACGCACTTTTATGCTGGTTTCCTGAGCACTGGCCAAACCCTTCTCCCTACCACAGATCACTCAGGCCTGGGGTGCCTGATCCACGATCATGCATAAAGTGCACTCAGATGTCCTGTCTCCAGGGGACAAACGAGGTCGTGTGCACACTGACCTGGGTGCACCCCAGTCACCTGCTCTGCCTCTCCTGTCCCAGGAAGGACCACCCAGCACCCAGGACCCCGTTTCACTTAGCAGGAGTTGGCTTCCCTCACGCTGAAGCTGCTGCGAGTGTGCTGAGTCCCTCCACTTCACAACCCAAAGCCCTGGGCCTCCTGCGTCCCAGGCCCGCTTGCTGCCCAGTGACCAGCTCCTCCAGGGACAGGCTCCTCCCTTCGAGGCCACCTCCCGGACTGCGCACTGAGCCTCTGCCCACCAGGGCCGACCTCAGTGCATCCAGACGCCTCCACAGGACTTCTGATCAGCGTCCCGGAAGTAATCCCCGCCCACTGACACCCCAGCTCTTCACCTGAGAACCTTCTGCTGCCTCTGCTGCACCTTCAGAGCTGAGCTCAGGCCTGCAGTTGAGCTCAGGCCTCGCCTTGTAGGCAGAGCGCTTTCCCTTCCCCGCTTCCTGCTTCTCGGGCTCATCTCATAATTAAATTGACATAAGACAGATGAATTGGAGAAAAGATTTAATTTATATATACGGGAGCCCAGAAAAATATGAGACTCAAAGAAGGGACCAAAGCAGGCAGCTGTTATTCCTTTTAGACAAAGAAATAATGATTTGTGAAAAACTGACAAGGCAAAGGGGCTTGGGTCGTGGTGGTGAGCTAGCGCGGAAGAACTGCGGTTTGTTCGTGAGTCCGAATCTGTCTTCCTCCAGGTGCAGGGGGCCCTTCCCATAGAGAACTATTTCCTGCTTTCAGGGGACAAAGGCGGGTCAGAGTGCCCTGATTGGAAATAATCAATGTGCACAAATGGCACGTTTTAGGGGGTCGGTCCTGAGCCCCATCACCATTTTTAACAAGCGTTCACTTCAGCATTTTTCCTTTGTAAGACCAGCAGAAAGATGAGAGATACATACACCGATCAGGCTTCTTTTCTCAGATCTTTTCCTAGATTAAAAAAAAAGTTTCCCAACCATTTGTTGAGGCACAAAATACATGCAGACATGCCTCTGGAACGGTGTGGTGCTGACGACCACAAGGGAGCAAGTTCGCGTGAAGGTTCTGGTTTCCCACGGCATATAGAAGTCATGTTCACACAATGCCGTGATGGGTTAGCTCTTGAGTAGCAGTGTGTCTAAAGCATAGTGCACATTCCTTAATTAAAAAATGCTTTATTGCTAAAAAGGGCTAACAATTACCTGAGTCTTCAGTGAGTCGTGGTATAACATCAGATTCATCATAACAAACCTCAGTTATTCATCATGACAACAAAACTGACCTTTCTAATAGATACGTTAACAGTGACGAAGCCCGAAATGCGGACTTGCCCGGGGCAGACCCTCGCTGGAGAAGGCCTGCTGAAGCGGGGGCCCACCAACTCGGGCATGAAACACTGCCTGGACACATGAATTATGTTAAACATTTAAAAACCTTTTGCTGATTACATTTGTCTTCAGAGTAGTCTAGAAACCCCGAGAGGAAGACTAAAAGCATCAGTGAACCCTGCTGATGACGGAGCCCCTTTGCTGAGTCAGGCACAGGCCAGGCTCATGTGCCCCGACCTGGTGGTTCCAGCACTACCTGGAAGGGACCACGAGGGGTCTGAGCCCAGGGCTGAACCCTAAAGTCCAGCTGCCTGACCTCCGCTGTCCTCCCCGCCCTCAGACCAGGGTGCCGGCCACCCATCTCTTTGGTGTGAAGTCTCGGAGCCTCCTTTCAGGAATGGGTGAGCATGGCCAGCTCAGTTCCATTCAGTCGCTGAGTCGTGTCTGACTCTTTGTGATCCCATGGACTGCAGCACGCCAGGCTTCCCTGTCCATCACCAACACCCAGAGTTTACTCAAACTCATGTCCATCGAGTCAGTGATGCCATCCAACCATCTCATCCTCTGTCATCCTCTTCTCCTCCCGCCTTCAATCTTTCCCAGCATCAGGGTCTTTTCAAATGAGTCAGCTCTTCGCATCAGGTGGCCAAATTATTGGAATTTCAGCTTTAGTATCAGTCCTTCCAATGAATATTCAGGATTTATTTCCTTTAGGATGGACTGGTTGAATCTCCTTGCGGTACAAGAGACTTTCAAGAGTCTTCTCCAGCACCACAGTTCAAAAGCATCAATTCTTCAGCACTCAGCTTTCTTTATGGTCCAACTCTTATATCCATACACGACTACTGGAAAAACCATAGCTTTGACTAGATGGACCTTTGTTGGCAAAGTAATGTCTGTGCTTTTTAATATGCTGTCTAGGTTGGTCACACCTTTTCTTCCAAGGAGTAAGCGTCTTTTAATTTTATGGATGCAATCACCATCTGCAGTGATTTTGGAGCAATCTTGATTCTAGCTTGTGATTCATCCAGTCCAGCATTTCTCATGATGAACTCTACATATAAGTTAAATAAGCAGGGAGACAATATACAGCCTTGACATATTCCTTTTCCTATTTGGAACCAGTCTGTTGTTCCATGTCCATATCTAACTGTTGTTTCCTGACCGGCATATAGGTTTCTCAAGAGGCAGGTCAGGTGGTCCAGTATTCCCATCTCTTTCAGAATTTTCCACAGTTTATTGTGATCCACAAAGTCAAAGGCTTTGGCATAGTCAATAAAGCAGAAATAGATGCTTTTTTGGAACTCTTGCTTTTTCGATGATCCAGCGGATGTTGCCAATTTGATCTCTGGTTCCTCTGCCTTTTCTAAAACCAGCTTAAACGTCTGGAAGTTCACAGTTCATGTATTGTTCAAGCCTGGCTTGGAGAATTTTGAGCATTACTTCACTAGTGTGTTAGATGAGTGCAACTGTGTGCTAGTTTGAGCATTCTTTGGCATTGCCTTTCTTAGGGATTGGAATGAAAACTGACCTTTTCCAGTCCTGTGGCCACTGCTGAGTTTTCCAAATGTGCTGGCATATTGAGTGCAGCACTTTCACAGCATCATCATTCAGGATTTGAAATAGTTCAACTGGAATTCCATCACCTCCACTAGCTTTGTCTTCGTAGTGATGCTTCCTGAGGCCCACTTGACCTTGCATTCCAGGATGTCTGGCTCTAGGTGAGTGATCACACCATCGTGATTATCTGGGTTATGAAGATCTTTTTTGTACAGTTCTTCTGTGTATTCTTGCCACCTCTTCTTAATATCTTCTGCTTCTGTTAGGTCTATACCATTTCTGTCCTTTATTGAGCCCATCTTTGCATGAAATATTCTCTTGGTATCTCTAATTTTCTTAAAGAGATCTCTAGTCTTTCTCATTCTATTGTTTCCCTCTATTTCTTTGTATTGATCACTGAGGAAGGCTTTCTTATCTTTCCTTGCTATTCTTTGGAATTCTGCATTCAAATGGGTATATCTTTCCTTTTCTCCTTTGCTTTTCCCTTCCCTTCTTTTCACAGTTATTTGTAAGGCCTCCTCAGACAACCATTTTGCTTTTTTGCATTTCTTTTTCTTGGGGATGGTCTTGATCCCTGTCTCCTGTACAATGTCACGAACCTCTGTCCACAGTTCATCAGGCACTTTGCCTATCAGATCTAGTCCTTTAAATCTATTTCTCACTTCCATTGTATAATTGTAAGGGATTTGATTTAGATCATACCTGAATGGTCTAGTGGTTTTCCCTATTTTCTTCAATTTAAGCCTGAATTTGACAATAAGGAGTTCATGATCTGAGCCACAGTAAGCTCTTGGTCTTTTTTTTGCTGACTGTATAGAGCTTCTCCATCTTTGGCTGCAAAGAATATAACCAATCTGATTTCGGGTTTGACCATCTGGTGATGTCCATGTGTAGAGTCTTCACTTGTTGTTGGAAGAGGGTGTTTGCTATGACCAGTGCGTTCTCTTGGCAAAACTCTATTAGACTTTGCCCTGCTTCATTCTGTACTCCAAGGCCAAATTTGATGAGCATGGCCATCTCTTCCTAAAATCTGGGGTTAATTCTTTTACAAAATGATCCCCAAATCCAAGGAAGCTCTTATCCCATGAAGCGTGTCTCCTAGAAATAACAGCCTGCAGTTCCACCTCTGGAGCTCGGGGAGAGCCAGCCCCACCCCCACAATGCAGCCAGGCAGAGACCACCCTGCCCAGCCCCTCTGAGGCAGAAGCTGTGTGACCACTCCCACCCAAAGCTCTGCCAGGCACATCCTCCACTTCGGCCAAGACAAACCAAGAAACACAGCACTCACGTGGGTCCTTAACTTGGAATTTGTGTTCCTTCAAATTTGTGTCCATGTTTATGTTTCTGTGACATGTTTTAAAAGGATTTGCTAAGCAAATTAAGAGAATAAATGAGGTTTAGTGAGAACACAAACTGCTTAAAAGAAGGAATGTACTCAATGTTTTAGGCACAGGGTTTTGCATTATAAACTATACCCCACCCCCTGCCCCAGGTCTAACTAAGCTTTAATATAGGGCCTCCAGAGACCCCCACCAGGCAATATTTTATTTGCATGCTAAAAGTCAAATATAGAGATTCAGTGAGTAGATTAACTGAAGTAGAAAATTAAATGATGAGACAGGATAAGTAAATGCATAACTAGAGAAGTCAGCACAGGTTCTGGAGGTGAACTACCAGGTTCTGGGCTTCCCACCAACGACCCCTGTTAGCCCTGGTTTTCTTTCTGTTTTAAGTATTTGCACCATGTCTTAGCTGCAGCACATGGGGTCTTCATTGTGGCATGTGGGATCTAGTTCCCTGACCAGGGATCAAACCTGGGCTCCCTGCACTGGGCGTTCAGAGTCTTAGCCACCAGGGAAGTCCCTGTTTCTTCTTTACAGCTGGCTTTGTTTGGTTTCGTTTGGCAAATGCTCTTTGACTAGAAGTGTTTCTCTGATTTCTCGTAATGCAGATGCACCCACAGGCTCACACACTCACTCGTTTACTCTGTCACTCATTCATTCAGCAATCGTTTCATTTTTTTCTTTAAATTGAGGGTCTATGATGTGTTAGGATTTGATGGCCAAAAAAAACAAAAAATGAAAAAGACTCTGGTCAT
Source organism: Hydropotes inermis (assembly GCA_020226075.1). Classification (NCBI taxonomy): domain Eukaryota; kingdom Metazoa; phylum Chordata; class Mammalia; order Artiodactyla; family Cervidae; genus Hydropotes; species Hydropotes inermis. The sequence goes on along the minus strand of CM035279.1, from coordinate 77,112,586 downwards.
CCTTTCTTGGAGCCTAAGGATGACTGAGAAATAGACTTGAGCCAAACCAGTGACCACAGAAATAAACTTCTAACAAAGTGATCGCAAGGGTAAGAAGAAACAGCCTCTGGCTCCTCCCAAGTCTTGATGAAGCTGAAACATGGCTTCCTCGCCCTCACCCACGGGACGGGAAGCGGGGGGTGGCTTGGGGCTGCCACATGGATGGTTGGGGACTGGACCCAAGGCTCGGGTAATAAAGAGGTGTTGACACTGTTACCTATCCAGGCATGTTCTCTGACCAACTCAAGGGTTGGTAACCAGGGAGAAGCCTGGCATCCTTGCGACCAGACCACACCAGGATAGAACTGCTTACACAGTCACTGGATGTTTGCAGAGGGGCCCTAACGGATCATCATTCTCACAGGTCCTGAGCTGGGGGGAGGGAAGAAACAGGCTCAGACACGTCGCCTTGACACCTTAAGCAAGGCAACGTGAAAGTGAGTTTTCTAGGGCCACCCATGTGTGGCTTTCCGGGTATATCTTACATTTTCAAGACAAATGAAAATTCAGGCAAAACATGTTCTCACTGCTCACATTGGCTGGAATTTTCATATACTGTCCAGGGACTGATAATTCTCTAAGGAGAAGGAGTCCAGTCCCTGGCAAGAACACACGCGTCTGAAGACAAGGCTGCAAATCACAAGAGGCAGTGACCACGGGACAGAGCAGCGACTGGGCAGGGCCAGCGCCCGTGCGGATGGGCGGGGCCCACGGGGCTGGGAAGACGCAGCAGCAGCGGAGCCCACCTCTGGTGTCCGGTCAGGGAAGCGTCTCTCCAAGTGGCAGACAGAACGAGAGGGGTTGTGTCCCTCCAGGTGGGCTGCAGGCTTCGGGGGCAGTCCTGGTGTCAGCGGGCCCCCAGGTGCCTGCGGGTGGGGGCAGTCTTGAGCCGGCCTGCCTCCAGAAGCCTGGTGTTAGCCGGCCTCCGGGAGCCTCAGGGTTGGGGCAGGGGGCTCAGGCTGGTCTTTGCACACCCAGCGGCACCAGTGAAGGAAAGTCAGGATACGTGGGCAAGTGCTGGGAATCAAAATAGCAGCCAAGTTACCTCCTGAACCCTAGTCATATTCCAGGTTGTTGTTGGTGCATTGGTTGCTAAGTCATGACTGACTCTCCCGACCCCGTGGACTGTAGCTTGCCAGGCTCCTCTGTCCAAGAGATTCTCCAGGCAAGACTACTGGAGTGCTTGCCATTTCCTTCTCCAGAGGATCTTCCCAACTAGAGACATTGCAGGTGGATTCTCTACTACTGAGCCATCAGCCCTATTACCAGCCGTGACTCCCTTATTAGTGAAAGAACTCTAAACAAAGAAGCTACTCTCATTATTTATATACATAAACACAATCTGAAGCTTCAAACACAAAGAAGACACAATTTCCTTTATTTTTAGTTGAAGGGACTCTTTCATCTTCTCTCCTAATTGGAGGAGGGGGAAGCGTTGATCTCCCTGTCTCTCAAGGGGACTCCCACGTTGCAGAAGATGGGGCTAAGGCAGCATTTTGCTAGAATTCCTGAAATCAGAGAGTGTTGATCCTTCCCAGTAGAGGGGCTCTCTGAGCACAGGAGGGTCGGGGCTGCCCACAGGTGACCTGCTGGGGTCGCCAGACACGGGCACCGCGCCCCACCCGCAGCAGCTGTAGGGCACTGAGAAGGAAGACAGCAAACCTCCGTCCCCAGGGAGACAGATCAGGACGCAGCGCTTCACCCAGCAGGAGGGGCAGCAGCAAAGGGCCAAAACCAGAGCTTGAGATGCTCCTGGGGATGGGGCAGGATCTGTGGTGTGCAGTGAGCATCACCCTAATCCACCGCTAGAGACAGTTACCTCTGGTTAAAAGATAGTCATGTCTGTGTGTGTGCACGCTAAGTTGCTTCAGTTGAGTCCAACTCTTTGGAACCTCATGGACTTGTAGCCCAGCAGGCTCCTCTCTCCCTGAGATTCTGCAGGCAAGAATACTGGAGTGAGTTGCCATGTCTTCCTCCACGGGATCCTCCTGA
>CM035279.1:77026322-77105555 GCA_020226075.1 Hydropotes inermis | reverse complement strand
CATGTATATTATCAAGGGTGAAACAGATCACCAGCCCAGGTTGGATGCATGAGACAAGTGCTCTGGGCTGGTGCATTGGGAAGACCCAGAGGGATGGGGTGGGGAGGGAGGCGGGAGGGGGGATCGGGATGGGGAATACATGTAAATCCATGGCTGATTCATGTCAGTGTATGGCAAAAACCACTACAATACTGTAAAGTAATTAGCTTCCAACTAATAAAAATAAATGGGAAAAAAATAAATACATAAATAAATAAAAATCTGATTTAATATATTTTCTGTAAAGACTATACACCCCTTTTGTAACAAGAAAAAATACTCTAACCAAATGCAAACCCCTCCTGCCTCAGATCAGGGCTGGTCTGGGGAAAATGGAAAGTACTGAGCCTGAAGCTAAGGCCAGGGTCGGTCATCCTGGGAAAGGTGATGGCTGTGGGGGCTGGGGTGTGACCCCTTAGCAGCGGCAGTAAGAGCTTCTGTCTCCCGCTCACCTCTCTCTGTCTGTCTGTCTCCTACAGGTTTTGAGTGTCTGCTTCTTCTTGCCCAGGTTTTAGCTATGATGGCACCCGGAAGAGGCAGGTGGCTGCAGTGAAGTTACTGCCGGGTGGCCAGTGGCTGCAGAGAGGTTGCAGGCACAATGGTGCTGGGAGGAGCCACCAGAAAAATCAGACAACAGGTGCTCATTTCTCTGTGCAGTCAGTCAAGACACAGCAGGCCCGTGGTTGAAGGTGAGGATGTGTCTGTGTCAGAGAAGCAGGTGGGGTCTGGGGAGGGGCCCCTGCAGAGCCCCTTATGGCAGAGTCTGGCCCCCCCCCCCAAGGAAACAGGCACTGAAGAGCAAGAGCCCAGGGCCTCCAATCCCCCCAGCCAGGGAGAGCCAGCAGGGAGGGGGCGCGTCACTGAGTACACGGGGCCAGAAAGCACTGCACGTCGAGGAAGCAGCCTCACCCAGCAATCCAAGGGATCCCAGGATCTGCAGGCAGGTCCAGTCCCTGCTTGCAAAACAGCGAGTTTGCTCCCGGTGCTACATACTGAGTGCAGGGCTCTAGAGCCTTACGCCGGTAAGCTCACTCCTGGTAAACTGTGAGCCAATGCAGAGTCACCTTTGATTGCTTGTTTTGACAGAAGGCAACTCTCCAAATATTCAAAATGGGGATAATCCACATGAAAACTATGACTCAATTTTATTAAATTGTATTAACAAGATAATAACATTTTAAAAATATGTTAGATGTGGTTTAATATATGTCATTAATGTTTATAAAATTTATTAAGTGTCATCAGCCATTAGAACACACACACACGCACACCTGCAGATGCCCGCTTGTTTTCCAGCAGAGGGAAGACTGGTGCTCTGGGAGCCCGAGACCCCCTCCCTCCATTAAAAGTTCCCATGTTTTTCTTCTCTCGGTAGCTGGCACCTCCTGCCTCCTGCTTGCTAAGGTCAGACACACCCTTGATTTTGATTTCCTCGTCCCAAGGCCACATTCAGTCCATGAATCTCAGTTTCTCCTCCAAGGAGGATCTCAGTCTCTGCTTTTCCCCAGCCCAAGCAGCCGCCTGAGTCCTGAGTGTGTCCCTACCCACCTCCATCTCCCTGCTCTGAGCTCCCTGCCAAGAATCACCCTCACAAAGTGCCTGGAGAGATGCATGAAAATGGAGGTTAGGAAACCAAAGATGACACAAGCAGATGGAGAGACACCATGTTCTTGGATTGGAAGAATCAATATAATGAAAAAGACTACATTACCCAAGTCAGTTTTAGCTGCTCAGTCATGTCCTACCCTTTGTGACCCCATGGACTGCAGCCTGCCAGGCTCCTCTGTCCATGGGGTTTTCCAGGCAAGAATACTAGAGGGGGTTGCCATTTCCTTCTCTAAATCTCTATAAATCTACAAATGGTATTTTTCACAGAACTAGAACAAAGAATTCCACAATTTGTATGGAAACATGAAAGACTCTGAGCCAAAGCAATCTTGAGAAAGAAGAATGGAGCTGGAAGAACCAACCTTTCTGACTTTAGACTGTACTACAAGCTATAGCTCTCAAGACAGTATGGTGCTGGTACAGAAAAAGAAATATAGACCAATGAAACAAGATAGAAAACTCAGAGATAAACCCACATACCTACAGGCACCTTATCTTTGACAAATGTGTGTGCTCAGTCACTCACTCGTGTCTGACTCTCTGCGACCCCATGGACTGTAGCCCATCAGGCTCCTCTGACCATGGGATTTTCCAGGCAAAAATACTGGAGTGGGTGGCTATTTCCTACTCCGGGGGATCTTCCTGATCCAAGGATCAAACCCGAGTCTTCTATGTCCCCTCTATTGACAGGTGGATTTTTTATCACTAGTGCCAATTGGGAAGCCCATCTTTGACAAGGAGGGCAAAACTATTTCATGGATAAAAGACAGTCTTCAATAAGTGGTGCTGGGAAAGTGGGTCAACTACATGTAAAAGAATGAAACTAGACCACTTCCTAACACCATACACAAAAATAAACCCCAAATGAATTAAAGACCTAAAGGTAAGACCAGAAACTATAAAACTCTTAGAGGAAAACATAAGCAGAACACTCAATGACATAAACCACAGAAAAACCGTCTGTGTCCCCACCTCCTAGAGTAATGGAAATAAAAACAAAAATAAACAAATGGGACCTAACTAAACTTAAAAAACTTTAGCACAACAAAGGGCATGATAAGAAAGGTGAAAGGACAACCCTCAGAATAGGAGAAAATAATAGCAAATGAAACAACTGACAAAGGATTAAACTACAAAACACACAAGCAGCTCACGCAGCTCAACACCAGAAAAACAAACAACACAGTCAAAAAGTGGGCAGAAGACATAAACAGACATTTCTCCAAAGAAGACATATAGATGGCTAATAAACACATGAAAAGATGCTCAATATCACTCACTATTAGAGAAATGCAAATCAAAGTTACAATGAGGTACCATCTCACACAAGTCAGAATGGCCATCATCAAAAACAACAAATGCTGGAGAGGGTTTGGAGAAAAGGGAACCCTCTTGCACTCTTCCGAGAGGGCAATGGCACCCCGCTCCAGTACTCATGGAAAATCCCGTGGTCGGAGGAGCCTGGTAGGCTGCAGTCCATGGGGTCACTAAGAGTCTAGGCACAACTGAGCCACTTCACTTTCACTTTTCACTTTTATGCATTGGAACAGGACATGGCAACCCACTCCAGTGTTCTTGCCTGGAGAATCCCAGGGACAGGGGAGCCTGGTGGGCTGCCATCTATGGGGTTGCAGAGACTCGGCCACGACTGGAACAACTTAGCATCAGCAGCAGCAGCTTGCGCTCTTGGTGGGAATTAAAATTGATACAGTCACTATGAAGAACAGTATGGAGATTTCTTAAAAAATGAGGAATAAAACTACCATATGACCCAAAAATCCCACTACTGGGCATATACCCCGAGAAATTCATAATTGAAAAACACACAACTACCCCAACTGCACTGTTCACTATAGCTAGGACATGGAAGCAACCTAGCTGTCCATCCACAAGGTGGATGTATAAAGAAGCTGTGGTACATATACACAATGGAATTTTACTCAGCCGTAAAAAGGAATGTGTTTGAGTCAGTTCTAATGAGATGGATGAACCCAGAACCTATTATACAGAGTGAAGTCAGTCAGACAGAAAAAAAACAATTATCGTATATTAACGCTTGTGTGTGGAATCTAGAAAGACGGTACTGATGAGCCTGCCTGCAGGGCAGCAGAGGAGCCGCGGACACAGAGATCAGGCTGTGGACACGGGCTGGGGAAGGAGGAGAGCATGGGGCGAGCGGAGAGAGCAGCACAGAAGCGTGCACACAGCGTGTGCAGCATGGAAGACAGAGGGGAACGTGCCGTGTGACGCAGGGAGCTCAAGCCTGGCGCCCTGTGATGACCTAGAAGGTGCGGTGGAGAAGGAGGTGGGGGAGGCTTAGGAGGGAGCCGACGTGTGTTACCTAGAGCCAATTCATGCTGAAGCTTGGCAGAAACCAACACAATACTATAAAGCAATTATCCTCCAATTAAAAAGAAATGTATTTTTAAAATGTAGCTCGGTGCACGCTCAGGCCCCAGCACCTCCCCAGAGCATCCTCCGGATACAAGGCTCTTGGAACCTGGCCCTGCCTCCACGCCCTGCCCTGCAGACTCGGGCTCCGGACTCTGGCCTCTGTCTTGCTGCTGCTCTGCCCGTCCTCACCCTCTCAGGGCTCAGGGGTAAAACCCGGCGCGCATCCTGAGCCATCTCTGGGAAGGGACACCCCACTGCCCAAGTCTCACGACATGACCCACGAGCTTCACTCCACGTCCACACCGCTGTTCCCTGTTTACCTGCTTATTGACACCTCTACCTATCAGAATATGAGGGCATGAAGTACACAGTGAAAAGCCTCCAGAACATCACACACTATTTCTGTCCTTAGCATCCCTCATGGGCTGGACCATGCTCCCCTAAACAGTGTGGTAGGCCTCCCCTCCCACCCCGCAGCATGGGACCGTGAAGAGGCGATCGAGGCAGAATGACGCTGTCTGGGTAGGCCTAACCCGAGCTGACAGGCATCCTCTGAGGGAGGTTTGGACGCAGAGGCACACTGCGGGCTGCGGGATGGCCCAGGAGGGGCAGCTGGGCGGTCCGCACCCAAGAGGCCTCGGGAGGAGGCAGCCCCGCCCGCCGGCTCTGGGCCGGGCGCCCCGCGTCAGGACTGAGATCAGACGAACCTCTGTGGGGTTTTGCCCTGAAGCCTGAACTGACGGCCACGGGCCCTGTCCCCAGGAGGCTGCGAGGAACGCCCCACCCTGCCCAACGGAGGCCACCAGGGGCCCTCCCGGTCCAGCAGAGAGCTCTGCAGAGCCTGTCCCGAGGCTGGGTCTCCCACCGACGGGACCGTGAGCTCAAGCGCGGGCGTGCCTGGCGCTGGCACTTTCTGCCCCAGGAGGGACAAAGGCAGCGCTGAGCGGGTGCAGCTGAAGGAGGAAACAGAACAGACTCCATCTTGAGAGCAGGACTCCATCCTGGGCCAGACTGTGGACTTTGAGCTCTACGCCCAGCATCTATGGAAACATACCAACTGGAAAACCAGGTCCCCAAAGGAAGAGCCCCAGGGCTCTCCTTCACCTAAAAGAATACCCTAATTATCTGTGTAACCAAAGAGAGTCATACATTCTATTATGCTTATTGTGGTATGACCACAGGCCTATTGATAATTGTCCACTGTTAACTCCCTAGGCTTAAGGCATACAAATCACGGGTTAACTTTGATTCTATCTTTCATTTCCTTTGTTCAGGCTAGTTTCAGGGAATTTGGGGAGGAGGGTTTGTGCACGTACACTTAGGGTATACAAGGTTTTCACAAAAAACTGCTTGGGGTCCTTGGCTAAGAGGAGACTCTACCTTGGGCCCCCCAGTGTAATAAACTGCACTCCACTATCTGCATTGTCCTTCTGGGTGAGTTTATTTCCCAGAACGCGTGACTACAACACAGCAAGAAGGTGAGGAGGTGGCCTGAGTTATTCTCTGGTCTTCGAGATGATGACTGAAAGTCACTTTTAAGCTGGGCTTTTCAGTTTAAGCCACTAAACTCCCTTTTTGCTTATTGTTCAGGGACGTGGAGTCCTGATTGGTGATCTACAGGTGTAGAATCTAATATAGGTGCAGGTATAGATATGGGGCTTCCCTGGTGGCACAGACGGTAAAGAAACGGCCTTTAATGTAGGAGACCCAGGTTCAGTCCCTGGGTCATGAAGATCCCCTGGAGAAGGAAATGGCAACCCACTCCAGTATTCTTGCCTGGAGAATCCCATGGACAAAGGAGCCTGGTGGGCTATAGTCCATGGGGTCGCAAAAAGTTGGACACAACGGAGCAACTAACACACACACATAGATGTAGAAACAAATGCTGCTTTCTTTAAACAGCCAAATGCCCACCTGCCCCCTGTGCACTCATGTCAGGAGGCCACGGAGCTGAGGTCAAGATGGCAGAGGCTGCCTGGCTGCCCAGGTTCGCCGCCCAGCTTGCTTGGAAGATTTTCATGTCATTTCTAAAATTTTCATTTCTCCATCTGCTTACCTTTAATGGGAACCACAGCCGCACCTACTGCACATAGTGAATGTCAGATGAGATTATGTGCGAAAAAATAAACTTCTAGTGAGCATCGCCTGTGTTTCTTAATTACAATAAAAGGCTTCTGTTCACAGACCTACGTCAGAAGTGAGAAAGATGCCCATGGCAGGGGCATCACGGGTGGACTTTGAGCAGAAGAAATGGAGACCGGACCCTCCTGAGGGTGAGGGCTCTCCTGGGCCTGGCCAGACCAGGCGCCACAGGACGGGGCAGGGGGACCGCCCTGGGGGCCCAGGGGTGCCTGATGGCAAAGAGAGGGGTGAACCTCCGGATGTCTGGGACCAGGGGGAGGGCTCAAAGGAAAATAGAGAAGGGAGGGAGGAGAGACAGGGCTCCCCACACACCAGGACCCACTCCGGCCTGGGGGGGATGCTGCTATGTCCTCAGAGGAACCCCTGACACCAGCCCTGAATGGAGCCAGACACTCTGGACCCCAGCCTGACCGCAGGCTGCTCTCAAAGAGCTTTTTTTTTTTTTTTTTGCCTCAGAAAGAGCCACAATGAGGATATTGATCAGAGCTGGCCCCAGGGGAAGTTCTTGTGTTGGAGGGATGACCTGGAGGGGGACTACCCCCTTCCCTGGGGGCAGCGTTGGCTGAAAGGCAGGAAGTCACTGGCTGGTGGGCCTGGGGGGGGGGGGGTCCCTGCCAGGACACACAGGTGGCCTCCTGGGAATACAGGGGTCCAACAGGAGCAAAGGCCTTGGGAAGCCACCCCCTCCCCACCAAACAGGACTCTCCCTAAGCAGGCAGGCTGGGAAGTGGCTGTGACAGGGGGCACCAGGTCCTTACTTTGAAAAAGATCTCTTGCAAATACTCTGCTTTTTTTTTTTTAATTTTGGCTGCACCTGGGGGCAAGTGGGACCTTAGTCCCAAAACCAGGGCTTGAACCCACTACTCCTGCACTGGAACTGTTATAGCCACGCTCTCCGGGAAACAAACTCACTCAGAGGGACAATGCAGATAGTGGAGTGCAGTTTATTACGCCGGCGGGCCCAAGGCAGCCTCCTCTTACCCAAGGACCCCAACCAGCATTTGTGAAAATCTTGTATACCCCATGTGTTCGATGTGTACGTGTCCAAACCCACCATCCCAATTCCCTTGAGACTTACATAAACAAAGGAAGGGTAAATAGAACTACAATAACCCCATCATTCACGAGTTATGTGTTCAAACAGTCAATAATCAATAAGCCCACAGTTACATTCCAAACAGTTAATTATCAATAAGCTTGTGGTCACGTTCCAACCAGTTAATAATCGATAAGCCTGTGATTACATCCTGATAGATAACGGAAAAAGTTTATGACCTGTCCGGAGACAGGGGTGATTACGGTATGTTTCTTCTCAGGCGAAGAGTAACCTGGATGTGATCTTCAAGGTTCCCCTGTCCGGAGGGGGTCTTATCCTTCCTCTGTCGTTCCCACAGGCGCTAAGCAGGGAGTTCAGAGTCCACTGGAGAGGCGGCCGAGCACGATCCGCAGACAGGCCTGAGATGGAGTCCAGGCCCTGTGAATTCCTTCTTCAGAACCAGAATCTTAACCCCTGAAATGCCAGGGAAGCCCCAGGGTCCCTTACCTTTAGAAGAGATATGCAAGACCACAAACTTCCCTCCGCCAGGAGGCAATAAAGCGCCGGTGGTGAGGACTGGCTGCCTCTGGGCATCTCGCACTGTTCAGTGGGAAATGCTGCCTTTGGTGGCCTCCCCACCACACACTGGAGCTCATGTTCCACCCCCTCCCTTCTCCTCTGAAAGGATTTTGAGCTGGGAAAATTCTGCTCTTTCCTGATTAGAGGTTTGCTTCCAAATAATAAAAAGAAAGCCATAAAGGTAAAATCCATTCAGCTAATTAATTGGCGTTGCCTAGAAAAATTAACAAGGAATATTGGAGATAGTACCTTCTCAACCTTGCAAAAAGGTTAAGACAAAGTAAGTGCCAGTGGAAAATGTCTTGTCATTGAGATGCCAAGATGTATACATTTGCATTTTATTAAAGGAGATTGCTTCCTGAAATGACTATGGAACTTGAATATCAAGTTCAGGAACCACGCAGTCAAAACGGCAGCTGCATGAGGAAGGCGGCTGGGACAGAGGGGCCTGGGAGCTGCCTTTAATGGGGTAACTGTTCCCTGCTACCCAGGAGTAATGAATTTCCTTATTCTGGGTCTAGGCCAGCCAAGCTGGTCTGTTCTGGATTAGGCTTGAAGTCAGGGACAAAGAGACCTGATTAAGCAGAACCAAGACCTCGCCTGCTCCCGGGTGGATTCTGTCCTGTCTCTGTGCTGGCCTGTGCTCGCTCTGTCCCTTCCTTTAAACGCTTGTCACTGCTTCGTGTCTAAAGCCGCTGCCCTTGTCCTGCCATCCTGCGGGGGGTTCCCCATCCACGTGCCCACTCAGCAGCCTCAGTGCCCCCCGCCACTGGTCTCTGGCTCTGCTGGGCAGTGCCATCTAGGCTGTAGCCACCAGTCGGCCCCGACGACTCACAGCTGAAGTGAGGGCAGCGGGCCCTTCTCTCCACGGCCTCTCAGGATTCCAGCCTCGCCACCCTCAGCATGACCTCCTATATCTGACCGTGTGACTTTCTACTTTCCTATATTCATGGTACAGGCACTTGATTTACTGTAAAACAGACAATTTCCTCCGTAATCTGCCTTAAGTCAGTGGTCTATCTCTACAGTTGCTTGATTAAAACAAAGACTCCACTTCTGGTTCAAGGCCTCAGGAAATCTGCACCAAGCTTTCTTCACCACGACACTGGTGCAGTTGAGTGTTATTGAAGAATAAGTCACACAAAAGGACAGACTGGTTCCACTACAAATTCACGACCACCCACCTCAACGCGAGTTGGCAATCTTGCTTGTTTCTCGAGTAAACACCCTCCTCTGTTTTCTCGAGTAAACACCCTCCTCCAATATTATGTCTGTATCCTGTACTTTTTCAAACCTCCTTCCTGCTCTGAAGGAATTCTCAGCACGAGAATGGAAGTCACAAAGCAAGGATTCCTCTACGCCCCACAGGAGGGCAGACATCCACTGAGCTGCCTCGTCTGGGCTCAGGGCTTCAGTGGTGTCTGTTATTCCTATTCATCTGTGAGAGTGTCAAGTCTAGCCCTTCTCTCCTGAGTATCACAGCAGACCTCACTGACAGCCCTAGGCCTGTTTATAATCCATAGGTCCAGCGCCTCTGAGCCCAAGCTCGCAGCAAATCCAAGAGGGCGCTCACCCGGCCTCCCCGACCCGCTCCGCCACCTCTGACCCCACCACGGACCGAGGGGGCGGTCGGCGTCCGGAGGATGTGAAGGAGGAGGCCCCGGAGGGCGGCTGGTGCGCTGAACCCGCGGACCCCGGGGCGGAGCCCCCGGCCCTCCGCCCGCAGCGTCCACTCAGCACAGCAGCGCCCCTGCCCCGGGCCCCGCTGTGACAGGGCCGGGGGTCCAGGCAGCCCGAGGGGCCGCTGCAACATCTCACACAGAGGCCATGAGTGTCTCCGACAGCTGCTCTGGCGCCCACAAGCACGGACGATGCTGCTGACCGTCAGGTGCCCTCAGCCAGGGTGCCAAGGCCCAAGCCACAGCCTGCCTGGCTGGAACAGACTGCTTCCCAGACGCCCGTCCCTGCCATGCCACAGCCCAGGTGCCCACGGGCAAGATAGGTGGTGGGCTGCCACACGTGGGGGCAAGCCACCATTTCAGGTCTCCTCACTGTGGAAGGAGCTATTTTTGAAAAGCACAGCTCAGTCATTTCCATGGAAACCACGTCCTCAGCTGAGTCTCACCTCACCGATGCTGCAGTGGAGTTTGGTTTCAATATCCTTTCAAAAACGTGACTGGGGGTGTGCACAGATATGTGTATTGATTTTCACACAAACACACATGCACACACATACACGTGTGCACACACGAACACAGAATCCTCCTAGTCCTTTTTCCTCAGGGTTTTTACAAAGCAGATCGACTGTTGCTCCGGAAACCAGTCATGCTGCATCATTTCCATCAGCACAGTTTCTGCCCTGTTGAGGGCGGGCTTGCATCCAAGCAGGTTAACAAGAGACGGGTGGGTGCAGGCGTGAGACCAAGACAAAGAAGGGCCGGCGGGTGGCAGGTGGTCACCGTCAATAAGCAAACTGAACAAAAAGGACACGTTTCAGGAACCGGCCAGTTTCAACCTCCAAGGGCACTGTGTCTCCTGAACCATATTCTCTCAGCTCAAAAGCTTCCTCCCATCACCCCTCAGCTCCAGACCCTGTCCCCTGCTCTCACGCACGTGCACACACACACATAAGTGCACATGCACACACACATCCACTTAGCCCATTGTCCCCTTGCTCACCACAGGACATGCTCACACACGCGTGCATGTTATCGCCTTGCTCACATGACACATGCTCACATACATGTGCACACACACATCCACTTAGCACACTCCACTCGGATCTCACACATTCACTGACCCTGTGCTACAAGTCCTGGGAAGCGCTTGGATTGCACAAACTGGAAAGGGAACACTGTGAAATGAACAGGAAAGATAAGTAAACAAACTCTGGGTCTTCACGTCCAGGTAACGTCACAGAAAGGCCACAGACAAGATGGTAATCTTTCAGTGTTTTAGTCTCCTCACTGAAGCTGGCGGTGGTAAAGACACACAGTGGTTTCAGGGAATGACTAGAAACGGCCTCGCAGCTGTGAAGCTCAGGTGAGCACGTTCTGAAGGGGTCTTCAGAAGCAGCGAATCGTGGCGGCCGAGCCAGGCCCTATGTCCCAGCGGCCATCTGTAACAGAGCTGAGGACCTGTCCCAGGCACAGGGTGATGGGGCACAGGGCTGCCTGCCTGGAGGAGGTGCCAACACAGTTACCAGGAGCGAGAGAGGGCGCTCACGGGAGCAGAGGGAGAGGGCGGGGAGGCAGGCGGGAGCCGCTGACGGAGGAACTTGTGCACCCCGATCCAGAAAGAGGTGGGTGCTCCCAGAAGCGAGCCAGGAGACACTGATATGCACAGGCAGGACATGGCCCACGGCGGCACAGACCCACGGGCTGCAGGCTGAAGTCAGCGGGCAGGAGTGTCATCCGCAAAAGCGTTGCTCTCATTTGAAAGTGCCTTTGCTCTCTATTGGCAGTGTCTGGTCACCTTCAGTTGGCTACAGAGTCACCATCCTACTGTTTTATAACCATGGACACACACACTTACAGCACCATCCATCCCTAGAAAGCACATGAGGCTTTAAAGGCTGCTTTAGTATAAAATTTTGAGAAACATGAAGACTTTCCTCGTGGCTCAGACAGTAAAGCATCTGTCTACAATGCAGAAGATCCGTGTTCGATCCCTGGGTCGGGAAGATCCCTTAGAGAAGGAAATGGCAATCCCCTCCAGTACTATTGCCTGGAAAATCCCATGGACAGAGGAGCCTGGTAGGCTACAGTCCATGGGGTCGCAAAGAGTCGGACACAACTGAGCGATAGATAGAATAAAACTGTAGAGTATAAGGGACCTTCACGGTGTCCAACCACCTCTCCAACTTCCAGGTGATGGAGATTGAGATGTGAGTTTCTATGAGCTATTTTCCAAGACTACCACATGCTCAGCCGTGTCCAACTCTGTGACCCCATGGACTGTAACCCACCAGACTCCTCTGTCCATGGGATTCCTCAGGCAAGAATACTGGAGTGGGTCGCCATTTCCTTTTCCACCAGGTTATCAAGCTGGTCACAATAGTTGACATTATAAACTTATCTTTTACTACACACACTCCTCCTTGAAAGTCTGTGTCTAGGCCCTACTCCAGGTTCTGTGGATGGAGCTTGGACAGGGAGGATCGCAGATCTTATGCCCTCTAAGAAGTCACATGGAGAAGACTGACATTGAACACAGAAGTACAAGTGCAATGGGGGTTGCAGACAGGACCCCCACGATGCCAGGAGAGACCATGCCAAAGGTCAGGGAGGCTCCTAAGGTGGGACCACGGCAGCACATACCTTCAGATGAGCTGAGGCTAGAACATGCCATCTGTGGTGAAGGTCAATGTTCATTCTGTAAAAGCACCTTTCAGACTTTGGACTTAACCTCCACCCATAAACAACCACAAAACCACACACAATATACATGAAACAATGAATGTCATGCACCAGACGACAGGTGCAGGATGACTGATTCCTGAGATGTGGGAAGACGTGGCTTTCCATCTGGAGGCAATTTCAGGACCTCAGCAGCAGCAGTCAGGGCTGACAGAGCCCAGGAGCGGTGCTGCTGGGGAGACAGACCCGCTGGGGCCAGAGACCCGCCGGGGCCAGGAAAGACCAGCACTGGGGCGGGGGAGACAGGAGTGGCAGAGAGGGCGTCAGGGAGGAAGCAGCTGGAGAAGGAAGCGGCACCCACTCCAGTGTTCTTGCTGGAGAGTCCCACGGACGGAGGAGCCTGGCGGGTTACAGCCCATGAGTCAGAGTCAGATGCAACTGAAGTGACTGGCACGAGCACTGGGTGGTGAAGGAAACAGACCAGTCACAGAGGACACACGAGGGATTGCTCCGTTTACATGAAATGTTCAGAATAGGCAAATCCACGGAGGCAGGAAATAGACAAGCGATCCCAGGGGTGAAAGGCTGGGTGGTGATGAAAAGGCATCTTTTCAGGGCATTAAATTGTTCCAAAATGACATCGTAGTGGTGTTTTCACAACTCTGTGAGTGAACCAGAAACCACTGAATAGCACACTTTAACAGGGAAAAATCTGTGGGATTATATCATGATACAGTGTATATCATGATACAATATATCACAATATAATACATACGTCACAATATAATACATATATCACCATACAACATACATCACAATATAATACAGATCACAATATAACATACATATCATGATATAACATGTATATCACATCACAATATAATGTATACATCACAATATAATATATGCATCACAATATAATATATATCACGATGTATATCACAATATAATGTGTATGTCACAATACAATATAGGTGCCACAACATAATAGATATCATGATATATCGCAATATAATGAATATATCACAATATAACATATAAATCACAATATAATATATACATCACAATACATACATCACAATATATGTATCACAATATAATATATATCACAATATGACACACACATCACAATATGACACACACATCACAATATGACACACACATCACAATATGATATATATATATATATCACAGTGTAACGTATACATCACAATATAATGTATATATCACAATATAATATATATCACAATATAATATATATATCTGTGGGATTATAATTTATATAATGTCAATTATATCTCAATCAACACATTATGAATACATACAATATGTGGAAGCAAAATGCATAAGACAAAGGACAAAGGTGGTAAATAGAAGTATCTGTTGTAAGATTCTTATATTTCACATGGATGTTCTAATATTAAATATCTGAAACTATGGGTGAATATTGTGATTTTTAAACACTCAAGTAGTTAAACTACTATAGCTAATAAGCCAACAGTGTTAATAAAGTAGAATTATGAAAAATACTGAAATAATTTTCACAGAGAAATAAATTTAAAAATAAAACAAAGCACATATTGAATGAGGAGAAGTAGAGAAAATGATCATTTAAATCCGAAAAATATGGATATATTAAATCCAGATGGTCTAAACATTTAAGGAATAAAAAATCCTTTTCAGAATTGATCACAAAACAACACCAAGACACAAATATGTGTATCTACAAGAAAATCTCTTTAAATATTGATACAATCACACAAATGTTAGGAGTCAATGGGTAGAAAATTATATTCTGTGGGAATACTCAGTTCAGTTCAGTCGCTCAGTTGTGTCTGACTCTTTGCGACCCCATGGACTGCAGCACACAGGCCTCCCTGTCCATCACCAACTCCTGGAGTTTACTCAAACTCATGTCCATTGAGTTGGTGATGCCATCCAACCACCTCATCCTCTGTCATCCCCTTCTCCTGCCTTCAATCTTTCCCAGCATCAGAGTCTTTTCCAATGAATAAGTTCTTTGCATCAGGTGGCCAAAGTATTAGAGTTTCAGCTTCAGCATCAGTCCTTCCAATGAATATTCAGGACTGATCTCCTTTAGGATGGACTGGTTGGATCTCCTTGCAGTACAAGGGATCATCAAGAGTCTTCTCCCACACCATAGTTCAAAAGCATCAAGTCTTCGGTACTCAGCTTTCTTTATAGTCCAACTCTCACATCCATACATGACCACGGAAAGAACCATAACCTTGACTAGATGGACCTTTGTTGGCAAAGTAATGTCTATGCTTTTTAATATGCTGTCTAGGTTGGTCATAATTTTCCTTCCAAGGAGTAAGTGTCTTTTAATTTCATGGTTTCAATCACCATCTGCAGGGATTTGGGAGCCCAGAAAAATAAAGTCAGCCACTGTTTCCACAGTTTCCCCATCTATTTGCCATGAAATGATGGGACTGGATGCCGTGATCTTAGTTTTCTGAATGTTGAACTTTAAGCCAACTTTTTCATTCTCCTCTTTCACTTTCATCAAGAGGCTCTTTAGTTCTTCGCTTTCTGCCATAAGGGTGGTGTCATCTGCATATCTGAGGTTACTGATATTTCTCCCAGCAATCTTGATTCCAGCTTGTGCTTCCTCCAGCCCAGCGTTTCTCATGATGTACTCTGCATATAAGTTAAATAAGAAGGGTGACAACATATAGCCTTGACGTACTCCTTTTCCTATTTGGAACCAGTCTGTTGTTCCATGTCCAGTTCTAACTGTTTCTTCCTCACCTGGATACAGATTTCTCAGGAGGCAGGTCAGGTGGTCTGGTATTCCCATCTCTTTTAGAATTTTCCACAGTTTATTGTGATCCACACAGTCAAAGGCTTTGGCATAGTCAATAAAGCAGAAATAGATGTTTTTCTGGAACTCTCTTGCTTTTTCGATGATCCAGTGGATGCTGCCAATTTGATGTCTGGTTCCTCTGCCTTTTTTAAAACCAGCTTGAACATCTGGAAGTTCACAGTTAACGTATTGCTGAAGCCTGGCTTGGAGAATTTTGAGCATTACTTTGCTGCCGTGTGAGATGAGTGCAATTGTGCGACAGTTTGAGCATTCTTTGGCATTGCCTTTCTTTGGGATTGGAATGAAAACTGACCTTTTCCAGTCCTGTGGCCACTGCTGAGTTTTCGAAATTTGCTGGCATATTGAGTGCAGCACTTTCACAGCATCATCTTTAGGATTTGAAATAGCTCAACTGGAATTCCATCACCTCCACTAGCTTTGTTTGTAGTGATGCTTCCTAAGGCCCACTTGACTTTGCATTCCAGGATGTCTGCCTCTAGGTGAGTGATCACATCATCATGATTATCTGGGTCACGAAGATCATTTTTGTACAGTTCTTCTGTGTATTCTTGCCACCTCTTCTTAATATCTTCTGCTTCTCTTAGGTCCATGCCATTTCTGTCCTTTATTGAACCCATCTTTGCATGAAATGTTCCCTTGGTATCTCTAATTTTCGTTAAGAGATCTCTCATCTTTCCCATTCTATTGTTTTCCTCTATTTCTTTGCATTGATCACTGAGGCAGGCTTTCTTATCTCTCCTGGCCATTCTTTGGAATTCTGCATTCAAATGGGTATATCTTTCCTTTTCTCCTTTGCTTTTCCCTTCCCTTCTTTTCACAGCTATTTGTAAGGCCTCCTCGGACAGTCATTTTGCTTTTTTGCATTTCTTTTTCTTGGGGATGGTCTTGATTCCTGTCTCTTGTACAATGTCATGGACCTCTATCCATAGTTCATCAGGCACTCTGTCAGATCTAGTCCCTTAAATCTATTTCTCACTTGCACTGTATAGTCACAAGGGATTTGATTTAGGTCATACCTGAATGGTGTAGTGGTTTTCTCCACTTTCTTCAGTTTAAGTCTGAGTTTGGCAATAAGTAGTTCATGATCTGAGTCATAAGGTGTTCATGATCTGAGTTCATGATCTGAGTGGGAATATTACTCTCAAGGAAACTGAAATGGCCATGATAATATTGAAAATGTATAAATAAAGAAGGGTCAAGGAAAAATAAGGGTGTGAAAAACCAAGAAGACATACCACACTTAAATATATATGCACCCACTAACAGAGATTCAAAATATATGCAGCAAAACCTGACAAACTGACAGGAGACATTCTCAATTATTTGGGGGTTGAAATACTCTTTTCCCAGTACCTGACAGAACAAGTAGACACAAAATCAATAGGGACGTAGAAGGCTCAGATATCTCTATCAACTAAAGCGACCTAACTGACATTTACGGACACTCTATCTGACAAATTCAAATACTCATGATTTCCAAGTGTCCATATAACCTTCAGCAAGAGAGACTGGAATTAGGTTATAAAATAACTAATAAATTAACAGAATCAAAGTGTTACAGTATTACTTCTCTGATAAAATGGGACTAGGTTAAAAATCACTAAACAACAACATCTCAGAGAATACATAGGTAACAACAAAAATACAGTGAGATCTCAGCAAATTGGTGATGTGTGTCACCCACCAGAGCTCACTGCTGGATGGCCAGCAGGAGGGCCGGATGGCCGCGTCTCACCCCTCCTCGCTCATACCTCAGTCTCTATTTGCCTACAGGAATGCCAGCCACAAGCGTGCAAAAAGTCAGCACCATGTGATTCCATAGCCAACAGCACCCTTCAGGTGCTTGGCGTTCAGAGGAGACGTGACCTTGGGGATGAACGGACCTCCTGGAGAAGACCCGGCAGGACTCCAGCGCCTCGGACAGGAGGACCCTACAGGATGGCACAGGTGTGGACCTGAGCAGGACCCAGCTGACAGATAAACGCAGACCCCTAATCTACCCGCAAAGACCTAAGTGACTACGACTCAGGCGCATCAGCTAGGACTAACATTCGAGTGTTGTTTCCATAGATCTAAAGATTGTTTCAATTTGATTTTTATATTTAAAACTGCAGTAGATAATATTGAAGAATATAAAATACACAAGAATTATAGTATAACTACCATAAACTCATCACCCAATTTAAGAAATAAAACCCTGTCAGCATAGTTAAGTCCTGACCACCAACCCCTGAGTGACTCATCTCCCAAAGGAGTAACCATCACCCTGGGTCATGGTACAAGACTATTCACCACATGTATATTCTTTGCATTCTTAAAGTGAACATGAATGCCATTACACTGTTACCCACAGAGTGTGTGGGATCTAGCTGCTCACCCTCAAAAGCCAATAAACAGGCCAGGTTGGTGGAATGGAAAGTTTGCTTTATTTCAGAGGCTGGCAACTGGGTGAGGGGAAGAGCAGACTTGTGTCCAAAGACTGACTGCCCCACTGACAATCAGGGGGTGAGAGCTTTTATACACAGAGCTGGGGGCTACAGGCAGAAACAGCACAGTCATCTCTGACACCCTTCTTCAACCTGCTCATCGGTAGTTTCAAAAGTCTAACCTAAGTAAGACAGTGGTGGTGGTTTAGTCACCACGTCAATGTCCGACCCTTGCAACCCTGTGGATTGTAGCCCACAGGCTCCTCTGTCCTTGGGATTCTCTGGGCAACATTAGTGAGTGGGTTGCCATTTCCTTCTCCAGGGGACCTTCCTGACCCAGGGATTGAACCAGGATCTCCTGCATTGTAGGCAGATTCTTTACTAACTGGGCCACCAGGAAACCCTGATCTAATGAGACCCCACTGAGCAGTTATCAGAACGGCCCACATCCAGGACACTGACATTGCCAAATGCTGGCGAAATGTGGAGAAACAGGAACCCAAATTCTCTTCTGCAGAAGTGTGTTGTGCAGAATGCTGCAGAAGTGTGTTGGTTTCTTACAAAGCTAAACATACACTAACCATATGATCCAGTAATCACAATTCTTGGTATTTACTCAAGAGTTAAAAACTTATGCACACAAAAAAACCTGAACACAAATGCAGCTTGATGTTATCACAGCTTTATTCATAATTGCCCCCAACTCGGAAGAAACCACAATGTCCTTTAAAAGGTGAATGGGCCAGCCAGACAATGGGATAGTACCCAGCACTAAAAAGCAATGAGCTGTCAAGAGAGGAGCCAATCTGAAAAGACTACCTACTGCATAATTCCTACTCTGACATTCTGGAAAAGGTGAAGCTATGGAGACAGCAAGACCAGCGGTTGCCAGGGTGTGGGTGAGGGAGCACGGAGGATCTTCAGGGCGGTGAAAACACTGTGTCACACAGCGATTGATGCGTGTCACGTCCATTTGTACAAGCGCACAGAACGAACACCAGAGAGAGCCTCGGCTCGCCATGGCCTTGGGGTGCCTACGGCGTGCCCGCGAGGGGCCTGGGATGGACCCCTGGCAGCCCGAGGGGACTGCACGTGTCGGGGGAGGGGGTATAGATGAACCTCCGTACTTTCCTCTCACTTTTGCTGTTAATCTAAAAACTAGAATAAAAAATCAATTACGTGTTTCTAAGACATTCTAAAGTCAGGCGGGCCCACGGGGGGCTCCGAGGCCGCACCTCAGCCTCACCCCAGACGCGGCCTGCGCAGCCCTGGAACCCCGCCGGCGCCCGCATCCACCTTCGGGGACTGTTAACACCCCCACTCCCTGCTTCCAGAATGACCGGCGGCTCAGGGCCTCGGGCGGCTCCAGTCCTCGTCGCCGGACACCGGCCAGTGCCGCTCGCAGCGCCCCGCTAGGCTACAGAGGACGCGCGGTTTGGAAAACTGACAGGTATTAACAGAGCATGATGTGCCATGACCCTGCTGGTCGCTTAAGGTGAGTTGTTTCGTGAAGTCACATGCTCCTCTGGGGAATCGGTTACTTCTGAGGCAGGAAGGAACCCCGGAAGACAAGCATGCATAGTGTCGTTCCCCACATGAAGCTCTGGAATAAATAACATACATAAATCTAGCTCTAGCAGAACCAATCCAGCATGGAGAAAACATCAAAGCAGCCTTTGTCTAAGTATGGTGGGTGGAAGCATCTGGGGAGTCATGTAGGAGGCGGCGTCCATAGGGAGAGCTGTGAGCAGCGGTGGTGATATTTTAAGTTTGATAGAGATTAGGGTCATGTGAGAGTCTGTTTGTCAAAACCCATCAGATGTTCTTCTAAGTTTTTAATACTTAAATACATTTAAAGTTTTTAATACTTCATTGAGTATATAGAACTATTTTCTCAAAAGAAACCCAATAAATATTAATAATGTGTTAGTCACTCAGTCGTGTCCAACTCTTTGTAACCCCCTGGACTGCAGCCCACCAGGCCTCCCTGTCCTTCACTGTTTACTGGAGTAACCATCTCATCCTGTCGTCCCCTTCTCCTCCTGCCCTCAACCTTTCTCAGCATCAGGGTCTTTTCAAATGAATCGGCTCTTCGCATCAGGTGGCCAAAGTATTGGAGTTTCAGCTTCAGCATCAGTCCTTCCAATGAATACCCAGGACTGAATACCTTCAGGATGGACTGGTTGAATCTCCTTGCAGTCCAAGGGACTCTCAAGAGCCTTCTCCAACACCACAGTTCTAAAGCATCAATTCTTTGGCGCTCAGCCTTCTTTATGGACCAACTCTCACATCCATACATGGCTAATGGAAAAACCATAGCTTTGACTAGACGGACCTTTGTCGACAAAATGATGTCTCTGCTTTTTAATACACTGCCCAGCTTGGTCATGACTTTTCTTCTAAGAAGCAAGCGTCTCTTAATATCATGGCTGTAGTCACCGTCTGCAGCAGTTTTGGAGCCAAGAAAATAAAGTCTCTCATTGCTTAACATGGCCCACAGCATCTACTGCTCGCCCAACAAATACCAATTTGTTTTCTATTACTATACATAGTTTTGAATTTTGTATAACTAATTAAAACTATTTTAATAGCCTGTTCTTAGAGCGCTTTAGGTTTGTAGAAAATACTTGAGCAGGAATCCCTTTCTATACACCGCCTCTCTCCCTTCACTCATTCTGCACTGGTGTGTGATATTACTTACAGGGGACGAAGCAGCATTGATACATTGTTACTGATGTGAGGGTTCAGCTCCACTGCCTGCGCATCCCACCCCTGGCCCTGAGCCCCTGCAAATGACTGACTGACCCTTTTACTATCTCTGTGACTTGGCCTTTCCCAGAAACGTCATACAGTTGACATCTTGCAGTAGCCATCAGACAGGCTTCTTTTGCTTCGTAATAGGCTTTTAAGCTCCCCCCATGTCTTCTCAAGGCTGGATCACCCACGTGTCTTTGTCTTTGTTCCTGATCGTATCCCATCGCACAGGTGCACCAGTTGTATCCATTCACATACTGAAGACACCTAAGTAAAGCTGCTGTAAGCTCTGGGGGGCAGGATTTTGGGTGGACATAAGCCTTCACCCTATTTGAGTAAATACCTGGGAGCCGGGAAGACAGTGTCCCGCACCATCTGCGTCCCCAGCAGCAGCACGAAGGCTCTGCTGCCCTCAGCCTCGCCAGCACTGCTGGCGTCAGTGTTCAGGCCCTGGGCCTTCTAATGAGGGAGCAGGGACTTCACGCTGCTGCTTCCATCTGAAATCCCCTGATGACACACGACAAACATCACTTTTTCATACATGGACTTACCGTCTGTATAGCTTGTTTGGTAAGGTGTCTGTTCCCACCATTTGCTTATTTTTAAATTGGGTTGTTTGCTCATTGTTGAGTTCTTTGTGTGTTTTGGAAACAAGCCTTTTATCAGATGTGTGTACTGAAGTGATTTTCCCGCAGTCTGTGCTTTGTCTTGTCATTGCCTTAACAGTGTCTTTGCAGAACACAGCTGTTGTTCCGTATTTTCATAAAGTCAATCTTTTCTTTCACGGACTGTGCTTTCGGCGCTGTATCTGAAGCACTGTCACCAAACTCAAGGTCACCCACATTTCCTCCCAGGTACCTCTCTATAAGCTGTTGTTCACATTTTGCATTTAGATTTATGTTCCACTAAGTTAATTTTTTTAATAAAAGGTTTAAGGTCTGGATTCTTTTTTTGTAATGTGAATGCCCAGTGGTTCGAGCACCATTTGTTGAAAAGACCACTCCTCCTCCGCTGAATTGCCTCTGCTGTCTCGTCAGAGCCCAGTGGGATGCAGCTGCCCACGTCCCATTCTGGGTGACTACTGGTCAGCTGACCTCTGCTTTCTCTGACTCTAAGCTGTGGCTCCATGGCGATTCTCACCGTTGGGCAGGGTCAGACTGTTCTTTTTCAGAGTTTTGCTGGCTGCCCTGGGTCTGTGCCTCTCCACATGCACTGTGGGGTCAGTTGGCAACAGCCGCAAAAGGACCTGCTGGGATTCTGACTGATGTTGTGAGTATACTGAATCCCTGGCAACTGGGAAGTTGACCTGATTCAGAAACAGGGCCTTTGCCAGTGTAACCAAGTCAAGGTGATGTGGACAGGGTGGGCTGTGATCCCATGTGAGGCTGACCTTACTACAGCAGAAATCTGGGCACAGGACAGGTGTGTGAGAGGAGACCACGCACAGATACCAGGGGCAGGGGAGGCCCTGAGGACGGGAGTAGCGGGGAGTTAGTCATGTCGCCCCAGGCTAAGGATGCCGTGCTCCCAGGAGACACAAGGACGGGAACCCACCAACGGGGCTGGGAAGGAGCGCGGCCCCCAACACTCTGAGTGCAGACTCAGCCTCCAGGCCTGTGAGACGGTACACTTCTGCTGTTTTAAGACACCCAGTGTGTGCTGCTTAGTTACAGCAGTCCTAGGAAGCTAACATCCCTGGAGAAGGGAACAGCTACCCACTCGTGTTCTTGCCTGGAGAACCCCATGGACAGAGGAGCCTGGTGGGTGACAGTTCATGGAGTCACAGAGTCGGACACGATGGAGCAGGAGCACAGGAAGCTTGCGTAACTGGGCCGGCACTGAAGGGTGCGCGCGCCAGGTTAGGGAGAGGGACGCCTGCACGTCATCAGACTTCCCCACCAAGGAGCACTGGTTCTCTCTCATTTAGATAACCCTTGATTTCTGTCATGAGTGTTTTGTAGTTCTCCTTATATGCGTCTTACATCACATATACACACACACACACATATACACTTTATTTACACTTAATCATTTAATTTTGGGGTTAATGTAAATGGTGTTGTTTTTTAATTTCCGGTTCCTCACTGCTAGTAAAGGAAAGCAAATGACTTGTGTATGTTAAGGGTGTATTCTGCAACCTTGCTACAACTGTCCATCAGTTCCAAGAGTCTTTCATCAAGTCTTTGAGATTTTTTATGTAGACAGTCATGCCATCTGTGAACAAAGACAGTTTTATTTTTCCCTTCCAATCCTCATACATTTTATTCCATTATTTCTTTCTCTATTAAATCTTACATTGGGTAGGCTTCCAGTATAATGTTGACTACAAGCTGGGGGACAGGACATCTATGCCTTATTCCTAATGAACAATTTTTAATTTTAATCAATCATTTTATATGCTTTCTTTTCCTCTCCCCACTCACCATATCAATTACACTTCTTTTTTTTTTTTTCTTAATGGTTAATTGTGGTTTTGGTGTTGTATCTAAGAAATTTTTGCCTAAATAAAGCTTATAATATTCCTCTTCCATTATCTCCTAGAAGTTTTAGCTTTAGATTTCCATTTAGGGCCAAGATTATTTGTTTTGAGTAAACTCTTTTAAGACATCTGGGTTGAACTTCTTTACATGGATGTCCATATAGATATTAACAGCCAATTGTCCGATACTAGTTTTTGAAAGACTCTTCTCTATCCAGTGGTTTTCCTTTGTGCTTTTGTCAAAATTTATTCGTCCATATGCATGTGGGTCTATTCTGTCTCTCTGTTCTGCTCCACTGATATTTGTATGTACTGGTTAGGATACAAAACGACCCTGCTGCAGCTTTACGGTAAGTCTTGAAAGGCACGTCCTGTTCACATGTGAACCCTCAACTCTGTTCCGCTTCAAAGTTGCTGTGACTGCTGCCGCTTCATCTCCATAAAACTCTCAGATTCAACACAGCAGTTTCAACAGAGAGGCCTGCAGGGATTTTTGATTGGGACTGCATCCACTCCAGATCAGTTTTGGGGAAATTAACATCTGAACAATTCAAGATTTATATACAATAAATACCTCATTTGTTTGTGCGTGTGTGCTAAGTCGCTTCAGTCTTGTCCAACTCTCTGCGACCCCGTGGACTGTAGCCCAGAAGGCTCCTCTGTCCACAGGATTCTCCAGGCAAGAGCACTGGAGTGGGTCGCCATGCCCTCCTCCAGGGGATCATCCTGACCCAGGGATCAAACCCGCGTCTCTTGCGTCGCGCTGGCAGGCGGGCTCTTTACCACCTGTGCCACCCGGAGCCCTCATCTGCTCCGTCTGAATCCCTCGCAGAGGCCTTCGTAGCTTGTAGTGTGCGGCTCTTAAAGGTCTGGTGACAGATTTGTCCCTGTTTCATGTTTTTTATTTTGTTTTCTATGGTATCTTAAAGTTTTAATTTTCTAGTGCTTATTTCTAGTATTCAAAAATATAACTGCTTTTAGTATACTGACACAGTATTTGATAACTTTTATAAACTTATTTATTCTAATAGATCTGGGGGATACAGATTTTATTGGAGCATCTATATTGACTATTACATTGTCTGAAAATAAAAATAATTTGACTTCTTCTTTTCTAATCTGGACAATCCTGAATAAGAGTGGTGACATTAGGTGTCCTTGCCTTATTCTTGCTCTTAGAGGGAAATTATTCAGTCTTTCTCCTTTAAATATGTTGTTAACTGTACGTTTGTTGTAAATGATTTTATCTGTCTGCGAAGTTCCCTTCTATTAATTTGCTGATAATTTTTATTAGGAACAGAAGTAGAATTTTGTCACATGCTTTTCCTGAAACAGTTAAATGATAATGTGATGATTCATTTTTACTTTGTTAATACGGTTACTGTGAATTATAGGAACCGATTTCCCAGGGTTAAGACAAACTTGCATTTCCAAGTAAACCCTACTTATCACTTTGCTTGGATAATTACTTACAAGTATGTATTCTATTATGTTTGTGACTGCTTTGGGATTGATAGCACAAAGTTTTAATACATCATTGTTCACCCTCAAGTGGCATTATTCCATTTCACTTCTAGTGTAAGAACCTTACAATAGGCAATAGCCAGCCTGGTTTGGCTAAGTGAGCAGAGCCCTAGAAGACAGAAAGATATATTGCCACTAGGAGGTGGCTGTAAAAATAGAATGAAGACAAAAATACAGGGATTTTTTTTCAGTGAAAGCACCATGTTTTCTCCACACTCCAGCTCGTTTCTGGCTTTAGCTTTCTGTGTAGCATCTTAAAAACACAATTGGTTTTCAGGATGAAAGGAAGAGTAAAAAGATGTACTTGTTTCAATATAAGGCCAGTTGCTTCTAATTTTGCTCTGCTCGCTGGTTGGACCCCCTGCGTCCATGTTAAACCACAAAGACAGAAATTAACGGTGTATTCTGAGATGTCTGGGGTGTCATCGCTTCAGACCGTTGGAAACTGAAGTTGTGTTGGCGACACAGCGCCCTGGGTGTCCTGGAGCTATGATGACTGTGCGATGGTGTCTGGGTAGTGGGGGGTTGTAACAGCCGGATGGCTTCGTTGCAGAGGACGGAATGCAGGGAACAGCAGGGGATGGACGTGGTGCCTCCTGTGGCTCGGGTGTCCCCAGAAAGAGCTCAGCATTCCTGACGGGCGAGGTCTGAGTTCTGGCACGCTCTGTAACCCAAGCTGTAACCCGTCTCTTCCCAGGACATGCCTGCGGCCAGCTCGGTGACCAGGGTGCATTGATCACTACGGAGTGTCCACCCGAGGACACGTTCAGCACCACGCTGTCCCAGGTGACGTCTGAGGGTTACATCAACCACTGGTCTCACAGCAAGCACACTTCTGAAGACGGAAAATTACGCTTGCTCATCCAGACAAGGTAAACTTCTGTGGACAAGTGACATGAAAGTGGTTTTTGTTCGTTTGACCTACATTCTAGGTTCCCATCTCCATGGGCTCAGCCCTCATGGGTCTAACATACCAGCGTTGACCAGCCCCTGTGCCTAACCCAGGACAGATTTGCGATAAATGCTGATGACCACCTCGGTCTGTACGGCTGTGAGCCAGCTGTTTACTTTTCATCCGGTTGTCAACCTCTGACTCTTAACTGGTACAGACCGTTCACATATAATGTGATTACTGACACACTGGATTAAATCCGCCATCTTGCTGTTTTTTATTTGTTCTGTTTTCCTCTGCTGCTTTCCCTCAGGTTATTTGAGCATCTGTTAACCATTTTAGTTTCTGAATTGATTTGTATTTATACCATATGTGTGTATATACCTCTATACATATGAACACATACATGTATCATACATATAGGCATATGGTGTATTATGCATATATATATGTATACATATATATTTTTAACTAATTGCCTTAGGGTAATTATATGAGGTGATGGAAGTGTGGGGGAATAGTCTGAAACATATAAGTATATCAAATCAGTACATTCCACACCTTAAACTTACACCATGTTGCGTGTTGATTTTACATTCATGGACCTGGAAAATAGGAATCAGGGGACAGGCAATAGCACTGTCAGCCTCTGGGCACTGGGGAAAGCCTACTGCAGCCTGCAGTGAGGAGCAAGAACAAATGCCACACGGGGAGCAGCAGAAATGTGCTGGGTCCACACTACACCAGGGCAGACAGGACCACCTCAGAGCCAAGAGGGCTGCCTTCCCATGACTGAGGGCCCCGAACAACAGAACCCCCTTTCGCCCCCCAGACCCTGTCAGCACACAGGATGCAAGAGACAGACCAGCCAAGGGTGAAGGGTGAGGACACGGCAGGCACCAGGAAATTCATCCAAACCAGCCCTCACCCTAGACACCCAGGCTGCTAGAGGACTGTGAATTGCTGCTGAGCCCTGAGCGTTACCATAGCAACAGCACCTCCAGATCCAGCCCAGCACATAATTAGATTTGCTCAGACCTTTGCCTAGCAGACAGAAAGGTGAGCCAACTTTCAGGTCCATAAACGATTTACTTCTGTATCTACCATGCTACCCAAGATGTGCAGATTTCAGCAGGATTCCACAAGGAAGATGAAACGTCCGGCAAGATACACTTCGGGGAGTCAAAGTGGTCATGAGAACCAGACTCGGTCATGGAGCAGATGCGAGTGCTATCGGAGAGGGAACGAGGGTGATTGTGATTGACATGTTAGAAACTATAACGAAAAAATGGGTGACGTGCATGATCAGATGGGTAATTTCAGCAGAGAAACTGAAAGAAACAAGGAACGAGGCTAGAAACGAAAAGTAAATGACAGAGGAGGAAACCCTGTAACAGGATCATCAGAGGAAGGAACCAAGGAAAGGAAAAGGGAGGAATCAAGGGATGTAAAGAGAGACCAGTAGAAATTACTCAAATTGAAGCAAAAAGACAAAAGCCTAGTGTGTATGTGCCGGAGGAGGGGCAGGAGCACCAGATCCACTCTCTGTGGAAGGATGGGTTCACATAATCGGAGTCCCATGTGGAAAGAGTGGACAGGGCAGGAGGAATATTTAATGTGACAGCAATGGAGGGCTCTCCCAAGTGAGTGACAGACACCAAGTCACACACTCAAGAATCTCAGAGAACACCGAGAGAGATGAACACAAAGGAAACAAATGAATAAATACATTCCGAGGCACACACGGCAAACTCCTGAAAACAAGAGACAAGAGGAGATCCTCACTAAAGCCTGCTAGGGGCAGGAAAACAACTGAAGGAAGGAACATGGAGTTACCATGACTCAGAAACAACACAGAACAGAAGACGGTACAGAGACATCTTTAAAGGAGAAAAAGGGAAAAATGCTGTCGACCAGTTTACAAATCCAGTTAAAAGTATTATTCAAACTTGAAGGATCAACAGAAACTTTTGCTGACAAAAATAAAAAAGGGGCAGAAAAAAAATTTTCTAATGGAAAATTTATTTCCATTAGACTTAGAATACAAGAAAAGTAAAAAGGCAATTTCTCAGGTATATATAATGGGTATCAGACAAAAATTAGATCTTCAGAAAGAAATAACACAGGGAATGGAAGGTAGGTTAAAATTTTTTGCCCTATTTCAGTTGTTCTAACAACAATGGACGGTCTAAAGCAAAATTACTAGCAATATGTTGTGTTTTTATAGGTCATGTAAAATGATACGCATGAGAACAAGGAGGAAAAGGATGGAGTGAGGATTTAGTGATAAACCGGGCCAGTGGGTCCTTGTGCTAGTGTGAAGGGCATCTTATTACTTGAATAAAGAGCTCCAATTAATTAAAGGTGTACACTGCGTACCTTATATATGGCTGTGCGGTGCAGGAGCAGCCGGAGAGGAGCTACCCCACAACCAAGGTCAGGAGCAGTGGCTGCGCTTTGCTGGAGCAGCCGTGAAGAGATACCCCACGTCCAAGGTAGGAGAAACCCAAGTAAAATAGGAGGTGCTGAGAGAGGGCATCAGAGGGCAGACAGACTGAAACCACAGTCACAGACAACAGGCCAATCTGATCACAGGACCACAGCCTTGTCTAACTCAGTGAAACTAAGCCATGCCGTATGGGGCCACCCAAGACGGACGGGTCACAGTGGAGGGGTCTGGCAGAATGTGGTCCACTGGAGAAGGGAATGGCAAACCACTTCAGGATTCTTGCCTTGAGAACCCCATGAACAATATGAAAAACCAAAAAGACAGGACACTGAAAGATGAACTCCCCAGGTCGGGAGGTGCCCAATATACTACTGGAGATCAGTGGAAAAATAACTCCAGAAAGAATGAAGGGATGGAGGCAAAGCAAAAACAACACCCAGTTGTGGATGTGACTGGTGATAGAAGCAAGGTCTGATGCTGTAAAGAGCAATATTGCATAGGAACCTGGAATGTTAGGTCCATGAATCAAGGCAAATTGGAAGTGGTCAAATAGGAGATGACAAGAGTGAATGTCGACATTCTAGGAATCAGCGAACTAAGATGGACTGGAATGGGTGAATTTAACTCAAATGACCATTATATCTACTACTGTGGGCAGGAATCCCTTAGAAGAAATGGAGTAGCCATCATGGTCAACAAAGGAGTCCAAAATGCCGTACTTGGATGCAATCTCCAAAACAACAGAATAATCTCTGTTTGTTTCCAAGGCCAACCATTCAATATCACAGAAATCCAAGCTTATGCCCCGACCAGTAACACTGAAAAAGCTGAAGTTGAATGGTTCTATGAAGACCTACAAGACCTTTTAGAACTAACACCCAAAAAAGATGTCCTTTTCATTACAGGGGACTGGAATGCAAAAGTAGGAAGTCAAGAAACACCTGGAGTAACAGGAAAATTTGGCCTTGGAGTACAGAATGAAGCAAGGCAAAGGCTAATAGACTTTTGCCAAGAGAACGCATGGGTCATAGCAAACACCATCTTCCAACAACACAAGAGAAGACTCTACCCATGAACATCACCAAATGGTCAATACCGAAATCAGACTGATTATATTCTTTGCAGCCAAAGATGGAGAAGCTCTCTACAGTCAGCAAAAACAAGACTGGGAGCTGACTGTGGCTCAGATCATGAACTCCTTATTGCCAAACTCAGACTTAAACTGAAGAAAGTGGAGAAAATCACTGCACCATTCAGGTATGAACTAAATCAAATCCTTTGTGACTATACAGTGCAAGTGAGAAATAGATTTAAGGGACTAGATCTGATAGACAAACTGCCTGATGAACTATGGACAGAGGTTCATGACACTGTACAGGAGACAGGGATCAAGACCATCCCCAAGAAAAAGAAATGCAAAAAAAGCAAAATGGCTGTCTGAGGAGGCCTTACAAATAGCTGTGAAAAGAAGGGAAGGGAAAAGCAAAGGAGAAAAGGAAAGATATTCCCATTTGAATGCAGAATTCGAAAGAATGGCCAGGAGAGATAAGAAAGCCTGCCTCAGTGATCAATGCAAAGAAATAGAGGAAAACAATAGAATGGGAAAGACGAGAGATCTCTTCAAGATAATTAGAGATACCAAGAGAATATTTCATGCAAAGATGGGCTCAATAAAGGACAGAAAGGGTATGAACCTAACAAGCAGAAGATATTAAGAAGAGGTGGCAAGAATACACAGAAGAATTGTACAAAAATGATCTTCATGACTTAGTTAATCACGATGGTGTGATCACTCACCTAGAGCCAGACATCCTGAAATGTGAAGTCAAGTGGGCCTTAGGAAGCATCACTATGAACAAAGCTAGTGGAGGTGATGAAATTCCAGGTGAGCTATTTCAAATCCTAAAGATGATGCTGTGAAAGTGCTGCAACTCATTATGCCAGCAAATTTGGAAAACTCAGAATTGGCCACAGGACTGGAAAAGGTCAGTGTTCATTCCAGTCCCTCAGAAAGGCAATGCCAAAGAATGCTCAAACTGTCGCACAATTGACTCATCTCACACGGCAGCAAAGTAATGCTCAAAATTCTCCAAGCCAGGCTTCAACAGTACATGAACTGTGAATTTCCAGATGTTCAAGCTAGATTTAGAAAAGGCAGAGGAATCAGAGATCAAATTGCCAACATCTGCAGGATCATTGAAAAAGCAAGAGAATTCCAGAAAAACATCTATTTCTGCTTTATTGACTATGCCAAAGCCTTTGACTGTGTGGATCACAATAAACTGTGGAAAATTCTAAAAGAGATGGGAATACCAGACCACCTGACCTGCCTCCTGAGAAATCTGTATTCAGGTCAAGAAGCAACAGTTAGAACTGGACATGGAACAGACTGGTTCCAAATTGGGAAAGGAGTACATCAAGGCTATATGTTGTCACCCTGCTTATTTAACTTATATGCAGAGTACATCATGAGAAATGCCAGGCTGGATAAAGCACAAGCTGGACTCAAGATTGCTGGGAGAAATATCAGTAACCTCAGATATGCAGATGACACCACCCTTATGGCAGAAAGTGAAGAAGAACTAAAAAGCCTCTTGATGAAAGTGAAAGAGGAGAGTGAAAAAGTTGGCTTAAAGTTCAACATTCAGAAAACTAAGACCATGGCATCCAGTCCCATCACTTCATGGCAAATATATGGGGAAACAGTGGAAACAGTGACAGACTTTATTTTCTTGGGCTCCAAAATCCCTGCAAATGGTGACTGCAGCCATGAAATTAAAAGACGCTTGCTCCTTAGAAGAAAAGATATGACCAAAGCAGACTACATATTAAAAAGCAGAGACATTACTTTGGCAACAAAGGTCCATCTAGTCAAAGTTATGGTTTTTCCAGTAGTCATGTATGGATGTGAGAGTTGGACTATAAAGAAAGCTGAGCGCTGAAGAATTGATGCTTGTGAACTTGGTGTTGGAGAAGACTCTTAAGAGTCCCTGAACTGCAAGGAGATCCAACCAGTCAATTCAAGGAAATCAGTCCTGAATATTCACTGGAATGACCGATGCTGAAGCTGAAACTCCAATACTTGGGCCTGCTGATGAGAAGAAGTTACTCATTGGAAAAGACCCTGATGCTGGGAAAGATTGAAGGCAGGAAGAGAAGGGGACAAGAGAGGATAAGATGGTTGGATGGCATCACTGACTCAATGGACATGAGTTTAAGTAAAGTCTGGGAGTTGGTGATGGACAGGGAGGCCTGTGTGCTGCAGTCCATGGGGTCACAAAGAGTGGGACACGACTGTGTGACTGAACTGAACTGATGCACCCAATAATATATTTTCAAAATAAGAGAAGCAAAACCAGTTAAAACAGAAAGGCTATATAGACAGCTACAAAATTGTCATTAGAATTTTCAACATTCATCTGTAAGGAACAGAACAAGGAGACACAAAATCAATAAGTAGAAAGATGACTTGAATAGCAGTATCAAACTATGGTCTAACTGAAATTAATAAAATGCTGCACATAGTGGCAGAATTACATTCAATTCAAGTGCATGGGGAATATTCAATTTGTAACCCTTTTGTCAGGTTCTAAATCTAAAAAGAAAATAAACCAATCTGAGAATATTTGTTGACCACAATATAATTTAGAAATGAGTTATAAAAATATATCTAACAATATACAAATATATGAAAATCAACAGCATAATTCTAAGTAATCCATGTGGCACAGAAAGAAAAGCACAAGTGTAACTAGAAAATGTATTGAAAATGAGAACACAGCATGTGAAAATCTGTGCTATCTAGTTAAAATAATGCTGCGTGGAAGTTTCTGTCTTTACATGCTCATAATTGAAAAAAAAAAACACCTAAAACTGCATAAATTAAGCTTTTACAGTTGAAAAATAAGATCAAAGTACCCAGAGGGAATAAACAGAAGGAAAGAAAGCTAAGAGAGGAAATCCTCCGACTGTACCAACATCAAAAATTCTAATGGCTTACCATGAGCAATTTCATGCCAAAGTTTGGTGATTTCAATGAAATAGATGAATTTTTGGAAGGACAAAAAGAATGAATTAAGACAAAATATAAAATTTGAATAGTCCTACATCTATTAAAAGTATTAAATCTACAACAAAAAAATTTGCCACAAAATGTCAAACCCAGACAGCTTCACTGAAGAATTTTATCCACATTTAAGTGTGAAATAATACAAATAACACTCAAATTCTTTCTTAAAAATAGACCAGGGAGGACATTTATCCAATTTATCTCTAAAACCAACATTACAATATCACGACCACAAAATTGTTGTTAAAAAAAGCCAACTATAGAAAGATATCCTCCATTAAATGGAAGCAAGTACTTAATAACGTATCAGCCAATGCAGTGCAGTAAACACACAAAGGAACTGAAAGCACACGCCAAGTGGGGATTTGTCTAGGCGATGCAAATGGGGAGGCCTGAACCCAGAGCGGCGTCTCCTTCTCAAAGGGTGCCCCCCACAAGATGTCCCATACACGCAGGCAGTCCCCGCAGACGAAAGCCATCACCACACAAGGGCAGAGTCGCAGGTCACCGTGCAGACCAGGGAGCCAGAGACAGGAGGGCCAGCTTCGCGGGGCCACAGTCTCCAACTGCCAACCGGAGACTGGGGCTCCCTCCACCTCTGGCCCCTGGGGGCTCCCAGACCAGCTCTTGCCTGGAGGGGGGGGCATGGACACCTCACCCCACCTCCCTGGCCTCCTTCCTGGACAGGAAGCCTCGAAGGCCCAAAGGTTCCTGCTGCCCTGGGGGCAGGGAAGGGGGGGTAGGTGTGCACGTAGGGCAGGGAGCGAAGCTTCCAGCAACTGGCATTTCATCCTCCCCTCACCCAGACCCCGTGCGCCTCCCTCACCTGATGGTGGTCCCAGGCCTCCTTATTTCTGGGACAGTAACTCCACATCGTCCAGACAGACTGACCCTCTGCCACACCGGGTCCCTGGTGGAAGGCAATTTGCAACGGAGACAAATGAGAGTAACCTCTGGGCCAAGCAGCGGCAGCTGCCACAGTCACCCTGCCTGCCTGCACAGTAACCCTCATTAGCAAAAGTCAAATGTGTCAAAAGCATTAAAATTAAGATATTAAGTCCAATTATCATGTCACAGCAGTTGGGGAGATTGTCAAGGGTGTACTCACTAGCTCAGAGAATTTCAGGGGCTCCCTCCCTGCACATTGCTTCGGGAGACGTTACTTCTTCTTCCTCCTGAGGATGAAACACTTCCTTCCAGGCTCTGTCTGTAGGGCAGCACCAGCGGCTGTACCCTTCCTCGACTTCGCTAAGGCCTGGCCAGGCCGGGAGGGCATGAGGCAGGCAGGCATCAGCTCAGCGGCCGTGTCCCCACACGTCCCAGGCTCACAGCCTCGCTGCCAACCCCAAGGGGCCCGGGCAGCTCTGTGCAGGCAGCTGGCGCCAGCGCAGCCTCTGGCGTTCTCCACCTGGATGGAGCAGTCACCCCAGACGTGTGCTGGTGAATGAGTAGAGTCCTCCTGACAAGCCCTGTGCTGCAGGGCGACAGCTCACAGCCCCAGCGATGCAGGTGGGAGCTTCCGTCTTCAGGGTGGGCACAAGCCCTGGCCCCGTCAGAAAGAGGCTCTGTCTGGAGCCTACCGCCCACCCCGTGAACACCCATGAGACTGAGGCGAGGTGTGCTCAGGAGGCACAGAACAGGGATGCAGGCGCTGTCAGCCCCCCTTTTCCGAGGAGAAAACCAGTGAAGAGACCCGACGGTGCTGGTTGTTACAGAAGCTGGAACCAAGGGTCCTCTGTGCCTCACCCGAGACCAACGCCCGGGGGCCAGCCGCATGGCTTTTGCGTGTTTGTGGGGGTCGCCCGGGCCTGGGTCACCCCTGGCCTGGAGCCAAAGGGCCCTTTGAAGACTCAGGGATAGGGGAGCAGGAGCCACACGGACCAGGGCTCTCTGCCCCGCGCCCTGCTGGTCTCCCCAGCCCTGCACGCTGCATCCAATCCAGCAAAGTCCACTTCACACCACATGTCGAGTAAGGTGAGTGCCCGTGGAAGGCAGCGCTCCTGATGAAGAGGTGCCATCAGTCAGGCTAGGCAGGGATCTGACAGCGATAGGACCTGCACACGAAGATTTTGTGTGGATCTGATTGGGATGCGGATTTGACAACAGTGAGCCCTGCTGCCTTCCTTCTGCCTTCCATCTGTGGGGACACAGAAGGTCCAGCCCTGTCGCCTGGTCACCAGGGACAACAGGCCTCGGGGGAGGCCGCTGTTTAAAGCGCCTGCAGCCTCAGGGGCAGCCAGCCCATCCCAGCACCTCTGCCCGCCTCAGGCCAGCCTGGGGCCGCCGCCTCTCCCTCCTGGCCCTATAGGTCCGAGCAAGTGCTGCATGTGGAGGGGGCTTCTCGGTCTTCACCGCACTGCCACGCTTGACTCCTGGAGGTTGCAGAGACGCAGCCACCCCGAAATGTGGTGACACAGGGGAGGGCTGGGGCGCCGCATCCTCCTCCGGGCTCCCACGCTAGCTCCCTGTCACCCTCCGGGGCCTGCAGTGGCTGCCCAGGGCTGTCACCAGCCACTCTGGGCACAGACTCAGCCTCAGCTGCTTCCAGGGAGCCTGTCCCTGATTCCGAGCTCCCCGAGCCTCTGGGGTCCAGAACCCTCGATGGGCCTCCCCTCTCACCGTGAACCTGAATGACCTGCGGCTCACCTGCTCTGCCTGTGGGTTTGGTTCAGTAGCTCTGGCCCCGCTCCCCATGGTCTGTCTGTGAGAGAAGAGACAACTGAACAAGTGACAAAGCTCAGTTCACGGCAGGAAGTCGGGGAACTTATTTTTCTTCCTCACAGATCACCTTGTCTTTAATAATGGCTTCTTTCCATTTGGGAGATTACTAAGCTAAAACTTAGTACATGAGAGATCCTTTCTTCAGAAAAACAAAACCAAAACGTATTCACAAACAGAACATTTTCCATGCAATATAAGAGCTTCCTTAAGTAACCCATCCCCATGGGGGAGAAGAAACCACCTCCATAGGAACCCTGCTCCCCACCCTTCCCCCATCCCACCAGGTCAGCCCCGCCCCTGCATCATCACCAGGTCAGCCCCACCCCCCATCATCACCAGGTCAGCCCTGCCTCCTCTCCATCATCACCCCAGGTCAGGGCCGCTGTCTCCTCTGTGCTTGCCCTCCCGCCTCATTACTGAAGCATCCAGCGGGAACTGCCAAGGGGACAAGTCCCCCTTGCACAGCTGAAACTCAGCTGTCAGAGGAGCTGGCTGCGTGCAGCAGCCAAGGAGGGAGGCCAGCTCTGCCCGGGGCCCCGCTCAGATGTCCCTGCTCTGCCTTGACCGAGCCTCCAGGCCCTCCCCGCCCCGCCACCACCAGCCCAAACCCAGGAAGCAGGGCCTTTGGCATAGCCTTGGGGAGGGGGCTTCTGTGGACCACCTCCTTCAAGTGCCACATCCCTCGCCAACCCCTGAGGTCCCCACAACCTTCTGGAGGAGTGATGGCTGCTGAAAAAACGTGAAGGACAGCAGACTCCCTTCCCTCCAGGATTCACCTGACTGCGTTTCCCAGCAGTGGGCCTCCTGCTGCTCTCAAGGCCTCCCTCGTTTCTAAGGCCCGTCACCCACCCCTTCACTGTGTGCCCGCTGCAGTGATTCCCAAGACTCCGCCTCATTTCCACACGGGAAAACGAGGGAAGCGGGCTGGAGACCAAGGGAAATAAAAAGGAAGTGGGCGGCCAGGGGGAGACTCGACTGTGACTCTGAGGAGCCGGGGCCTCTGAGTAGCCAGGCTGCAGCCCTGCGCTGCTCAGGACTCGGCCTCTGGTGCATCCTTGCGGCCAGCCGGGGCCAACGGCACCCAGGAGGCAGACATAGGCGTTTGTGGACAAAGTGTCTAATGCAGACGCAGAGGCGGCTGCTGACGGGGAGTCTGTGCAGCCCAGGGTCTCCGTCAGCGTCAGCGCAGAGGCAGGCTGCGTCCAGGCCCTCGGGCCAGTCTGAGCCACAGCCACCCCCACCAGGCCCCTCTCCAGCATTCCACCAATGGCCTGATGTTTACCTTCCCTTTCCACTCAGAGCATGTTCTCACTCTTCCCACCTGGCAGCTAAGTTAGGGTTTCTGGGTCTGGGGTGTTTCCGCGTTTCCAGGAAGCAGGGTCCCAGCCCGCTAGGTGCTGCCAAGTGACCCCGAGCCATCCTCAGCTACGACGGTCCCAGGGCAGAGCCAGCACCTGCAGCCAGGGGCAGCCCACCTTCAGGGACACACGCTGCCTAGACGAGGGGAAGTGAAGCTGGCTCAGGACTTGCAGACTCAGAGCTTTCTCTCTCACTCTTGTGATCCAAAAAGAACTGATCTCACAGTCAAAAAGCCTCTGCTCTGCCGCTCCATGTCTCTGAGATTTAACCATCACATCGGAATCTGTTTCCTCATCTGCTGCTACTGCTAAGTCACTTCAGTCGTGTCCGACTCTGTACGACCCCATCCCTGGGATTCTCCAGGCAAGAACACTGGAGTGGGCTGCCATTTCCTTCTCCAATGCATAAAAGTGAAAAGTGAAAGTGAAGTTGCTCAGTCATGTCTGACTCTTCGCGACCCCATGGACTGCAGCCTACCAGGCTCTTCCATCCATGGGGTTTTCCAGGCAAGAGTACTGGAGTGGGGTGCCATTGCATTTCCTCCTCTAAACGGGGACTATGTGGTCCCAGTCAGGCTCGGCAGAGACAGCACATGTGGAAGCGGCCTCTGCGCCCAGCAGTGCTAGTGTGGTAACAGCCCCACCAAGAGGACCCCCAAACGAGGGCCCTGGTCCTGCGCTGCTCCTGGGACTGGCGGCACATGCAAGGGAGAGCCAGGAAGGAGCCCACACGAGGCCACAATCTGGAAGCACCGGTGAGAGGTGGAGTCAAGGGGATAAAAGTTAAATATGATCGTTAGCTCTAGTGACACGTGTTACAAACTACACACAAAGGTTCAGACAGCACCTGGGTTGCCTGGGTTCGTCGGTGTCTGAGCCAAGGCCCCACGGTCAGTCAGCGTCCGAGCCAAGGCCCCACAGTCAGCGCTCCAGCCCGAGCACATGAGGAATCCTGCTCCAGAAAGAGCCGCTGTGGCTGGTGAACAGGAGCACGGACGGGGACAAGGTGGGGGAGCGGGGACCACGGAGGGAGAATAAGGCCCGACTCCGGGCCTCAAGGACCCTGCAGTAATTGAGTCTGTGACACTGAATGCAACCCCATGAATCTTTCTGTGTTTTATGGGAGAGTGAAGGAGTCCAAGAATGTATTAAAAATTCCCATGAATTTAGTCAAAGGTGGTTCCTTAAGCGTGGTGACAAATAGCCCCCAGAACCAACTCCACACAGTCACACAGGCTGGGCGCTCAGGGACACCTTCTCTGGAACAAGCACTCTCTCTGGAGTTTCCGAGCAGGAGACCAGCTGCAGGCGTACGCAAACCCACGGCCCAGCTGTGTCCTCGCAGAGCCTCACTAACCATCTCGGGCTGGTGAGATGAGGCCCGAGGGCAGAAGTTTTCAAAATTTGACTGTAGATTGTTTTCCTCCTGGAGAAGCCTCCGGCTGCTTGACAAAGCTGCACCGTAATCTATAGTCTTGTGCTTTGTTGGGAGATGACAAAGGAAAAAAGCAAAACCCTGACCCATTGTAACACTGGCCATCACAGGAGGGGTTCGAAAGCTCACGGTCGGCGCACACAACCACAAGCATCTCAGTCGAAAGCTCGCAGTCGGCGAGCTGCGGCCTCAGCGCTCCGAGTCCAGGACAGCCGCATCGAGGACGCAGCGCCCTGTCCAAGCTGCGCTCATCCCATCTCTTCCTCTAAAATACTGAACTTCTTCACAGTATTTGCTCTAGAGTGTAGTTCAATTGTCAGTCCATCAAATGGGGAAGACAGAGACACAACATCTAAATTTCATTTTAAGTCCAGCGAAAGGCACTTTTAACTTCTGAACAACGGATGCACTTATGCTGTTTGGAGCATTATGTTTGGATAATTTGTTAGAGGTAGCAATGAATACAGCTACATGAGGCAGTTTCAGAAAGCTTTCTTGGAAGAGCAGAGTAAACAAAGATTCGAATTTGTAACTAAATAAAGATTAAATGTTTTCTTCAGAAAACATTCAAAATGCATCCTGGAATAGACCTCACAGGGGAGGTGAAGAAGCCTTATCCGCTTTTTAAGATTTTTTTAAATAAATGTGCTCAAATCTGATTTAGATGATTCAATTATCAAATAAATTCAAATATGAATTTTCAATTGAGAAAACAGCCAATGTATAACCAGACATTCCCAGGTAGCCTTAAAAAGTAAACAAGCTAGGAAAACAACTCTAATCTGAGCGGCCCGGAGCCTGTGTCGGCCTCTGGGGGAGGGGAGAGCGGTCTCCCTGCCAGTCCCCGTCCAGACAAGCTTCCTGGGGGCGTCCACCACTCAGGCCCCGGCCCAGGTCTCCCAGATCCAAAGGCCACTCGCGACCCGGCTAAAGCCCTGCTTTAACTGTACTGTCCAAGTGCGTCCCAGACACCTCAGAAGACAGAGTACTTTATAAATTCTTAAAAGCACATATGGAAATATCAGAGTGATCATTATGACATTATTCAGTCAGTTAAGAGTGCTTGGGGGAAAAATAACATGAAATAAATCTTCACTGTAAGGGCATCTTTCATTCCCAGCACATGATTATCTGTCACTGAATCATCAGTTTTATTTTTGTGTGTGGTTAACACTCATTTTTTCTAATTAAAGCAAAGTGTGGTTAGAAGCAAACGAGCCTGTTTCTGTAGAAACAGGGCCTTCTGTGCTGCTCTCTGTAACCCCCCAATGCAGCCCGCCAGGACTGCCAAGGCCTCACAGGGAGAGCCCAGCCTGAGTGCCCCCACCCGGAGCAGCTCTGACCTCAGAGCACCATGTGCAGAGTGGCCCTGGCAGCCCACTGTCCTGCTGCTGCTGCTAAGCCCCTGGGGGGCGGGGGGTGGGGGGAAGGACCATGTGATGCGTGAGTCTGGCCAGGGTGGACAGTCAGGGCTGGCTGGTGTACACGGTCCCGGTGGGCGGGGCAGAGCCCTGAGAAAGCACCAGACCCCACGTGCCCCAACCTCACAGACATGCACATTCACTGCCCTTTACTTGGAAACTGGTATTAGGGGCACAAGCCTTTCAAATGAAGCTAGACCTGGTGTAAGTTGAGGGGGGCTATCCCTCGGCCTGCCTATGAGAGTTGGAAGTGCTGAGAGCCTGCAGGGTGGGCCAGGAGAGGCTTCTGGGCTTGGAGCAGAACACCGGGGAGGAGAGATGCCAGAAGCACAGTAGGCACACACTTCCCCTCAGCCCATCGCTGGGCTCAGAGCAGAGCACCGGGGCGGGGAGGTGCCAGAGGCACAACAGAGGCACACACTTCACCTCGGCCCATCCTCTGCCCCAGGCAAACTGGGCTTCCGGCTGGGGGGCTAGGATGCTGATGTGTGTGCAAGTGTGTGAGTGTGCGAGCATACATGAGTGTGAGAGTGAATGTGTGTGAGTACATGTGTGTGAGAATGTATGAGTGTGTAGAAGTGTGTGTTATGTATGGGTATGTGAGTGTGTGTGTGAGCATAGATGAGTGAGAGTGAATGTGTGAGTGCGTGTGTGTTGAGTGAGAGTATATGTGAGAATGTATGAGTGTAAAAGTGTGTGTCTGTGAGTGTGAGTGTGTGCAAGTGTGAGTGTTGTGAACACCTGCAGTCATCCAGCCCTGCACCGAGAGATGGGAAGTGGTGAGAAGCAAGCTCACTTCTGCCCGCAGCGCTCACCGCCGTGTGGGACACGGACGGGAAACATGAAAACACAGTTTAGAACCTGTGTGGTCCCTTTTGGGGCCAAAGGTGTGCTGGGCACACGGGGCAGGTGTGCTGGGAGACCTCCTGACCAGGAGGCGCTGGACGGCCAGGTGGACGCGTGGCCAGGCCCACAGCGGTGCTTCTGCTGGAACAGAGGCTGCGACGGAGTGGGGCAGCTCAGGGCTGAGGCCATCCCTGGGTCCCCACTGCGGCTTTGGCGCTCTGCCCGGCACCTACCCTGCTGGCACCCAGGCCCAGCTCAGAGTGAGACCCAGCGACAGAGCAAAGGGAGCCCGCCCACTGGAGCCCGCCAGATGCCTGCCAGCACTGGGACCCAGCGGAACAACCTGGGCAGTCTGCCTGGCCTTCCTGCTCACCCAGCCTCAGCCACAGCATTTCCCAAACCCCTGGGAAGCGTGTGAGACTCACGGCTGAGGGTCACACACACACTGGCTCACACCAAGACATTTACTTTCCAATAAAGCTGGTGACCACAGGGCTCCCTGACGTGTGCACCCCCGCCACCCAGAAACCACCAGGCAAACAGCTGAAATGGACTGTTGCCAGCCCACTGCAGTGCCCACTTAGAGTGAATCTTCCTAAGGGGGGGGTCCCCCAGGAGGCAGAGCACACTTGACATCAGAGCCTGTGGCATGGTCCTGTGCCCATGCAGGTGGAACGCAGGCATCCAGGAGCCAAGGTGCGGGGCAGAGCGTGGACGCGCTGCCCGTCTGGGCGTCTGCCTGTGGTTCCTGGAACTGCAGGACTGGGGGCCCAGAAGCCCGGGTCTCTCAAAGGCCGGGCTTCTCCGGGGACAGAGCGAGACTCCCACTGGCCAGTCTGCTGAGACTGCCACCAGGTGCTTGGGGCCTCGTTTTCAGGGACCCGTGTCCCCTGTCAGGCGCGGGCAGGGCTGTGGTTGCCTGCCCACGAGGGGTCACCCAGGGGTCCACTGGGATGCCTCCAGGAGGCACTACTCTGCCCAGTTTTGGTGGAAACGGGGCAGGCAAGAAGTGAGCACCGGAGTGCAGAGCGGCAGAGCGGAGCAGCAGGGGTGGCAGGGGGCTTTGGGGGACAGGAGCCCACGCAGGGCCAGCGCCCAGGCCCTCCCACCCGCCCTCCAGCGTCAGGGTGCCTCCAGTCAGAGGACCGCTGGGTGCGGCTGAGCTCCTCCCAGAACTCACAGGACCGAACGGGTCTCTGACGGCAGGAGTGACTCGGGTTTTCACGGGATTTCCCTGGCAGGAGGGCGTGGAGAGGGCGCAGAGAGAGTGGACAAGGGGCAGAGCTGGGGTCTCTAGGGTAGAGTGGGGAGGGGAGGCTGGGGGGATGGGCACTCCCCCTCACCTTCCCCAAGTCCTCAGCGTGTGGGAAGATGCCTCAGCGTCCACAGTGAGAGCAGGAGACACGTGAGCCAACTCAGAGCCATGGGCCACAGAGCTGCAGCTCAGGCGGCAAAGACAGTGAGTTCCCAGCACGTGGACTCGAGCCCCAAGTCCACTGGCCACCAGGTGGACGTCCGGCCAATGACTCAGCCTCTCTGGGAACTGCACTCTTTAACAACAAAATGTGAGTGATGAGACCAGCCGTCTACAACTCCTTTGCGATGAAGATTAGAAGGGAAATGTGTGAACGTGTTTGAAAGTGAAAATGTTTGTCGTTCAGTCCTGTCCAACTGTTTGCAACCCCATGGACTGCAGCCTGCCAGGCTCCTCTATCCGTGGGATTCTCCACGCAGGAATACTGGCGTAAGTAGCTGTTCTCTTCTCCAGGGGATCCTCCCAACCCAGGCATCAAACAGAGGTCTCCTGCACTGCAGGCAGATTCTTTACCAATGAGCCAATACCATTCTAGAATATTCTCCTTCCCTTCCCAGCCCCAGGCACTCCAAATTTTAAGCGCCTTGGGAGTTTCCTATTGAAACCACCTTGAATCTGAGAGTTTAAAAAAAGAAAAAGACATTCCAGTGACTTACCGGGTGGGTAGGAGAGAGACTGAGAATACCTGAGGAGGTTTCAGAACGTGGGAGGTGATTCCAAGTGCCCGGCAGGGAACAGGATCTGCAAGTCTCATGGTACTGTGTGTTTGCTATTTTTAAAATTCTACCTGGTATATAACTAAAGAAAAGTTTAAATTGCAATGAGAAAAACATAGGTTAAGGACAAAACAAAAATCACCTTATGTAAGAGCACAGTGAGGCCATGGAGAAGATCACTGAGACAGCCTGGGGAGTTCCTGCTGCAGAACATCTGTAAAAACAGAAAAAGGCAGTTTCCTGGAACAGAAGGAGGGCTGCGTGAGCAGGCACTGTCCACGCCCACACTGGGGATGCAAGGAGCAAAGGGGAGACACGCTGGGGCAGCAGAGTAATGTCACTGTTCACACAGTCTGTTCTAATTTATTTAGATGAGTTATCAACTTTGCCTCTGCACAACTACTTGAAATAACTTACAGATTAAAGGCAATTTTTAACTTGGACTTGGGTTGGAGGGAAAGACTGGGTCATGATGCTGACCGAACAGTTCCGAGACCTGGTCCTCTTCTCGGAGTGCAGAAGGGCCTGTCTGCTCTCGCAGGCCTCGTCCCGTAAAGGCAGCAGGGAGCCCCTCACCCTGTGAGCGCTGTAAGACCCAAAATCCGGGCCTTCGTCCTAAGGAGGAAAAACCGCGCGGCCCAGTGAACCAGCCCAGCAGATTCAACACGCAAGAGGGTCTATTGTCGGTTGCGCAGACTGGGTCACTCTGATCTCCCGGGAGGCAGAGCACACCCAACAGCAAATTGGGCAAGCTTTTATGGGCAAAAAAAACACATTATCAGCATATTACATACGGGTTACAAAGTGATTGGTTACATGTTTGCAAAGCAATCCTATTGGTACAAACTTCGCGGGCTACATGTTTACAAAGCAATTCTATTGGTACAACTTCGCGGGCTTTTGTTCAAACTTAGGCGCCCACGGGCTTTTCAGCTCTCCCGCGGGCTTTTCACTGGGTGCATATTGATTGGCTGGCTCCAGGTCACCTGATGGGGCAGGGAATCCTACCATTTCACGGGAAACCGAAACCCAAGTCC
This sequence comes from Hydropotes inermis, assembly GCA_020226075.1. Taxonomy (NCBI): domain Eukaryota; kingdom Metazoa; phylum Chordata; class Mammalia; order Artiodactyla; family Cervidae; genus Hydropotes; species Hydropotes inermis. Next base: position 77,063,109 of record CM035279.1, on the reverse strand, counting down.
CGGCCGCCTGCCAGCCCCAGCCCCGCCAGCCCCACATAATAAAACTTATTTCTCAGCTTCAAAAACCAACAAGAAAAATATCAGACACATGAATTATAGACACTGATAAAAGGGAAACTAGATATCAACTAGTCAAAGTACATCAAACAATTCGGTGGCCCCACATTCCCTCCTTTTTCTTTGTCACTAGTTTTAATCTTAAAACTTAGGATTCTTGTTGTTTTAACATTTGGTATTGCTGAGCAAGTACCAACGTCTGAACTACTGACAGTCTACTCTTTGTGAACTGTAACAAGCGGTTTAGAATGCATGGTCCAAAGGTAAGCAGAAGCAATAGTATTAGTAAGGGTCCCATAAGAGTAGAGATCAGGGTGGTCAACCAAGGTGATCGATTAAACCACCCTTCGAACCAATTTTTCTGTGCCTCCCTCTCTTTTTGCCGCTGGTTTAGCCTGTCTCTCAACTTTGCCATAGAATCTTTAACTATTCCAGCATGGTCGGCATAAAAACGACATTCTTCTCCCAGGGCCGCACAGAGGCCCTTGCCTTTTAGGAATAATAGGTCTAACCCTCTCCTGTTCTGAAGCACTACTTCTGACAGGGAGGTCAGAGATTTTTCGAGCAGGAAGATGGAGTTTTCAACTGCTCGAAGATCTGTGTCTATGGCAAGCTGTAACTGGGCTAGCTGTTGGCTCCCTTGTATCAAGGCGGCTGTCCCGGTACCAACTCCCACCGCGGCACCCCCAAGACCAAGCAGGAGGGCCAAAGTCATCGCGACCGGCTCTCTTTTTTGTCTGTGCCTGTCTTCAAGGGCGTCTAGCAAGGCTTCTTCAGAATGGTAAAGAATACGCAGCATTACCTGAGTCAGCACACAGAAGTCTTGGGTTAGGTCCATGACGGCCGCTGACACGCAAGGGGTGAGCCCAGTATTGCATGCCCACCAGGTGTTGTTAGGGGGAACTAGATAGTAATTCCCGTGACCTACTTGAATGGTCTGGTTGCACAGCGCCGTGTGACTGGCTGGAACTTTTCCTATACAAAGTCCTTGTCCCCCTACCTGAGGTAGAGTGAGCTTGTGTAGGCCAGAATTGTTGCACTGGTTCGGGGGAGAGGTCTGGTTAGAGAAATTTTCTAATATAGCTAGTCCTTCATAGTAAGGGGGACTGGTGGCCAAACAGAGCCCGCAAGCTTCAGTAGCGGCTGGGTTGGTAGTGTTAAGGGCTCTAAACGCCCCTTCTATTAGGTGCATTAACCTGTCTCCTGAGCCTGGAGGTTTGTCAGGGGTAGGGGTTAAGGCCGCCTTGGAGACAGGTGCTGGGCCTGTACTTAGGTTGGCCAGAGTCGTCTTGGATGGGGACGTGGGTGAGGCAGCCAGTGGACTTTTGCCTTTAGCCCGGGTGGGGCTTCTCTGATCCGACAAAACCGGGTTTGGCCCTACCGACTCTGAGTTGGCAGGGGCAATGGATCTGGATATGGAGAATAGGGTGTACGGGTCATAGCCACTTCGGTGCAATCTCGGCCCCCAGGTCTTTAAGGTGCTCCCATCTGCCCTTTTTCCTGCCTCAGTAAATTGAATAAGTAATGGATTGCATTTGCCCCCAGGGGTTGCCCCCTGTAATCTCTGTCTTGTTACGTCATAACAAGGCCCGCAATCCTGTTTTTGGCCCGAGCTTCCGCAAACCCATGGTCCATGTCCTGTGTAACCTGGGATCTGTTTTCTCTTAACTGTTATTAGATCCCAGGTCGAAGAGGGGTTCCAGTAGGCATCTCCTGTTGTTTCGCAACCCCAGGCCTTACAGTATCCTTCTGCGGGCCCTCCACACTTCTGAACCTCGGAACGACCTCTCGAATGGCCAGGACATACATAAAAGTCATGCCCCCGGGTTTTTACCCGCCACCCAGGATGTTGACACCCATACCCTGGGAAGGGCTCTTGAGGGCTCGGGTCCCAACTTTCTCCCACTATGTCACACAGGGTAGGAAAATAGGTTGCAACTGGGCCTATGCCAGTGGTCTCGTTTACCGTATTTCCTGTTTCTGTATTAAAGACTCTCCAGGTGATACGGTGTACCTGGTGGGGACTCGCATTTCCCTCAACTAGGGGCAAGCAAAGCAAAAGTGTCACAACCGAGAAAGTCTTAGCTTTAAGGGGTTTCGAGTGCGGTGGAGTTTCCATCTGGGCTCCAACGTCTCCTCGTGGTTGCAGCCGGGTTCAGCCTTTACGTGGGAGGCGTGAATCCATGCGGCGTTTCCGTCTACCTTCAGTGCAGTCAGCGTCGTCAAAAGGACGGTGTAGGGTCCCTTCCAGCGGGGTTCAAGAGTCTTGGTCTGATGTCTCCATACCAATACCGTATCTCCAATCTTGAAGGGATGAGGGCAGGGAACGGGGTTGTCTGCACGGTATGCGGCGGATATGGGTTTCCAGATTTCTTGTTGCACCAACTGCAGGGCTTGCAGATGGGCCTGTAGGGTAGGGGAAGTCGTAAGGGCAGAGATATCAGAGTCAAAAAAGGATATGGCTGGTGGGGGGCTTCCATAGATGATTTCAAAAGGGGTAAGTCCACATGGGCTGGGTGTGTTTCTGGCCCTATATAGGGCCAGTGGTAGGAGCCGAATCCAGTCTCTAGTGCCAGTCTCCAACGTTAATTTGGTTAAGGTCTCTTTAATTGTTCTATTCATTCTTTCTACCTGTCCTGAGTTCTGGGGTCTGTAAGCGCAATGTAATTTCCAATCGATCCCCAATGATTTGGCCACCAGCTGACTTACCTGGGAGACAAAGGCTGGACCGTTATCTGACCCGAGTACCTTAGGCAACCCGAATCAGGGAAAAATTTCTTCTAGGAGTTTCTTGACCACGACTTGGGCAGTTTCTTTTTTCGTGGGGTAGGCTTCTACCCATCCTGAGAAGGTGTCTATAAACACTAGCAGATATCTGTTATTATACATGCCTGGCTTGATTTCTGTGAAATCTATTTCCCAATGAATTCCGGGTCAGTGTCCTCTCGCCCGAACCCCTAGGGGAAGGTTCAGTCTGCCAGCGTTTATCTTCGCACACACCTTGCAATCGCCCACAATTTGTTGTATCAATGAGTCTCTCTTAGGGATGTAATAGTCTATCTCATTTTTATCTAGGAGCTCAGCCATTTTTCTTTTTCCCAAATGGGTGAGCCTATGCAGGTGAGTCAAGAGTCTCTTAGCAGTGTCTTGGGGCATCACTGTCTTCCCTTGGTATGTCCACTTATCGTGGGCTTCATCATAATCTGCTCCAAAGTTTTGTATAATGTCTAAGTCTACATCATTATAAGCAAGTATAGAGTCTTTTTCTTTAGATGCCGGTCCGCATGAGACGGTTAATATTTGAGGCCCCAATGCTGCTCTTTTGGCAGTTTCGTCTGCTAGGCGATTTCCCTGTGCAACTGGCGTGTTCCCTTTCTGATGGCCTGGGCAGTGGATTATACTTAGCTTTTTGGGCAGAAACAGGGCTTGTAATAGGTCTAAGATTTCATTTTTGTTTTTAATTTCTTTGCCTTCAGATGTTAATAGCCCCCTCCTCCGGTATATCTCACCGTGTACATGTGCAGTCTAATGCTGTGGGAGCTGCCAGCAGCAGGTCGTCTACATACTGTAGGAGCACCAGGGTGGGATGCTGCGTCCGGAAGGCGGCCAGGTCTCGATGTAAGGCCTCATTAAACAGGGTGGGGCTGTTCTTGAATCCTTGTGGCAACCTAGTCCACGTTAGTTGTCCCGAGAGTCCGGCTTCTGGATCTTTCCACTCAAAGGCAAACAGGGGTCGGCTCTGGGGGCTCAGTCTCAAGCAAAGGAAAGCATCTTTTAGGTCCAACACTGTGTACCAGGTGTGGGAGGGAGGCAAAGTGCTGAGTAGGTTGTATGGATTAGGTACTGTTGGGTGGATGTCTTCTACCCGTCTATTTACTTCTCTCAGATCCTGTATGGGCCTGTAGTCTCCCGTACCTGGCTTTTCGACAGGGAGTAGGGGAGTATTCCAGGCCGATCTGCAGGGCTCAAGGATGCCTAATCTGAGGAGTCTCTGTATGTGGGGCCTGATTCCTCTGTAAGCCTCTTCAGACAGGGGGTACTGTTTGACCGAGACGGGGGTGGCCGAGGACTTCATGTTAACGACAATGGGTGGCTGTCCCGTGGCCAGTCCCATCCCTCCAGTTTCTGCCCAGGCCAGAGGATACTTTTGTATCCAGTCCTGAATTTGGCCCGTTGGTGAGGCTTTAGGCTCTAATAGTTTATATTCATCTTCTAGCCTTATTGTCAGGACCTGAAGGGGGGTTCCATTGGGTCCTGTAATGGAGGCCCCCATGTCATGGAAATGGATTAGGGCCCCCACTTTGGAGAGGAGGTCTCTCCCCAGTAAGGGGTATGGGCAGTCCGGAACATGTAGAAAAGAGTGGGTGACCTTACCAGAGGGCAGATGCACTGTCCGTTTGGTCGTCCATTGGCACAATTTTCCTCCAGTGGCCCCTTGTACCCAAGCAGCTCTGGTACTCATGGGTCTTTTGGTCTTGGTCAGCACAGAGTGTTGAGCCCCTGTGTCTACCTAAAAGGTCACAGGTTGCCCCCCTACTTCCAATGTTATCCGGGGCTCAGGGGGAGGCTCCTGGCCCTGACTGTCCTAATCTTCGTCTAGGGACAGGACTCTAGTGCTGGTCTTCTGCGAGTCTCGAGGCCTCTTTGGGCAGTCTTTTACCCAGTGGCCCTTTTCTTTGCAGTAGGCTCATTGATCGCGGTCCACTCTCGGCCACCTGTTGTCTCCCGACCTCTCTTTCTTTCCTGACTCTGATCTAGGCTGTACTACAGTGGCCAAAATCTTGCTTAATTCCCTGTTACGCTTTCTGTCTCGTTTTTCTTCTTTTTCTTCCTGTTCTCGGCTCAACCTGTCCTCTCTTTCTTCCTGCAACTTTCTGAGCCTTTCTTCTCTCTCTTCTGGAGTTTCTCTTATTGTAAATCTTTTCTGCCTCTCTCATTAGATCCTGTAAGCTATAATCCTGTAATCCTTCTAGCCTTTGTAACTTATTTCTAATGTCCGGAGCTGACTGTCCTATAAAGGCCATGGAGACATTTCCCCTATGTTCAGGGCTACTAGGATCGAAAGGGGTGTACATACGGAATGCCTCCATGAGCCTCTCAAGGAAAGCCGCTGGGGTCTCCTCCGGTCCCTGGGTCACTGCTCTTACCTGGGCCAAATTGGTAGGGCGTCTTCCGGCACCCTTGAGACCCGAAAGGAGGACCTGGCGATAGAGACGGAGCTGCTCCCTACCAGCAGGGGTGTTGTAGTCCCAGTCCAGTCGTGTCAGTGGGAAAGCTGCATCGATCTCGTTTGGGAGGAGGGTGGGGGCCCCATTAGGCCCGGGCACGCTCTTCCTGGCTTCTAGGATGACTCGCTGTCTCTCTTCTGTGGTCTGCAAGGCCTGCAAGAGCTGTTGACAGTCATCCCAAGTTGGTTGGTGGGTTAACAAGATGGATTCAATTAGTCCTGTGAGGGCTAATGGGTCTTTAGAGAAAGAAGGAGTGTGGGTTTTCCAGTTATACAGGTCGGAGGCAGAGAATGGCTAGTACTGAACTTGGTTTCCTGGCCCTCCCACAGTTCTTAAAGGGAACGCCTGAGCTCTCCATTCTCCCATCTCTCCCTCCCTTGGATCCCTTCGCAGGCGTAACCGGGAGGCGACAGGGGATGGGGGCGCTTGTTCCCTCGTCGGCCACCGGACTGGTGGTGTCGGGGGAGCGGGCCTCGGCGAAGGCTGGTGGGGGGCCGGCTGGCAGTAGTGCCGGAATTGGAGGGGCTTGGTAGGGAGGGGGTTCTTCAGACAAAAGGTCAATCAAGACCGGGTCCTCTGGCGGGAGGACTGGCTTTGATCTGGCCTCTAATTTTTCTTTTTCTAAGAGGGTGTAGAGGGAGGACTGAGCTGCAGGAGCCGTGGGCGCCATGGCAGTGGCGTTGGGGACCCTCGGTTTCATTGTCACGAAGGGTGCCACCCAGGGTTGCGGGTCTAGTGCCAGGCTCTCCCAAGTAATTACGTAGGGGACTTGGTTGGGGTGTCCGTGTGGTCCTGCATCGAACACTCGCTCTTTGACCTGTAAGATACAATCTATGTTAAAAGTGCCGTCCTGAGGCCATCTCACGTCAAGGGTTAGCCATTCAGAAATGCAAAGGGTTAACCATTTCTTTCTTCTTACTTCTACCGATAGGTTGTTGGCTTGGTCTTTGACTTCTTTCCAATGTCCTAGAGTCAAACTTAGAGGGGTAGTTAGTCTTTGTCTCATGCTGGGAGGAAGGGGGAAACAGAAATACACCAAGAGACTCATGAAACAGACACATGAAACGCAGACCAGAAGCCGCGCGGCACAGAATCGGCGCCAAATCAAAAGTAACAATTCAGACGGGAGCGGAGACTGAAAGTGTCGCGCCCCCGGCAGGAAGACTGTCTGCTCGTCTCCAGCCACCCAAGTCACCCCTGGAGCGTCCTCCAGGGTTGAAATTCGGAAGCCCGTGGACCCGTCAGTCCGCTTCACGAATTCCTACTGAGCCCGTACAGGTACTGAAACAGAGTACAGACAGACAACAGATAACATAGATTTCAGTGCCGGCCGGACTTACCTCCCGCTGGGGTTGGTATTGGGTCCGAGGCTTTCCGGATCCCGGACGAGCCCCCAAATGTAAGACCCAAATTTCGGGCCTTCGTTCCAAGGAGGAAAAACCGCGCGACCCAATAAACCAGCCCAGCAGATGCAACACGCAAGAGGGTTTATTGTCGGTTGGGCAAACGGGTGACTCTGATCTCCTGGGAGGCAGAGCACACTGAACAGCAAATTGGGCAAGCTTTTTATAGACAAAAACCATTCTATCAGCATATTACATACGGGTTACAAAGTGATTGGTTACATGTTTGCAAAGCAATCCTATTGGTACACACTTCACGGGCTACATGTTTACAAAGCAATTCTATTGGTACAACTTCGTGGGCTTTTGTTCAAACTTAAAGCAATTCTATTGGTACAAATGGCATGGGCTTTTGTTCAAACTCGGGCTTTTCAGCTCTCCCGCGAGGGCTTTTCAATGGGTGCATGTTGATTGGCTGGCTCCAGGTCACCCGAAGGGGCGGGGAATCCCACCATTTCACGGGAAACCGAAACCCAAGTCCCGGCTGCCTGCCAGCCTCAGCCCTGGCTTCCCCACATAATAAAACTTATTTCTCAGCTTCAAAAACCAACAAGAAAAATATCAGACACATGAATTATAGACACTGATAAAAGGGAAACTAGATATCAACTAGTCAAAGTACATCAAACAATTCGGCGGCCCCAGAAGCGCCCCCTTTCTTTCTTAGGATCTAATCCCTTCTGTAGTTTCTATGGAAACCATGGGCTCTGTGGATTCCCCAGGGGCCCTGGGGCCAAGGAGGCTCTGCAGAACTGATTTTTCACACCTTAGAACTCACCCTGGCTGTGGAGAGGTCTCTAACAGTTTCCTGGGTGGTTTCCTGGGTGACAGTACCTTTTGCTCCATCAATCAGGACACGCACGATGTCTTGGCCCCTCTTCTGCACCAGCGGCTGGAGAGCAAGGGTAGGACACACCTCCCCCCAGCCGCACAGGCTTACATGACTTCCTGAAGGCATCACACAGTCCTCAGGGGTAACAGCCACCATGACAGGCAGGACGGCAGACAGGAGGACGGAAGGTCTGGTCCACAGATCCAAGGATGAGAACTAAGGAGTTTCCTGCAGAGCCTGTGCTGGGTCCCCAGAGCCCGGGGGTCTCCGCTACTTGGACAGCTCAGGAGCTCAGATCAGTTCAGTTGAGTCGCTCAGTCATGTCCAACTCTTTGCAACCCCATGGACTGCAGCACACCAGGCTTCTCTGTCCATCACCAACTTCCAAAGCTTGCTCAAACTCATGTCCATTGAGTCGGTGATGCCATCCAACCATCTCATCCTCTGTCGTCCCCTTCTCCTCCTGCCTTCAATCTGGCCCAGCATCGGGGTCTTTTCAAATGAGTCAGCTCTTTGCATCAGGTAGCCCAAAAGTATTGGAGTTTCAGCTTCAGCATCAGTCCTTCCAATGAATATTCAGGACTGATTTCCTTTAGGATGGAGTGGTTGGATCTCCTTGCAGTCCAAGAGACTCTCAAGAGTCTTCTCCAAAACCACAGTTCAAAAGCATCAATTCTTCAGTGCTCAGCCTTCTTTATGGTCCAGCTCTCTGATCAGGGGACTGAAAGTGTCAGGCGGGGAAGACACCAGGCTACTACGTCAGCAGCACAGTAGGGTCTGGAGCGAAGGCCGCCCAAAGTGACTGGTTTCCAAGTCCTTCAGAGGCATGACATTTCAGTTGAAAGGGCCCATGTGGAAGCAAGTGATTTTTTTTTTTTGCAGGGGGCGGGGGCATGCCTGTGTCCTGCAATCACATGAGTAAAACTGAGCTGATAGGAGGACCTTCTGGACCATGAAAAGTCTGCAGGCTCCCCTACCCCACACTGACTCCAGGAAGAACTAGAAATACAGTCACACACCCTGTGTTTTTAGGTCAGCTCACTGAGGCGATTCCAGACCTGGCCAGCCCTTGAAGGACACAATCTTAATTTCAATATAATTTCCAATGATCCTGTGGCTTTCACACTTGGTGCAGCAAAATCACCTACGGATTTTTGTAAACAGGTCTGTGAATTACACCTCCTACCTTCTGATCAGAATTTTCCAGGATGAGGCCTAGGTACAAACACATAAATCTCCTCCGATGACCCTGAAGCCCAGCAGAGACAGGAATCTCTGAATCATCCTCAGCAATGCCACTCGGGGCCCCAGGCTGTCCCTGGTGGACTCAGATCCCTGACATGATGCCTGAGAGGTTGTCAGGAGGACCTGCATCCTCAGCGGAGGGTGGAAGAGGGTGTTGGGGTCTCTAGCTCGGTGGGGGCTGGGCAGGAGCTGGGACAGAGCAGGGGTCTGCGAGGAGGCAGCTCAGGCCTAGAAGGGGGCTGAGGAGCCCAAGATGCACAGAGAGAAGGAGGCAGGGCGGTGGTCTCAGGGGCTGTAACCTCCACTCTGGAAGCCATGTTCCTCTTTCAAAGCTGTCCTGGATAGAACTGACCCGGTAGGTGCAGTCAGGGCCCGTCTGAACTTACCCTGTGTGGGGAGTCTAGGCTGCTCCCGCCGCTCTGGGGAGCCTCCCTCTTCAGTCTGGACAAGCACGTGCCGGGGCTGCCCGGTGCACTGTGCTGGGGCATGTGACCCCGAGCGGACAGGCTGTGAGCCCTGAAGGGGGACGGGCAGGGGGAGGTCTGGGTCCTGTCCTGTCTCTCCCCCTTGGGTGGGATCCAAAAGCACAAAGTGCGTCCTGGCCAACTGTGTCTGGGTGCGCCAGGCCGCACCGCCTGTGGCGGGCTCCCCCCACCCAGGGCTGATGCCTCACACGTCAGAAGTCAGAGTGGCAGAGACCCGGCAGGCCCACAGCATCCCGGGGCGGGAGAGCCTGAGGCAGGCAAAGCTGGCTGGTGACCCTGCAGAGAAGCAGCCCCGTGGCTCGCAGGAGGTGCGCGCGGCCGGAGGGGCAGGGGGACGCCAGCCACCCTCCCCTCCTGGATGGGGGCGGTGCCTGGTGCCCTGCCGGAGGGCTGGGGATGCCTTCCGCGCAGACCAGCCTCCCCAGGCCCACACTCCTGGCCCCCGCAGCCCTTGGTCCCGGGACCAATGAGGACGTTTGCTGCAAGAAACTCTTTGCAAGGAAGGGCAATTTCCACCCCCACCCCTAAAGGTCTGAGAAGGTCTGGGCAGAGCCAAGCTGGTAAACAGCTTTGTAACAATTCTAAAGGGGTGAAAGGGCCTGAGAGAAGGGGATAAAGGGATTTGCTCAAAGTCTGAGGCACTGCCTGAAAATACCACATCTGCGCAGAGACTTTCCCTGGAGCTGCCCTCTGCCCCTGGGATTAATTTCTTTCTGTGTCCTTTGGCTCAAGGGGATTTCCCTGGTGGCTCAGACGGTAAAGAATCTGCCTGCAATGCAGGAGACGCGGGCTAGATCTCCAGGTTCCAGAAGATCGCCTGGAGAAGGGAATGGCTCTAGCTGCCATTGGGGACACACTGCTCACGATTTTTCTTAGCTAAGAACAGCAACTTCGCCCTGTAGCCACCCCAAGAACGCCCACGTGACCCTGAGACTGAGGGTGGGCTTGCCTTCTCATCTCAACGAACTGCAGGGTCACTCACTCCCCGACAGGATGACACCGCGGCCAAATCTGCGGTCTGTCCACTTTCCCCCGAATCCCCAGCCCGGCCTCTTCTGAGAGGCTCCTGCCTGGGGCAGGACTGGAGCTCACCCAAGACCACCTGTATGGGAGGGCCGCCCCTGTGGGGCCGCCGAATTGTTTGATGTACTTTGACTAGTTGAGATCTAGTTTCCCTTTTACCAGTGTCTATAATTCATGTGTCTGATATTTTTCTTGGTGGTTTTTGAAGCTGAGAAATAAGTTTTATTATGTGGGGCTGACGGGGCTGGGGCTGGCAGGCGGCCGGGACTTGGGTTTCGGTTTCCCGTGAAATGGTGGGATTCCCCGCCCCCACTGGGTGACCCGGAGCCAGCCAATCAAAATGCACCCAGTGAAAGCCCGCAGGAGAGCTGAAAAGCCCGCGGGCGCCTAAGTTTGAACAAAAGCCCTCGCCGTTTGTACCAATAGGATTGCTTTGCAAACATGTAACCAATCACTTTGTAACCCGTATGTAATATGCTGATAGTATGGGGTTTTGTCTATAAAAAGCTCGCCCAATTTGCCTCCCAGGAGATCAGAGTCACCCGTCTGCGCAACCGACAATAAACCCTCCTGCGCGTTGCATCTGCTGGGCTGGCTTATTGGGTCGCGCGGCTTTTCCTCCTTGGAACGAAGGCCTGGATTCTGGGTCTTACCCCCACTGGGGGCATCTGTGCGGCCGAGGACGGCGGCTCTGCCGTGGTTCCGCCTCAGAAAGGAGCCGCGCGCAGAGGAATAAGCGCTCTACCTCCCAGCACCGCCCTCTAGGGCTTTCCCGGGTTTTCAGCCAGGAGCACCTGAGGTCGCTGAGGGGAGGCCGGCTCCCGAGGGGCCGGGCCTTGATCAGAAGGACAACAAGGGCTCTCAGGGCTCCAACTTCCTCAGCTTTCAAGCCCCATTAAGTTTTAATTGAATTGTCGCCGCCCTGTGCTGTGTGTTTTATGAACACATTATCGGAAGTTGAAGGCTTGTAAAACAGAGGCTTCTGAAATAAAAATAAAAGGATACTCAGATCCAGTGCTATTGCCAAGTGGGAGCCGGGGGCCCCGGGGTGGCTGGGTGCACCCAGCTCCTTTTTCGCTCTGGAGGCTGAGCTGCGGAAGGTCCCACCCTGGGGGATCCAGGGAACTGCTTCTCAAATCAGCCCAGCGCAGTGACATTCCCGAAGATGGTCAGCATTTCTCAGTAGTCAGTGATGGCTTCCCTGGTGGCTCAGCTGGTAAAGAATCTGCCTGCAATGTGGGAGACCTGGGTTCGAGCCCTGGGTTAGGAAGATCCCCTGGAGAAGGGAACAGCAGCCCATTCCAGTGTTCTGGCCTGGAGAATCCCATGGACTGTAGAGGCCATGGGGTCCCAAAGAGTCAGAATCGACTGAGCGACTTTGACTTCCCTTTGACCCTCCGACCCCTGGCTGCTCCCCACACCTCATTCCCACAAAAGGGAAACAGTCAGGGACATCCCGTACGAGCCATGGTCCTCCTACTTGAGGTCCCTGTGAGGACAGTTTACAGATTGCTTCACAAGGTGCCACGAAGAGCCAATTAGCTACAGAGAGACAAAGATGCCAAGCAGAGACTGATATGTGTCAAGAAATCTCAGCCCTAGAAAGGGTGAAGGCAGGAAGCAGGCAGAGCCAGCGCCCGGGACCAGGACGCAGGACAAAGGGGCCTGCAGTCCTCCAGGTCCCCGGGTCCCAGACCCCACGAGGTGGCCTCAGCGGGAAGCAGCGGGAGGGTCACCCATCCAGGGGTGAGCATCCGTGCTCTGCTTTCGCTGGACCTTGCCTGATGCCCAGAGCTGGACAGGCATGGCCAGGAAACCACATGAATCCACAGGGCAGGGGGAGGCTCTTCCCAGATGCTGTGTGAGGACCAGGGAGCAAGAAACACAGAGGGCTCCTCCCCCTCAAAGAGCCCCACCTGTGTCTCCAGGCAGGGGGGACACTGTGAGCTGTCCCAGCCGAGCTCTGACACAGTGGAGGGGGCGGATAGCTGTGGGTGGGGACACCTAGAGAGGAGTGGGAGGGCCTTAGACTATGGAGGGAGGGGTCCCCCTTGGACTATGGAGGGAGGGGTCCCCCTTAGACTATGGAGGGAGGGGCCTTAGATTATGGAGGGAGGTGTCCCCCTTAGACTATGGAGGGAGCGGCCTGACTATGGAGGGAGAGGTCCCCCTTAGACTATGAGGGAGGGGTCCCCCTTAGACTATGGAGGGAAGGGTCCCCCTTAGACTATGGAGGGAGGGGTCCCCCTTAGACTATGGAGGGAGGGGCCTGACTATGGAGGGAGGGGTCCCCCTTAGACTATGGAGGGAGGGCCCTTAGACTATGGAGGGAGGGGTCCCCCTTAGACTATAGAGGAAGGGGCCTGACTATGGAGGGACGGGTCCCCCTTAGACTATGGAGGGAGGGGCCTTAGACTATGGAGGAAGGGGCCTGACTATGGAGGGTGGGATTATGGAGGGAGAGGGCCTTTGGACTCAGGTGAGAGAAGCCCGGGAAGGCGCCGAGCAGGGACACTGTGAGCTTCGCACCGGGTGGGAGAGGAGCAGGGTCCGTCTTGACAAGGACCACGGCATGGCTTGGTGTCCTGAGTGCTTCCAGACAAAAGCAGACACATCCCAGCCCCCAACAGGAGAAGAGGAAATACCTGACTTCGAGCTGTCCCTGTGGTTATGGGCAATGAGGGTTTCCTCAAGGGGCCTGGGCTCTGAAAAGTTCTGTAGCAGGAGGCACATTGGAGGCTGCTGCGGCTTAACCTGTGCCCTCCCAAGGCTGGCCCCCGCCCCCAGCCCTGGGCATCTTTCCTGCAGAGCCCAGGGATCTAGGGCAGGCAAGGGCGGAGCAGGCCCAGGGGAGGTGCCAGGGAAGGCTGGCCTGAGCTGATTTCAGGGTAGATTTCCTCTGTGATTAGCTTTTATCTCACAGTCATTAGGGTAATGTTGCTATTCTTTCTCCAGTCACCATCACCGCCTGCAGGCCTCATCTGCATGTTGTGTGAGCACCTCCACTCCTACAGGAGGAGGGTGCTGGTGAAGGAGCAGGCGAACCGCCTGGTCCCCCCCACCACGGGTGGGGGCTCCACAGACCCCACGGGTGCCACCAGCCCACCTTAGACGGATGAACTGTGGTGGTCAGCTTCAGACAGAACAACTGCTGTTACCTCAGGTAGGCAGAGCAGCAGAGAGCACCCCCCGAAAGCCGTGAGCAATTTGGGGTCAGGTGTCAGAAAAAGAAATGAGTTCAAATCCCATTCTGAGGGGTGAAGCTAACCCAGTTTCTCAGGCCGGGCACGGGGGTTGATAGCTTCTGCCCCCTTGGCTTTGCAGAGTTGTAAAGATCAACTGAGGAAACACAGAACAGAGGGAGCTGCAAATTCTAAACAAACACCGGCCATCAGGTGGCAGAATGGTGTGGTGGTCCTGAGCATGAATGCTGCAGGCTAGCTGTCTGGTTTGAACCCGAGGTCCACCGCTGGCAGGTGTGTGACCTTGGGGGAGCTGCTTAAGTTCCTGTGCCTCTCATACTAACTTGTAAGCTGCAAGTAAGTGATACCAGTTTTATAAGGATAAGTGCGTGATAGTGCAGCCTGACCTGTAATAGGCAGTTCATGGGTGCCTGCCATCATTCCCAGCCTGCTCCAGAAGAGCGGGGCACCTGTCCCGCAGTCCCATCCTCAGGGAGTTCACAGCTCCCAGAGCTCCATGGACGCAGGGTCCCACCACTCTCCTTCCTAGAGTTCTGGTGGCCCTGAGATGATGACACCGAACATACAGCATCTGCTCTCAGACAACCCCAGCAGAGCCAAGACCCTGTGAAAAGCATCTGGAGACACGAGATGGGAGGACAAGGGGTTCTTGAGGACTTGCATCCAAGATACTCTGCCTGGGTTTCCTACAAGTTCAAAGACACTGCCCCCAAGCTCTGGGCATGCCATGGGTAACAACGTAGCTCATAAGGGTGGAACAGAGGGATGAGTTTTTCCAGGCCCAGGGAACACTTGCCACTAAGGAGTCATTGCAGTCTAGCTTCCCAAGGGTCAACTCAGGTTGGCCACACAGGATGTGCCACTGTGGACAAATACATATGGGTATTAGGAAACGTGGGTGGAAATAGTTATGACAATTATCAAAATCTAGGTCAGACTTTCATCTCAGTCCCAGACCCCAGGGAAAATGGCCCCTGAACACTTACAGTGAGAGGAAAGAGGAAGCCAAACCTCAGCTAAAAATGTACATATTAACACTAAATTCCAGAGACAATCCTGTGAGGCAGGGACACCTGCAGCTGTTGCTGAGAGTATCAGTACATTTCTATAATCTTTCCAAGAAACAAACAAGCACATTCATTAAGTACCATGAAAATATTTATATTTTGGCCCACAATGATCATACTGCTTCCTTCAAAACTTATTAACGATGTTCTTCATGAAATATGTAAATGGAGTTACATAGAAACAGCCTAGAGGAAAACGGTTACATAAATTACAGTGAGGCCACAAACCATCTAAAGTGATGATTTGTGCAAATGTTTAATGGCACAGAAACAGTCACCGCATAAAGCCAAGTCATGGAGCACAGAGCAGGGTGCTCACGCTGCCGAGGGCACATCATTCCCGAGGACAAGGCTTCTGTCAGCGCTCCAGGACAGAAGCCCTCTGTGGGGAGGACTCCCTCGCCATCCTTTGGGAATTAGCACGTTTCCTACAGTGTGTGTGCCTCCTCCAGAGGGAGACTCCCCACGCACCGCTCCTGGGAGGGCCGACTGACTCTGTACTGTTTGCAGCCCCCGTGCTCCTCACGTGTCAGCTCTGTGGAGGGCCCCCAGGCTTACGCACCACCACCTTCTTCACCCAGAGGAACGGAAGTACCAGTACGGAGCGTCCGCCAGGCCTTCGGGTGAAGACAGCTCCCTTACACCTCACCCCCAGCCTGTTCCTGCGGCCTGCCCTTCCGCTCGCAGCCCGCGTCCCGGGAGTAGACCCTTCCTGCTCCCCTTCGCTGTGTCTTCTTGACTAGGCCTGCACATCCCCAGGGAAATAGAGAGGAAAGAGTGTCTGGTTCAGATTCACCGGATGACTTCTGACAAAGAGTCTTTCCTCTGAATTGCACACCCTCTCTCACCCCTCAGTTTGTTCTTCCTTGTAACTGTTCATATAAACACACTTTATATAAACCTTGGTTATCATAGAAGAGGTACACATATATTGAGGAGGTTACTATTTAATCAGGTATTTCATGAGGTTTTGTGATCAACATGAGCAAACTCACTGAAAACAACACCATATCCAGCCATATCTCAGAAACTGTGAACAGCAACAAAAAATACATATGCGGCCTGAGGAGACCAAAGGGAGAGAGGAGTTGTGGGAGGAGGGAGAGCAGGAAGAAATTTGAAGAAGGTATTTTCCAAATTTGCTGTAAACTAAACTCACAGATCCAAGAAGGTCAATGAATTTCAAACACACACACACACACACACACACAGAAATCTACATTTGGGGAATAGGCTAACCAGGGATAAGCAAAAAGTCTTAAAAGCAGTCAGACAGGGGAAATACAATATATTACATTCAAAGAATAAAGACGGGACATACATACGACTTATTTTCAGAAACAATGCAAGCCAGGAGACAGTGCAATGATGTTTTCAAATTACTGGAAGAAAAAAGCTGTCAACTCAGAATTTCATACTCTTGAAAACCATCTTTCAACAATGAAATTAAAGACATTTTCAGACACACAAAAGCTGAAAGAATTCAATACCAGGAGAACTTTACTATAACAAATAATGAAGTTCTGCCAGAAGGAATATGAGACCAACACAAGGAACTGAAGATTAAAGAATAATGTGGTTGAAATAAAACATCCCTTTCTTACTTCTCACTGTAAAAACAAGGAGAGTTAAAGTAGAAGTATATAAGAACATAAGGTTCTCATGCTGTTACTGAATTTATATAATACCCACTGAAGGTGGTGGAGAAGGCAATGGCAACCCACTCCAGTACTCTTGCCTGGAAAAATCCCATGGATGGAGGAGCCTGGTGGGCTGCAGTCCATGGGGTAGCTAAGAGTCGGACATGACTGAGAGACAGCACGGAAGGTGAAATGTGATATGTTAAAAATGTATACTATAGAACCTACGTTTTGCAACAAAAAATGGTAAGTTACAAAGCAAAACAGTACAGCTGACCAGGGGCAGGAGAGGGGAGCGGGGTGGTGCACAGGGGCCGGGCAGGGTGAAGCCGCTCAGCATGCCGTGAGACAGAGGACACACCTCGTTACACCTGTCAGCACCCATGGAATGTACACCATGAACACCACGCTCACGCAAACAGCGGGGTGCAGGGGCCTGCAGGGCAGTGAACCAGCTCAGTGTGACCCTGTGACGGAGGACATGCCTCACTACACACCTGTCAGCACCCACAGAATGCACAGCATGACGCACCATCCACACGTAAACAGTGGGGTCTGGTAAATAAAGAGGGATCGGCGCTGGTTCATCACTTGGAGCACATGTATCACACTAATGCACAGTGTAAATAACAGGCAAACTACTTGGGGTGGGGAGTGACAAGGGGTGAACGGGAATTCTTTACACTTTCCACCTGATTTTTCTGCAAACCTAAAACCGCTCTAAAAAGTACAATCTATTAATTAAAAATAGCCGGCATGTGCCCTGATATCAGGGCATGTGTTCTACAGAACCATCCCCTTCTTACCAACCAGCCCAGAGAATGGCCCACTGCTAATCAGAGGCTGTTGGAGGGCCAGTGATCCTCAGGTTTTTTTTGTAGCCTGATACATATGTTGGTCTCCTTACAGTGTTGATTTGTTCCTGGGGCTCAGATGGTAAAGAATCCGTCTACAACGCAGGAAACCTGGGTTTGATCCATGGGTCAGGAAGATTACCTGGAGTAAGGGAATGGCTACCCACTCCAGTATTCCTGCCTGGAGAATTTCATGGACAGAAGAGCTGGCGGGCTACAGTCCATGGAGTTGCAATGAACTGGACACGATTGAGGGATTAACACTTTCACTTTTTCATTTTACAGCTTTACTTTAAAATATTTCACTTCCCTTTAAAATACTTACACTTCACTTTAAAATAAAACTCATTTTATTCACTACTTGATTAGTCGGTGGGTAAGGAGATAGCAGGTGTTCCATGTGGAAATGCTCAAGGATGCTCTGTTCCACTTGGTCTAGGGAGTCCCACAGATGGGCACCCGTATGGAGCTTGGCTTCACTCAGCTCTAATTGGGAAATTTAGGGCCTGAGGTGACACTCTGCCACAGCAGTGATGTGCTCATAAGGTGATGTCATTAGTAACAAGCATCTGTCTTTTACTTCTAATTCTGCTGCATTAACCATATTGTAATTGTTTGTGTTTTGTTTTGATTTTATTTCCCTAAGATGCTGGTAATCATTTACAAGATAGATGGGTCCTGAACACTGAATATACTAATTAAGTATCACGAGTAATTCACACACAGTACTAGGTTCAGTTCCTCCAAGGGTTTGAACATGAACATGTACAAAACCTACAGCAGCACATCCAAGCCTCTCTACCACTTTTTCTAGAACTGTTTTAACAGCATTAGACAAGATGCTGGTTTGTAGTGACTGCCAGGACCTTTGTGGAGCAAGGGTAATGCATTTTATAAACAGTTACAGTAACTTTAACTGAAGTCATGAAAAGAATTTTACATCACATTAAATACACTTTGAGAAAGGATCCCAGAATATAAGGAATCTGAAAAGTGAGTCAGAGGTGAGTCAGCGGCCAGCACAGGAGGAACACAGTCAGGGCCCCCTTCCTCTGTCTCCAGCTTGAGGGGGTTCTCTGCTGAGAGCAGACCTCTGAGTGTGGTCGCAGTTTGGAGCTGAAGGAAAACAAAAGGCGAGGAATCAGCGAAGACCATGGAGAACCTCATGCCAGCCAAATCAGGGACCAGGGGGTGCTCTCCTTAATTAGCGGGGTGGTGACAAGGATAAAATAATGGAAGTTAAGAAATAACAGTTTCACAGAACAGACTTTTGGACTCTGTGGGAGAAGGCAAGGGTGGGATGTTTCGAGAGAACAGCATTGAAACATGTATATTATCTATAGTGAAACAGATCACCAGCCCAGGTGGGATGCATGAGACAAGTGCTCGGGCCTGGTGCACTGGGAAGACCCAGAGGGATGGGGTGGAGAGGGAGGTGAGAGGGGGGATTGGGATGGGGAATACATGTAAATCCATGGCTGATTCATGTCAATGCATGACAAAAACCACTACCATATTGTAAAGTAATTAGCCTCCAACTAATAAAAATAAATGAAAAAAAAAAAAAAAAGAAATAACAGTTTCCAAGGACTGGAAACAACCATTCGTGAGCTGGCCTTGTTTCAGCTCTTCCTCCAATAGGTTGACATGGTCACCTCCTCATATTCAGGTTCACTCTGTCTTCCTCTTTACACGTCCTCTGCTGCTCCTTTCCGCCTCCAAGCCCTGGGAACTCCGTCCCACTGGCTGCTGTCCAGTGCTGAAAGCTCTTCCAGCCCAGAGCAAGCCCCGAGTACAATTTTACTGGAAACCACAGGCAACGTGACTCGGCACTTACCTTCATCAGTTCAGTTCGGTCACTCAGTCTAGCTCTCACCTCCATACATGATCACTGGAAAAATCAGAGCCTTGACTAGATAGACCTTTCTCAGCAAAGTAACGTCTCTGCTTTTTAACATGCTGTCTACATTGGTCATAGCTTTTCTTCCAAGGAACAAGCATCTTAATTTCATGGCTGCAGTCACCATCTGCAGTGATTTTGGAGCCCAAGAAAATAGTCTGTCACTGTTTCCACTGTTTCCCCATCTATTTGCCAGGAGTGATGGGACCAGATGCCATGACCTTAGTTTTCTGAATGTTGAGTTTTAAGCCAGTTTTTTCACTCACCTCTTTCACTTTCTTCAAGGGGCTCTTTAGTTCCTCTCACTTTCTGCCTTGAGGGTGGCGTCATCTGCATATCTGAGATTATTGATGTTTCTCCTGGCAATCTTGATTCCAGCTTGTGCTTCATCCAGCCCTGCATTTCACATGATGTACTTTGCATATAAGTTAAATAAGCAGGGTAACAATATACAGCTTTGACCACTCCTTTCCCAATATGGAACCCATCTGTTGTTCCATGTCCGGTTCTAACTGTTGCTTCTTGACCTGCGTAATTTCTCCGGATGCATGTAAGGTGGTCTGATATCCCCATCTATTTAAGAATTTTCCAGTTTGTTGTGATCTGCACAGTCAAAGGCTTTAGGATAGTCAATGAAGCAGAAGTAGATGTTTTTCTGGAGTTCTCTTGCTTTTTCTATGATCCAATGGATGTTGACAATTTGATCTCTGGTTCCTCTGCCTTTTCTAAATTCAGCTTGAATATCTGAAAGTTCTTGGTTAACGTACTGTTGAAGCCTGGCATGGAGAATTTTGAGCATTACTTTGCTAGCGTGTGAGATGAATATATCTGTTCCAAACAGTAAACTGAACATATATCCATTATCAAGAAAAACTTAAAATTTATAGTCATCAGTATCATTTCCAATTTCCAATTCAGTAGAGTTGGATCAGGAAAAAAATTGTTTTGGGACAGAACCAAGGTTTGGACAGTGATGAAGAGACATTGCCAGCAGAAAAGGTCGGGGTTGGGTGTCTTCTGCCTGAGTGATAACTCTATTTGTTTCAAGTCTTTGGGGCAAATAGGGTAGCCCTATTTGCTCATTCACCCAATTTTATCCACAACATCTCATTCACCATGTGTCACAGAGCTGGAATTCACTTATTAAACAAGCCTTCATTGTATGGCTTCAAGTTATTCTTATTTAAAGGCAAATATCCTTGAGAAAGGGCTTTCTGAGTAGCTCAGCCAGTAAAGAATCAACGTGCAATTCAGGAGAAGTGAGTCAAGAATATCCCCTGGAGAAGAGCACACAATGCACTCTGGTCGTCTTTCCTGGAGAATCCCATGGACAGAGGAGCCAGATGGGCTACAATCCACAGGGTCTGAAAAGAGCTGGACATGACTCAAACAGCTGAGCACGCACAGACACCCTTGAGGAAGCTGTCATTTTAAGGGCTGTCCAGGGCTTTCCTGTGGCTCAGTGGTAAAGAATCCGCCAGCCAATACAGGAGATACAGGTTCCATCCCTGAAATGGGAAGATCCCACATGCTGAGGAGCAACTAAGCCCGTGGGTCACAACTACTGAGCCTGGGCTCCAGAGCCCAGATACAATAGAAGCCTGTGCAGCAGTGAAGACCCAGCACAACCAAAAATAAATAACACAAGTAAGTAAATAAAAATGATTAAAAAGGACTATCCAGCTAAAACTTGGACACATAGGGAATGATGGACTCCAGGGCACAGTCGTGACAGGTAACTGAGAACAGATTTCAGGAATAGATTTCAGTGGACTAGAACAGCAGGGGTTCTGAAATAAGTAATAAAGAAGAGAGTCGAGAGCAGGGTGGCCTTGCCCCAAAGGACATCTGCCACCTTCCACCCTTTGTTACAGACTCACAGAGTCAGTCCTGCTTCATTTGCCCTCCACCCCTGTGATCAGGTCACTATGCCTTCTGGGGGAAACATTCTCAGGAAAGAAAGTGACACTGGACTTAGGTCTCAGAAAAGGAGGAATGTGGTAGGTGGTTCAGATGGAGGGGAGGAGTGTGGCAGAGGAGTTACCACCATGGAGAATGACGGCAGTGCAGGAAATAACCGCCATGCACTGGCCTCTCTTAGATCCAATGAGAAAGGAGCAAAAGATTCAAGCAGACCCTTCAGACAAATGACACAGGGACAGACAAGATGAACTGAAGGGCAACGCAACATTATTTGTCATTAGGAAAGCGTGAACAGCTACACTGAGACGGCACTTCAAGGACTCACTAGGACAGTGAACCCTGAGACCGACCACACCAAGGCTTGGCTTGCATTTGGAGAAATCGCTGAATTTCTTGTATGTTGCTAGTGGAAGGTAAAGCAGTGCCAGCATCTGGGAAGACAGTCTGGCAGAGTCTTGTAACACACACTCGCCATGTAACCCAGTCATTTCACCCTGGGTATTCAAAGGAAGTGAAGCGTTTGTCAACCCGAAGACTGGCACACAGATGCTTCTGGAAGCTGTACTCGTTTCCTGTAGCTGCTGTAACAGGGCACAAACTTGGTGGCTTAAAACAGTACAAGTTTATCCTCTGATCATTCTGAGTAAGACACGCATGCTCAGTTCCTCTGGACTGAAGCTGAGGCCACGAGAATGACAGCTACGGTGCTAGCGGGGGGTCCACGGGCCGCTCCTCTGCGGGCGGAGTTGGGGGGCATCTGCTTTCCGGCCTCTCCAGCCCCCGGGGCCCTCCTGGCCCTCCCCCGTCATCACACCCCAATCCAGTCTCTGCTCTGCCCTCACAGCTCCTTCTCCTCCGCGTCTCGGACTCTGCCCGCCTTCCTTACAAGGACCACTGTACTCACCACGGCTCAAGTGCCCATCAGCAAGAAATGGATAAACAAAACGCATATTCATACAATCTAACACTTTTCAACAATAAAACGAACTACTATCTGATACAGACCAAACATGGATGCATCTCACTAACATTACACTGAGTGACAGAAACCAAACAGCAAAGAATTCATAAGTACGATTTCATTTATACGAAATTAGAATAGGCAGAACTAGCCTGTAGTGAGAGAAATCAGATAATTATTTACCGTGGAGGGTGTCAGGTGTTTTCCACAAAGGTACACAGAGACATTTCTGGGGAAATGAAATTTAATTTTTAGCCAGATAGGGTTGCATCTACTTGTCAGTATAATTGAACTGTACATTAAAAAGTATAAATAGTGTTGTAAGTAAATTATACCTCAATTACATTGATTAAAAAGAAAAGTAATTGGCTAGTTCAATCCCCCCACTCCTTTTATGCCTTTCACCCATGGACTGAACAGAGGAGGAAGGCCCTAAGTGGGGGGAACTCGCAGAGCCAACAGTGACCCTGCTCTGTGGGGGCTGCTGGTTCTGGTTCTGGTTCCTTGTGCATGTCAGGGGTCAGTCCACTGTCTGGTTCTGACCAAGGGCTTCTTCTCCCCGCAGGAGCACAGCAGGACTGGGATCGGGAAGGCACAGTGAGTCACTGAGGGGTCTCCAGCTCCCGAGGCCCCCATCAGTGAGGCCCCCTTCCCCAGGCAGGTGGGATGCGAGCAGGGGCAGTGTGAAAGGCTGTGACACTGTGTGAGAGGGACAGGGGACAGCTGATACCCTGTGTTACTGAAGATTCTGGTGAGCTCAGCAGTGAGGATGTTTTAGACAAAACTTCTGTGGGAACACCACTAATAGAGTATGTAACCATAGAAAGGACCATAAGGGAGTGCAATGAACAACCCTAGTCACATAGACTAAAACTTAGATGGAATGTGTCCACTCCTCACAAAGGACAAACTTACCTGATG
The DNA here is from genome assembly GCA_020226075.1 of Hydropotes inermis. Classification (NCBI taxonomy): domain Eukaryota; kingdom Metazoa; phylum Chordata; class Mammalia; order Artiodactyla; family Cervidae; genus Hydropotes; species Hydropotes inermis. The sequence goes on along the minus strand of CM035279.1, from coordinate 77,040,367 downwards.
TAAAATAGATCATTTGGAAAAGACATATAATTGCTTAAGAAATTAAATTCACAATTTAAAACTCCCCTCAAACAGAAATCTTCAGGTTCCAATGATTTCACCGATGAATTCTACCAAATGTCTAAAAAAGAATACCACTTCTACACACCCTCTTCCAGAAAATAGAAAAGAGAGAACCTTGTAATTCATTTTGCAAAGCCCATGTTACCCAGATACCAAAATCAGACAAAAGACAGTTCAAAGATAGTTGAACAAGATGAAAGAATAAAAACCACTTAATTATACCAAACACATGTCAAAATTCAACACAGATTCAATTTATGAAAAACTTCTAAGAAAGTCAAAAGTAGAAAAGAACTTCTTGAACTCAATACAATTGTCTATAAGACGCCAATAGCTCACATTACACCTAATGAAAAAGACTGGGTGCTTCCCTGTTTTCTGCAACACAGTGAGAGTGCCCGCTTCCACGTCTGTTACCACATGACAGCCAAGGAAAGGACACAAACGTCACACAGATCAGAAAGGAAAAAATAGGACCCTATGTAAAGCATAATATACCATTTACAATTTTAAAGAACCTGCAACACTTATGTGCCAATATAACAAAATGTGCACATGAATTGTATGCTGGAAACAACAAAATGCTGACAAAAGAAATTTTAAAAAATTTAAAAAATAAAGACACAGTATATTCTTGAATTGGAAGATTCGACATAGCAAAGATGTCAATTCTCCCCCAAATTGACATATAGGTTTAACGCCATCTGTACTAAAATCTCAGCAAGTATTTCGTGGATACTAACAAGATTGTTCTAAAATTTGTATGGAAATGAAAAGATGCTAGATAGAAGAGCTAAAACATTTTGGAAATATAAAAACAAAGTGGGAAGAAAGAAATAAGTGCAGGAGATTAAGAGGTACAAACTTCTAGTTGCCAAATAAATGAGTCACAGCTATGAGATGTACAATATGGGGAATATCAATAACTTCGTATGGTGACATGTCCTAACCAGACTTATCATGGTGATGATTTTAACATGTACAGAAATATTGAATCACTATGTTTGTAACAGGAACTAACACAATGTTGTAGGTCAAGTATGCTTCAAAAACAAATAAATGCATAGAAAAAGAGATCAAATTTGTGGTTAACAGAGGTGGGGTGGGGTAGGGGGATTGGACGCAGTCAGAAGGTACAAACATCCAGTTATAAGATAAGTAGGTACTAGGGATGTGATGTACAACATGATAATATAATTAACACTTCTGTGCGTTAGATAAGAACATGATCGAGAGAGCAAATCCTACGAGTTCTCATCACAACAATTTTTTTCTATTTCTTTAACTTGGTATCTATATGAAGTGATGGGTTTTCTCTAAGTTTTTGTGATAATCATTTCATGCCGTATGTTAAGTCAAAGCGCTATGCTGTGCACCTTAAACGTACACAGTGCTGGATGTCAATCAAACTCAATAAAAACTGGAAGAAAAAATAATAAGCACCTCCAATTTCTGCGGGGGAAAAAACCAAAATGGGAGGAGTCCTAAAGTAATCAAGGCACTGTCACCTTGGCAGACAGACAGACAGACATACAGATCAATGAGAAAGAGACCCCAGGAAAGAACCACACAAATGAGCAAAATTTACTCTGAATAAAGCTGCAAAGTCAATTCAGTGAGGAAAAGTAGTCGTTTCAACAAATGATGCTCAAGAAATTGAATATCAATGGGCAAAACATGACCCTCAAACTACACTGCACACTTTATATACAAAAGCGTGTATAAACAATACAGTTTTTAAACACAAAGTAATGAAAATGGATCATAGGTTTACTCGTAAAATGGAAAATTATAAACATGTTAGAAGAAATCACAGAAAATTTTCAGGACCCACAGTTTGGTGAAACATTATTGGATATGTCACCAAAATCACCATCTGTGAAAGAAATAAAATCAATAGATCGGGCTTTTCAGATTTAAAACTTTTGCTCTGCAAAGACCATATCAAGAAAACTAAAGTTTAAGCTACACAATGGGAGAAAGCATTTGCAAACCACAAGTATAATAAAGGACTAAGATCTAGAATATATAGAGAACTCTCAAAACTCAACAGCAAAGATAGAAATAATTCAATTAGACAGTGGACAAAAGATGTAAGGAGACATTTCACTGAAGAAGCTATAAGATGGAACACACACATATAGAAATTCACTGCAAGAAGTCATCAGAGAAATACAAACGGAGACCACAATGAAGCATCACCAAACACCTATCACAACAGCTATTTATAATCAGAGAGTGACAGCACCAAATGCAGGTGAGGGTGTGGAGAAACCAACCTCACATACACTTCTGATGGGAATGTAACATGGTAGTTACTCTAGAATACGGTCTGAAAATTTCATTTAAAGACAGACACGCTGGGGCCTCCCTGATAGTCCAGTAGTTAACAGTCCACCTTCCAGTGTAGGGAGCACGCATTCCACACCTGGTCAAGGAGATAAGGTCCCTCATGCCATGGGGTGTGGCCACAAAGTTTTTTAAAAATTAAAAATAAATAAATAATCAACTTTACCAAGTTAAAAAAAAAAACTCAAATATACTTAAAAAATAGCATTTGCTGCCTCTGGGCGTTTGCTCCAGAGAATTGAAAACAAACATCCACACAAAAAACTGCATAGTTGTTTATATCGGATTTATCTATAAGAGCCAAAAAACTGAAGACAAGCCGACTACCCTGCAGTGAGTAAGTGGCTTAACCAACTGTGATACATCCACACCCTGGGAATCCTTTGAGATTATTGCTATACACAACATTGTGTGTGGTTGTCAGTTCACTCCTCTGAGGGAATAAAAGCCCGTCTCTAAATGTTATGGACTGTATGATTCCATCTGGATAAAAACATTCTTGAAGTGACAAAACACAGATGCAGGAACAAACCAGTGGCTGACAAGGTGGCTCAGATGGTAAAGAATCCATCTGCAATGTGAGAGACCCAGGTTGAATCCCTAGGTCAGGAAGATCCCCTGGAGGAGGGCATGGCAACCCACTTCAGGATTCTTGCCTGGAGAATCCCACGGACAGAGAAGCCTAACCAGCTTACAGTTCATGGGGTTGCAAAGAGTCAGATACGACTGAATGACTAATACTTTCACTTGCTTTTTCACTTAGGGTGACACAAGAGGGATCTTTGTGATGGTGCAACAGTCTGTACTGTGACAGCAGCCGAAGTCACACAAATCCACACGTGATAAACTGATGGCCCACACATGCCTTCCAGCACATACTGTGCATCGCTGCATAAAGCATGACCTTTGGGGAGACTGGCTGCAGGATACAAGGAATCTCTCTGTAATATCTTCACCATTTCCTGTGAACTTATAATTATTTCAGTTTTTTAAAAAATTAAAAAACCATCTAAGAATTATTGACGCTATTCCACGTGTCAACTGGAGACTACCATTGATCCAAAGTATGAGCCTCTGGGGTTTCATAACCTCAGTCCCTGAGTAAGGCCTCAGAGGAGGGCACGTCCAGCAAGGAATAGGTAACAGGGCCCAGGCACCAAGGCCCAAAAAGCCCTTCCAGCAAGGAACCGGATGAGGGGTGCAGGTACAACGCCCTCGGGCCGCGGATCTTCAGGGAGAAGGAATCTAGTACAGGTGCCCATCCCAGGAGAAGCTGGACTGCACAGGAGCAGGCTGGATCGCCTGTCCTGAGAGCTGTCCAAGGTGCTCATGCCAGGCAGGGCGGTGGCAGGACCGCACAGAGACAGAGGCCATTCAAACTACAGATACAGATAAGGAGCAGGGTCTGAGAGTCTCTGCACCAGAAGGAAATGCCTTTCCTTGTACAGAAGCCAAGAGCGTGGGGAGACGTGGTTCCCAGATCTGGGTGTCACTGTAAGACCCAGAATTAGGGCCTTTGTTCCAAGGAGGAAAAACCGCGCGACCCAATAAACCAGCCCAGCAGATGCAACACGCAAGAGGGTTTATTGACAGTTGCGCAAACGGGTGACTCTGATCTCCTGGGAGGCAGAGCACACGGAACAGCAAATTGGGCGAGCTTTTTATAGACAAAAACCATTCTATCAGCATATTACATACGGGTTACAAAGTGATTGGTTACATGTTTGCAAAGCAATCTCATTGGTACAAACTTCGCGCGGGCTTTTGTTTAAATTTAAAGCAATTCTATTGGTACAAACGGCGAGGGCTTTTGTTCAAACTTAGGCGCCCGCGGGCTTTTCAGCTCTCCCGCGGGCTTTTTACTGGGTGTATATTGATTGGCTGGCTCCAGGTCACCCAGTGGTGGCGGGGAATCCCACCATTTCATGGAAACCAAAACCCAAGTCCCGGCCGCCTGCCAGCCCCAGCCCCGGCAGCCCCACATAATAAAACTTATTTCTCAGCTTCAAAAACCAACAAGAAAAATATCAGACACATGAATTATAGACACCGGTTAAAGGGAAACTAGATATCGACTAGTCAAAATACATCAAACAATTCGGCAGCCCCACATCACCGTTTATCAACACACTGTTGGTACACTCACTAAGCTATCACATGCACTCAGAGATTGTGAATTTCTGAGTCTCACAGATGCTGTAACTGGATTTACCTGCTTCAGTGGACATCTGGGGGCATGCAAGCCACGTGTCCTGTTCTTGCTTCACCTCCATGTCCGCTTTCTGCTTCCTTTTTCTCTCCCTCATTCCCCTTCTCTGTTCCCTTCTTCCCTTCTGCCACACCCCCTCCTTTCCCCACTCCCCGCCCCCCGCTTGCCCCCATTCCTGAGCTCTTGTTCCCTCGAGGAACGGTCCTCAGCCTTGTCAGGTAGTGAAGGCGCCATGCTGTCCATGCCACGGGAACCAGGAGACCTTGACGTTCTTCAAGGATATGAGAAGGTTAGGAAAAAGAAAATACGATAGGAGGTTGCCTCTGCCAAGACCTTCTGAGATTCTCCCGCCTGGCAGGTTCACTACTTTAAGAAATGGTGACGGATTGTGGGGCCGCCGAATTGTTTGATATACTTTGACTAGTTGATATCTAGTTTCTCTTTTATCAGTGTCTATAATTCATGTGTCTGATATTTTTCTTGTTGGTTTTTGAGGCTGAGAAATAAGTTTTATTATGTGGGGCTGCCGGGGCTGGGGCTGGCAGGCAGCCGGGACTTGGGTTTCGGTTTCCCGTGAAATGGTGGGATTCCCCGCCCCATCGGGTGACCTGGAGCCAGCCAATCAATATGCACCCAGTAAAAGCCCGCGGGCGCCTAAGTTTGAGCAAAAGCCCGCGCCGTTTGTACCAATAGAATTGCCTTGTAAACATGTAGCCCACGAAGTTTGTACCAATAGGATTGCTTTGCAAACATGTAACCAGTCACTTTGTAACCCGTATGTAATATGCTGATAATGTGGGTTTTTGCCCATAAAAGCTTGCCCAATTTGCTGTTCGGGGTGCTCTGCCTCCCAGGAGATCAGAGTCACCCGTTTGCGCAACCGACAATAAACCCTCTTGCGTGTTGCATCTGCTGGGCTGGTTTATTGGGTCGCGCGGTTTTTCCTCCTTGGAACGAAGGCCCGGATTTTGGGTCTTACAGGATGGGCGCCTGAAGTGTCAGAGAGTGACCTAATCGAGCCCCTGACCTGCTGGGAACCAAGAGATGAGGCCCTGGGGCTGGGCCCCTGTGACTCGTCTGCACTGGAACACACACCCTCTTCCGGGAAACCAAAGTGTGACTCAGGGCGAACATCAGTTTTTTTCCACTTTTCTTTCAGTAGCTGCTGCCATTTTGACTGTCTGAGCCCACAGACCCTGCTCAAACACAGGGACCTACCGTGGACAGAGGGCAGGCCTTCACTGCTGCCGCTGCTCAGGCGGAGCCACAGCCCAGCTCTGGACACAGAGCTTCTGATCACTTGGAAATCAGAATGACCTGTCCTCAGAAGTGTGACCGTGGTTTTCCTTGGGCCAGCAGTGCCAGCTGCCTACTTGCTGAACCCAAAGAGTCACACCCAGCACAACAACTACACCCCCTCCCCACTCACTGCTCTGCAGCCCAAATATCCACAAAACACGGGTGATTTCTGACAGTCCTTTCAGACCTTGAAATCAGACTTGGATGGATCTTATAATTAAAATTTTAATGCATGAATGTCCTGGATGGACAAGGGTGACCAGAGGCCTCACAGGGCCCTGTGTGCATGGCCAAAGTCTTGTACACATAAGAATGTGCCAAAAAATGAGGTGTTCCTGACCATTATGACATTCAGAGCCACACGGGGAGAGCAGGGGTGGTGTGTGTTTCAAGTTTCTATGAGCTGGCAAGGGCACAGGGGTCTACAGATCTGCCCGGAGCGTAAAGGGAGGCCCTGGCTCCACTAGAGCACCTGCACCTCCCAAACGCTGGCCCCAGCTCCCCGCCACACACACCACGGCAGCTGGTTTTCTCTCCAGAAACCTGACGGCAGTGAAAGGAGTGAGATCGTAGTTTGCAGGAGGTGATACGAAGGCCCCAGCAGTGGGAGAGGAGCAAGCAGAGTGAGGGGGCTTGGGCCGCTGGGCTGACCTGCCTCCTGAGCTCTGTCGGAGGTGGGCTGGGGAGTTAGTCCGGCCCAGGTCTCCGAAGGACACCCAGGGAAGGTCAGCAAAGGAGAGGCATACGGGAGGGGCGGCTGAGGCAGGACAGTCTCCCAGGGAGGGTCTGGGGCTTGATGTGAAAGGGGCTGGAGGCTCCAGCGGGTCTTGAGAGGAAAAGGCATAGGGCAGAGAAAGATGTTCTTAAAGGCTAGCCTGGATTTTCTGTGGAGAATGCTGGGGGCGGGGTATCAGGGAGGGGCCACGGTGACCTGGGTGGGGGTGACAGGGTTCTGACCTTCTGGGGAGGTGAGAGGCGGGTCTGGTGACAGGAGTTACCTGTGACGGGAAGAGAGGGGTGAGGACAGCAGTTGTCAAAATGATTCATTTAAGGCTCAGCAATTTTTGGCTGGAGACCTTACATGACTGTGAAAGGCTGTTGCTGAATGTCAGACGCGGGATTCTGGCCTCCGGAGGAGACGAATTCAGTCCAGGGCCAGAGACGAGGCTGGATCGCTCAGAGCTTTTGTGTAATAAAGTTTTATTAAAGTGTAAAGGAGATAGAGAAAGCTTCTGACATAAGCATCAGAAGGGGGCAAAAGAGCACCCCCTCCTAGTCTTTAGCTGTAAGTTATATAGTCACTCACAGTCTGTTAATGAAAAGAAAGAAATGTCATAAAATTTAGAATGGCACCAGATAATTCATCCCTGGCCATAAAACGATTGAGAAGGGCAGAATACCAACAAATAGTTTCATTTACATAGATTAGGGGAACAATACCTGAGTAAGTAATTTAGGCCGTTTGGCCTAACTTGAAGATAGAGTCTGGGGTTCATCAACATATCTTAAGACAACATTTCCACACGAAAAAGAAATGTATTGGTTAAATCAAGGTTTGAGAGTAGTTAGCTTCAGGTGAGACCAGGTGTCATGGCCACACAGCATGTTGAGAGAAACCTTCTTTTAAATTTGTATATAGAAGGAAAGACATATCGCTGGTTTTTTCTTCCTGCCGCTTAAGAGAGATAAAAATGTCTGGCACCTGCAGCCTCTTCCTCCATTTGGAGACCCCTGGCCTTCCTGCTTGTTACCCTCTCACCTGCCTGGTATTATTTTCTGAGATAATAAAAGCAAAAGTAAGAACAAGGTGATGAGGGAAGAAGGTTCACATTTATATAATTGCAGATCTGCACATCAGAAGCATCTGGGCAAGCCTGGCAGAGGGCTGGTGTGGAAGCCACGGTTGGGGGGGCCGGGGTACCCACTCCCCACTACATGCCCATGTCCAGCAGATGCCCCTAGGGCCCTCCAGCAGAACACCCAGGATTTATCAGATGGGCCTTGGTTCGGGTCTCGTAGGAGCCTGCTATAGCCTGTCCCACCTTTCCAGGAGGGTCACGAGTCAGCAAACAGGGGAGGAAACCATTGCTCAGCGAGGCTACTGTGTGACACCTGGCTGCAGGATTGCCTTATTAACAAACAAACAATGAGCTCGCACTTCAAAGGCCTCGCCTGCGTTAATCACATTTGCATCCGCTGCTCTGATTCCAAGGATGCTACCTGGATAACTCACAGTGATCCATATTTATGATTTGAAAATTGCTGACGGAATAATTACACATTAAGTAACTTCTGTTTCCCTGTATATTATTGTTTCTAATTAGCAATGGGGAAAATAAAGTCATCATTATTTATGGATACAGTTTGGGCTGAGCATTTATACGGGGCCTGCCAACCTCATATCCGCCCCTGCCACTACCGCATCCCTGGGCACAGTGTCCCATCCCTTTCACATCTCTGCCTGCCCAGTCCTACAGCCTGTCCCTCCAAGCTGACCCAGCTCTCAGGCAGATGCGGCATGTGGCTGAAAATGATATTAGAAAATTTAAAAATCTCTGCCTCTCTCACACAACAGCCAACCTATTTGGTTAGTGTGTAATGCATTTTACCTCTCTGATCCTCAGTTTTTACTTAAATAAGAACTCTGGCCTAAATCAACCTGGGAGTTGCACCTGATTCAACTATGAAATTTTTAATAAAACACAAAAGCCTGGCTGCATGGCCAGAGTAGGGCCCTGAGGGCCTGCAGGGGGCCCTGAGCAACGGGGGAGGTAAGGCTGCTGGGGCCGAGATAAGGCTCTGACGCCCTCTCTGGTTGACAAATGCTGTTATTCTAGAAGTTTCTCAAGCTTGGGAAGTAAAATCACCAATGTCCAAGCTGGACCTCCTTGTGTTACATCCCTTTCACAAACAAGTGGAGTATTCCCGAGGCCTTAATTAACGTGCTATGGCCATGATGTAAGACCCAAAATTCGGGCCTTCATTCCAAGGAGGAAAAACCACGCAACCCAATAAACCAGCCCAGCAGATGCAACACGCAAGAGGGTTTATTGTCGGTTGCGCAAACCGGGTGACTCTGATCTCCTGGGAGGCAGAGCACACCAAACAGCAAATTGGGCAAGCTTTTTATAGACAAAAACCATACTATCAGCATATTACATACGGGTTACAAAGTGATTGGTTACATGTTTGCAAAGCAATCCTATTGGTACAAACGGCGCGGGCTTTTGTTCAAACTTAAAGCAATTCTATTGGTACAAACGGCGCGGGCTTTTGTTCAAACTTAGGCGCCCGCGGGCTTTTCACCGGGTGCATATTGATTGGCTGACTCCAGGTCACCCAATGGGAGCGGGGAATCCCACCATTGCACGGGAAACCGAAACCCAAGTCCCGGCCGCCTGCCAGCCCCAGCCCCGCCAGCCCCACATAATAAAACTTATTCCTCAGCTTCAAAAACCAACAAGAAGAATAACAGACACATGAATTATAGACACCGGTAAAAGGGAAACTAGATATCAACTAGTCAAAGTACATCAAACAATTCGGCAGCCCCACATTCCCTCCTTTTTCTTTGTCATTAGTTTTAATCTTAAAACTTAGGGTTCTTGTTGTTTCACAACCCCAGGCCTTACAGTATCTTTCTGCAGGCCCTCCACACTTCTGAACCTCGGAACGACCTCTGGAATGGCCAGGACATACATAAAAGTCATGCCCCCGGGTTTTTACCCGCCACCCAGGATGTTGACACCCATACCCTGGGAAGGGCTCTTGAGGGCTCGGGTCCCAACTTTCTCCCACTATGTCACACAGGTCTACCGTCAGGGTAGGAAAATAGGTTGCAACTGGGCCTATGCCAGTGGTCTCGTTTACCGTATTTCCTGTTTCTGTATTAAAGACTCTCCAGGTGATACGGTGTACCTGGTGGGGACTCGCATTTCCCTCAACTAGGGGCAAGCAAAGCAAAAGTGTCACAACCGAGAAAGTCTTAGCTTTAAGGGGTTTCGAGTGCGGTGGAGTTTCCATCTGGGCTCCAACGTCTCCTCATGGTTGCAGCCGGGTGCAGCCTTTACGTGGGAGGCGTGAATCCATGCGGCGTTTCCGTCTACCTTCAGTGCAGTCAGCGTCGTCAAAAGGACGGTGTAGGGTCCCTTCCAGCGGGGTTCAAGAGTCTTGGTCTGATGTCTCCATACCAATACCGTATCTCCAATCTTGAAGGGATGAGGGCAGGGAACGGGGTTGTCTGCACGGTATGCGGCGGATATGGGTTTCCAGATTTCTTGTTGCACCAACTGCAGGGCTTGCAGATGGGCCTGTAGGGTAGGGGAAGTCGTAAGGGCAGAGATATCAGAGTCAAAAAAGGATATGGCTGGTAGGGGGCTTCCATAGATGATTTCAAAAGGGGTAAGTCCACATGGGCCGGGTGTGTTTCTGGCCCTATATAGGGCCAGTGGTAGGAGCCGAATCCAGTCTCTAGTGCCAGTCTCCAACGTTAATTTGGTTAAGGTCTCTTTAATTGTTCTATTCATTCTTTCTACCTGTCCTGAGTTCTGGGGTCTGTAAGCGCAATGTAATTTCCAATCGATCCCCAATGATTTGGCCACCAGCTGACTTACCTGGGAGACAAAGGCTGGACCGTGATCCGACCCGAGTACCTTAGGCAACCCGAATCGGGGAAAAATTTCTTCTAGGAGTTTCTTGATCACGACTTGGGCAGTTTCTTTTTTCGTGGGGTAGGCTTCTACCCATCCTGAGAAGGTGTCTATAAACACTAGCAGATATCTGTTATTATACATGCCTGGCTTGATTTCTGTGAAATCTATTTCCCAATGAATTCCGGGTTGGTGTCCTCTCGCCCGAACCCCTAGGGGAAGGTTCAGTCTGCCAGCGTTTACCTTCGCACACGCCTCGCAATTGCCCACAATTTGTTGTATCAATGAGTCTCTCTTAGGGATGTAATAGTCTATTTCATTTTTATCTAGGAGCTCAGTCATTTTTTTTTTTTTCCCAAATGGGTGAGCCTATGCAGGTGAGTCAAGAGTCTCTTAACAGTGTCTTGGGGCATCACTGTCTTCCCTTGGTATGTCCATTTATCGTGGGCCTCATCATAATCTGCTCCAAGGTTTTGTATAATGTCTAAGTCTACATCATTATAAGTAAGTATCGAGTCTCTTTCTTTAGATGCCGATCCGCATGAGACGGCTAATATTTGAGGCCCTAGTGCTGCTCTTTTGGCAGTTTCATCTGCTAGGCGATTTCCCTGTGCAACTGGCGTGTTCCCTTTCTGGTGGCCTGGGCAGTGGATTATACTTAGCCTTTTGGGCAGAAACAGGGCTTGTAATAGGTCTAAGATTTCATTTTTGTTTTTAATTTCTTTGTCTTCAGATGTTAATAGCCCCCTCCTCCGGTATATCTCACCGTGTACATGTGCAGTGGCGAAAGCATATCAGCTGTCAGTATATATGTTGGCTTTCTTACCTTCTGGTTTCTTGAGAGCTTGCGTGAGAGCGATGAGCTCGGCTCGTTGGGCAGAAGTTCCCGGAGGCAGCGCGCTGGCCCAGACGACCTCTGTTCCGTCTACCACTGCAGCCCCGGCTTTTCGTTGTCCTTCTAGCAAGTAGCTGCTTCCATCTGTGAACCAGGTCACCTCCGCATCCGCCAAGGGCTGATCGGGGAGGTCCTCCCTGGTTCCATGCACTTCTGCCAAAATCTGTTGGCAGTCATGGGGTGTCTCTTCTCGGGGATCCGGGAGAAGCGTGGCGGGGTTGAGAGCGACAGCTGGGCCGAAACGCACTCGCCCCGGGTGCAGCAGCAGAGACTGATAGTGAGTCATTCGAGCATTTGAAAGCCAGCGATCAGGGGGCTGGCGGACTATAGTCTCTACAGTGTGGGGTGCTATTATCGTAAGAGGCTGGCCTAAAGTTAACTTATTTGAGTCTTTTGTAAGGGTGGCAATAGCCGCCACCATTCGCAGGCACGGTGGCCATCCTGCAGCAACATTGTCCAGTTTCTTGGAAAGGTAGGCAACGGGCCTCTTCCATGGCCCCAGTCTCTGGGTCAGCACCCCTTTTGCAATTCCCTGCCTTTCGTCTACATAGAGCTCGAAAGGTTTAGTCACATCAGGAAGCCCCAAGGCTGGGGCGCTTAGGAGAGCCCTTTTTATCTTTTCAAAGGCATCCTGCTGGTCTCTTCCCCAGGTGAAGGGGGCATTTTGCTTGGTCAGGGGATAGAGGGGTGCCGCCATCTCGGCAAACCCAGGAATCCAGAGTCTACAGAACCCCGCAGTCCCTAGGAATGCTCTCATTTGGCGGGGGTTTTTCGGGGGAGGTATCAGCGACACCGCTTGTTTTCGGGCTTCTGTCAGCCACCTCTGTCTATTTTCCAGTTGGTACCCCAAATAGGTTACTTTGGTCTGACAAATTTGGGCCTTTTCTGCTGAGGCATGGTATCCCAGTCTCCCCAGGGTTTCTAGCAGGGTCCCCGTACCTTTATCACAGTTTAATGCTGTGGGAGCTGCCAGCAGCAGGTCGTCTACATACTGTAGGAGCACCAGGGTGGGATGCTGCGTCCGGAAGGCGGCCAGGTCTCGATGTAAGGCCTCATCAAACAGGGTGGGGCTGTTCTTGAATCCTTGTGGCAACCTAGTCCATGTTAGTTGTCCCAAGAGTCCGGCTTCTGGATCTTTCCACTCAAAGGCAAACAGGGGTCGGCTCTGGGGGCTCAGTCTCAAGCAAAGGAAAGCATCTTTTAGGTCCAACACTGTGTACCAGGTGTGGGAGGGAGGCAAAGAAGTGCTGAGTAGGTTGTATGGATTAGGTACTGTTGGGTGGATGTCTTCTACCCATCTATTTACTTCTCTCAGATCCTGTATGGGCCTGTAGTCTCCCATACCCAGCTTTTTGACAGGGAGTAGGGGAGTATTCCAGGCCGATCTGCAGGGCTCAAGGATGCCTAATCTGAGGAGTCTCTGTATGTGGGGCCTGATTCCTCTGTAAGCCTCTTCAGACAGGGGGTACTGTTTGACCGAGACGGGGGTGGCCGAGGACTTCATGTTAACGACAATGGGTGGCTGTCCCGTGGCCAGTCCCATCCCTCCAGTTTCTGCCCAGGCCAGAGGATACTTTTGTATCCAGTCCTGAATTTGGCCCGTTGGTGAGGCTTTAGGCTCTAATAGTTTATATTCATCTTCTAGCCTTATTGTCAGGACCTGAAGGGGGGTTCCATTGGGTCCTGTAATGGAGGCCCCCATGTCATGGAAATGGATTAGGGCCCCCACTTTGGAGAGGAGGTCTCTCCCCAGTAAGGGGTATGGGCAGTCCGGAACATGTAGAAAAGAGTGGGTGACCTTACCAGAGGCCAGATGCACTGTCCGTTCGGTCGTTCATCGGCACAATTTTCCTCCAATGGCCCCTTGCACCCAAGCAGCTCTGGTACTCATGGGTCCTTTGGTCTTGGTCAGAACAGAGTGTTGAGCCCCTGTGTCTACCTAAAAGGTCACGGGTTGCCCCCCTACTTCCAATGTTATCTGGGGCTTGGGGGGAGGCTCCTGGGCCTGACTGTCCTAATCTTCGTCTAGGGACAGGACTCTGACTGTCCTAATCTTCGTCTAGGGACAGGACTCTGACTGTCCTAATCTTCGTCTAGGGACAGGACTCTAGTGCTGGTCTTCCGCGGGTCTCCAGGCCTCTTTGGGCAGACTTTTACCCAGTGGCCCTTTTCTTTGCAGTAGGCGCATTGGTCACGGTCCACTCTCGGCCGCCTGTTGTCTCCCGGCCTCTCTTTCTTTCCTGACTCTGATCTAGGCTGTACTACAGTGGCCAAAATCTTGCTTAATTCCCTGTTATGCTTTCTGTCTCGTTTTTCTTCTTTTTCTTCCTGTTCTTGGCTCAACCTGTCCTCTCTTTCTTCCTGCAACTTTCTGAGCCTTTCTTCTCTCTCTTCTGGAGTTTCTCTTATTGTAAATCTTTTCTGCCTCTCTCATTAGATCCTGTAAGCTATAATCCTGTAATCCTTCTAGCCTTTGTAACTTATTTCTAATGTCCGAAGCTGACTGTCCTATAAAGGCCATGGAGACATTTCCCCTATGTTCAGGGCTACTAGGATCGAAAGGGGTGTACATACGGAATGC
>CM035279.1:76972430-77026312 GCA_020226075.1 Hydropotes inermis | reverse complement strand
CTCCATGAGCCTCTCAAGGAAAGCCGCTGGGGTCTCCTCCGGTCCCTAGGTCACTGCTCTTACCTGGGCCAAATTGGTAGGGCGTCTTCCAGCACCCTTGAGACCCGAAAGGAGGACCTGGCAATAGAGACGGAGCTGCTCCCTACCAGCAGGGGTGTTGTAGTCCCAGTCCGGTCGTGTCAGCAGGAAAGCTGCATGGATCTCGTTTGGGAGGAGGGTGGGGGCCCCATTAGGCCCGGGCACGCTCTTCCTGGCTTCTAGGATGACTCGCTGTCTCTCTTCTGTGGTCAGCAAGGCCTGCAAGAGCTGTTGACAGTCATCCCAAGTCGGTTGGTGGGTTAACAAGATGGATTCAATTAGTCCTGTGAGGGCTAATGGGTCTTTACAGAGAGGAGGGTTGTGGGTTTTCCAGTTATACAGGTCGGAGGCGGAGAATGGCCAGTACTGAACTTGGTTTCCTGGCCCTCCCACAGTTCTTAAAGGGAACGCCTGAGCTTTCCATTCTCCTGTCTCTCCCTCCCTCGGATCCCTTCGCAGGCGTAACCGGGAGACGACAGGGGATGGGGCGCTTGTTCCCTCGTCGACCACCGGACTGGTGGTGTCGGGGGAGCGGGCCTTGGTGGAGGCTGGTGGGGGGCCGGCTGGCGGTGGTGCCGGCCTTTGAGGGGCTTGGTAGGGAGGAGGTTATTCGGACAAAAGATCAATCAAGACCAGGTCCTCCAGCGGGAGGACTGGCTTTGGTCTGGCCTCTAATTTCTCTTTTTCTAAGAGGGGGTAGAGGGAGGACTGGGCTGGGGGAGCCGTGGGCACCATGGCAGTGGAGTTGGGGACCCTCGGTTTCATTGTCACGAAGGGTGCCACCCAGGGCGGGGGGTCTAGTACCAGGCTCTCCCAAGTAATTACGTGTGGTCCTGCATCGAACACTCGCTCTTTGACCTGCTAGACACAATCTATGTTAAAAGTGCCGTCCTGAGGCCATCTCACATCAAGGGTTGGCCATTCAGAAATGCAAAGGGTTTGCCATTTCTTTCTTCTTACTTCTACCAATAGGTTGTTGGCTCGGTCTTTGACTTCTTTCCAATGTCCTAGAGTCAAACTTAGAGGGGTAGTTAGTCTTTGTCCCATGCTGGGAGGAAGGGGGAAACAGAAATACACCAAGAGACTCACGAAACACACACGAAATGCAGACCAGAAGCCGCGCGGCACAGAATCGGCGCCAAATCAAAAGTAACAATTCAGACGGGAGCGGAGACTGAAAGTGTCGCGCTCCCGGCAGGAAGACGATCTGCTCGTCTCCAGCCACCCAAGTCACCCCTGGAGCGTCCTCCAGGGTTGAAATTCGGAAGCCCGTGAACCCGTCAGTCCGCTTCACGAATTCCTACTGAGCCCGTACGGGTACTGAAACAGAGTACAGAGAGACAACAGATACCATAGATACAATGCCGGCCGGACTTACCTCCCGCTGGGGTTGGTATTGGGTCCGAGGCTTTCCCGATCCCGGACGAGCCCCCAAATGTAAGACCCAAATTTCGGTCCTTCATTCCAAGGAGGAAAAACCGCGCAACCCAATAAACCAGCCCAGCAGATGCAACATGCAAGAGGGTTTATTGTCGGTTGGGCAAACTGGTGACTCTGATCTCCTGGGAGGCAGAGCACACCAAACAGCAAATTGGGCAAGCTTTTTATAGACAAAAAACCATACTATCAGCATATTACATACGGGTTACAAAGTGATTGGTTACATGTTTGCAAAGCAATCCTATTGGTACAAACTTTGCAGGCTTTTGTTCAAACTTAAAGCAATTCTATTGGTACAAAGGGCACGGGCTTTTGTTCAAACTTAGGTGCCCGCGGGCTTTTCACTGGGTGCATATTGATTGGCTGACTCCAGGTCACCCAATGGGGGCGGGGAATCCCACCATTTCACAGGAAACCGAAACCCAAGTCCGAGCCGCCTGCCAGCCCCACATAATAAAACTTATTCCTCAGCTTCAAAAACCAACAAGAAGAATAACAGACACATGAATTATAGACACTGGTAAAAGGGAAACTAGATATCAACTAGTCAAAGTACATCAAACAATTCAGCAGCCCCACAATGACTAAGTGTGCTGACCTCTCTGAACTTCAGAATTTTCATCAACTACCAGATACTAGATAATTATAGTAACTATATTTCAGGGTCACTGCAAAGATGAAATGAGGTCATATGTTCCACACAGATTCAGGACTATGAATGCATTTTCCCACTGGAAGAAGCCAGGAATCCTGGAAGAAATCTCTGAGTCCAGGTCTGTGGCAGGAACTGTACAGGATAAGTCTGGAATCGATTGTTGCACCAGAAAGAAGAAAGATAAACAACAATGTAGTTTTCAAAATAAAATGTTTGAAAACAAAGACACATCACTTTCTGAAGAAACTGCCACTGGTCTAAGATGGAATGATTTGGGGCATTAAGCAAATAATGTTTGGAACAGATTGAAATACCTCCAGTTGTCAACTATATACAAATCCATGAGTTCTTAATGAAGTTTTAAAAATAAATATAAATCAATTTTTAAAAATCAGTAGAAAAGGTTGTTATGAAATCAACACATTTAAAATTTGAAATGAAATACACACTTGAAATTTGAAATGAAAAATTTGAAATAAAATTCTGAATTGAAAAACACATGATTTAAAAATGATATAAAAAGAACCAAACTTTATTATGCCTTATGTATACAAGCTTATATTTCAAGACAGAGGTGGCAAGGAAACTTTTTGGAAGAATTCCAGCTTGGAAACACCAAAAGAAGTTAAAATTTGAAAATTAACACCCTGAAGCTTGAAATAAAAGGATGGATCTAGTCAGTGGTCACTGATGGACGTGAAAACCATTAGTAGAAACAACTGAGGGTGAAGAGGAAAAGTTAAAATTTTACATAACCTCCTGCTTGTTCTGCCTCTGTAACTCAGCTTGCTCCTTGCAAAGTCTAGATCACGTAGGTCACGTAGTCAAGAACGTGGGGACTTAAAATACTAGGAACTGGAGCTTATCTCACTCACCCTTGTCCTGCTCTTTCCAACTGCCCAGTCCCTGCAAACCTGCTTAATCGTGCCTGTCCATGTAAAGGTCAGGCAACCCTCCCCATGTGGACTGCTGTTCCTGCGCTAAACCCCTTAGTTTAAACCAGCTTGCTAACAGCTGGTGTTGCCCACTATAGTCTGTCTATAAAAACCTTGTAACCACTTTGTTCGGGGCTTAGAGTGTTAACTCCTCTGGGCCCGCCGCCATAATAAACATGAGTTCCCCAGCTTGAGTTGTGGTGCTTGGTTTCTCGAGTACTGGTTTCTGCAACAATAGGAATTTTATAATGGTGGGATCAGATCAGAAGAATGATGCATCTTTGCATTAATGGATCAAACTCTGCACCACTGACAGCAGAGCAAGCATGAGGCAGACACCACTGTGAAGGTATTCCAGCCCTTAAAAACGGAACCGAGTCAGAATTTTACCCTAATGATCTGTTTAGAATAAGAGGGGATGAGAGATGAGCTAGAAGCCTAAGCAAGAAAGCAAGGCCAGAATCTGTGACATTCTCCACAGAAAACGACTAAGCTTTTTCCAGAAAACAGTGACACTAAGGAAAAATAGAGGGCCGGGGGCTCTCAGAGAGAGACTTAAGGAATAACGACCAGTGAAACCTGAGGCTTGGGCTGCTAACTGCTCAACCAGCCACAGAAAGACATTTCTGAGACAGTGAGAGAAATCGGAAATGGACTAGGTATTAGATGTTGCAAATAAAATTATTATTAAATTTTAGGTGCTACAATGAAATGGAATGGAATTTATGGGGAAACATCCTGACACAGTGATAAACAATAGTCTATTTACAGAATAAATGCTATGTATTGAGGATGTGCTTTCAAATACCCTGGAAACAGAACTGTGGTGACAGCAGTTGCACGGGACGGAAAGACAGGCTGGTAATTGTTGCGGCTAGGTGACAGAGACATAGGGAAGCACTATCCTGCTCTCTCAGTTTTTGTGTACTTTGGCAGAGCTGCATGATGCAATCTTTCAAACAGGGTAATTTCCTATAATGAATGCACCTAGCAAGTGCCCTACTTTTGTTATCAGACAGCTGAGAACTGGGCGCTTCTGCTCTTGCAATCTGCTGTTTCACAGAACCAGACTGTGGGCCTTGCTCCAGAAAGATCTCATCAGTGCTCCCCAGAACCCTACCACAGCATCACACAATGTCCACTCCGGGCTGGGAGGAATGGCTCGGTGAGGACAACCCCGCCCCTATGTCTCTGCCCAGACAGCAGGGTCTGTGAGCAGGACACACACCTGAACAAAGGCAGTAGCCACCCTGTCGGGGTCTCCCTGGGGCGTAACACTCTGGAGCAGGCTGCATCGCTCCACCTGGAGGGAGGCCCGTCTGCCCTGGGACAGAAGCCGCCTCTCCCAGGCCCACCCTAGTGATGTGCAGGCACCCGGGACTGGAGCTGAACTGTAAGTTCTGTACCCTCTGCTACTGGCTTCTGGGTCACTCTCCCCTCATCAGACCCTCAAGCCCCTGTGAGTATGTGTGTGTGAGTGTGTTTGTGGTGGAGAATGTTAGCAGACACTCATAGTCTTTATTAGGGAAAATTCTAAACATATACACAAGTGGAGAGAATACTGCAATAAAGTCAAATGTCCCACCAACCCAGCTCCAATAACTATCAGCTCACAGCTTATCTTGTTTCAAATATGTACTTACACATTCCTAAATTATCCTAAAGCAAATCACATCATCTTATTTTGAAGTATTTCATTATGCAGCTCTAAAAGACATGAATATTTCCTCTCAACTATTATTTAAAATTAAAACATTCTCTATAAGTTGGTATAGCTGCTTTGGAAAACAGTATGGAGGTTCCTCAGAAAAATAAACATAGAATTACCATATGATCCAGCAAACCCTCTCTTGGACATATACCCAAGCAAAACTATAATTCAAAAGATATGTGCACACCAATATTCACAGAAGCACTATTTACAATAGCCAGAACATGGAAACAACTTAAATGGCCACCAACAGATGAATAAAAAAGATGTGGTACATACAGACAACGGGATACTACTTAGTCATAAAAAAGAATGAAACACTGCCATTTACAGCAACTGAATGGATCCAGGGACTATCCAGTGAAGTCAGTCAGAAAGAGAAAGACATATACCATATGATATTGTCAGGGGAGTTTGTAATTTCCTTGGTTCTATCTCATTGCAACAAAAATTTGAAGTGACGGATGGACCAGTGTTACAGCTCCGTGTTACAGTTCAGATTTATTTAGAAAGTAAAGAAAAATACATCCTCAAGGCATGAGGGCATGCTGACGCAAACGACGTGAAGAGAAGAGGCCCCCCAACCCAATTTTGGCTCCTCTTTTTATATGTTTTTTCTCCTCCTGTTGGGCCTGCCCTATGTAAATTGGGCTAGCCAGGAGTGCTGTCTGTTCTACCTGAGGTCCTCACTCCAGTTCTCGAACCTTCCTTTGTTCTATTTTCGTGGGCTTTTCCCTTCATTGTCTTTTAGCCACCACCATTCTGGACTCCTTCTTCCTATTCTAACTACCAAACAATATCACTTACATGTGGGATCTAAAATATGGCACAAACGAACCTATCTATGAAATAGAAACAGACTCACAGACGTAGACATCACACTGGTTGCCAATGACGGGGTGGGGGAGGGAGAGGGATGGACTGGGAGTTTGAGGTTGGTAAATGCAAACTATTATATATAGAATGGATAAATAATAAGGTCCTATTGTATAGCACAGGGAATTATATCTTGTGCTATATATTATATATATTATATATATTATATATTTATATATATTTATATATATTATATATATTTTATATTTTATATCCTGTGCTATATATTATATATTTTCCTGGGATAAAGCATAATGGAAAAAAATATAAAAAAGAATGAACATATGCATATATAACTGAGTCATTTTGCTGTAGAGCAGAGATTGGCATAACATTGTAAATCAGCTATACTTCAAAGAAACTAAAACATCTCCACGAACATAATTATCTTTTGGAGCCATCTGAAGGTAGTTACATACAAAGCATGATCCATCCCTAACTGCTGGAGCACTGTCTCCTAAAGCAAAGGCATCCTCCTGCATGACCAAACTTCACTGGTCCCATTAGTACTTCTGGCACTGATATTTGCATATTATTTATATTCAAGTTTTCCCAATTGTTCAAAAAATGTCAACTAGGGCTTGCTTTATGAACAGAATCACAATACTACTACCACACCTAAAATCACTAGCAGCAATTCTTTAAAATCAAATATTTAGTCACTCTTACATTTCCATCACCTTTCTCTCTCCAAACTCTTTCCTCTCCCTTTGTAGAAGAAACCTGGAAACCTGTTCTATAGAACTTCCCCAAATATAGATTTTGTTGAGTGCATCCTTGTAGTCTGTTTTGAAAACACATTTCAAAACAGCTAGACACAAGAGACTAGACATACAGCTAAATACAGATATATAGCCGGACATAAGAGACTCTTCACAGAAATCAGATGTGACTTTTCAGAAATCCCACTTCACAGGTGGTACTACGTATTGGGATGGTTAAAAGTTCATTCAGATTTTTCTGTGACATCTTATAGAAAACCCAAACGAACTTTTTGGCCAACCAAATACTACGTCAGGTGGCTTGTAATGTCCAACTGTCATTTGAGATTGTACCAGGTGTTAGCTAGAGCCATTAATTTATTGAGTTGCAAAATAGTAATATTCTGCAATATCATTTCTTCCTAATCATCATATACCATGTGTAACTATCATATACTATGTATAACCCTCATATACTGTGTATAACTCTCATATACTTCAATTTATGTAGGAAAGGTGGAATAAATGCTTGACTTTCATCAGTGTTCAAAAGAATGGCTTTGTTCACAAGCATCCTCCATGACCAACCAATTAGTTTCTGTAATGCTTTTTAACATTTCATTATGAAATCATAGATTTTAATATACTTGGTATGTTTTATTTACTACAGTTATTAACCCTACTGAAGCTTAAATTGTCCCATTTTTCAGTCTGTGGGAGTCTCTTCTCCTCCTAAGCATTTATGATGTGATTGTATTGTTCTGTGACAGCTTTCTTGCTTTCTAGGGGAACAAAGTGTTTCAGGCTCAAATGGTACATTTTCAGCCACAGCCCTATAATCAGCCATTTTCCCAAGGAGTCTTGGCTGTTTCTAGTGATAAATAATATTTAATGACAATAATTTGAGTGCTACAGATTTTCATTGCTACTGAATTGTCCATTGTCTTCAAGACTTTCAGTAGCTATAGACAATAGGTATTTATAAATTACAGGGGTTTTTTTTTAACCTAATCTCATCCATCTTACATCTGTTTCTTCCTTATTTTATGCTAAAAATCCTGGTTCTCAATGACATCGCTTTAATTAATAATTTTCTCTTTATCACAGTCAGCCACAAAACAGTCAGCCAGCAGTCTAAATTAGAATGACCAGCCTTAGAAAGAAACAGAATTACTGTTTATGGGTGAGAATTGGTTTCAGCCCTTTTCTTCCTAGGTTATAGCCTGTTAAGGTGGAAAAGGCAATGGCAACCCACTGCAGTACTCTTGCCTGGAGAATCCCATGGATGGAGGAGCCTGGTAGGCTATTGTCCACGGGGTCGCTAAGAGTCGGACATGACTAAACGACTTCACTTTCACTTTTCACTTTCATGCATTGCAGAAGAAAATGGCAACCCGCTCCAGTATTCTTGCCTGGAGAATCCCAGGGATGGGGGAGCCTGTTGGGCTGCTGTCCATGGGGTCACACAGAGTTGGATATGACTCACGTGACTTAGCAGCAGCCTGTTAAGGAGATGCAGTAAAAACACCAGTTCTCAAGGCCACGTGGGGCTGAGCCTCCAGGGTGATGTGTATGTTGGCGCATTTCATGATGGCCCAAGGGTCACTCAGACTCTCTTATTTTGTTTCTTTTTTCATCTTCTTTCTTGGCTTTCCTGGTGGCTCATATGGTAAAGAATCCGCCTGCAATGTGGGAGACCTGGATTCGATCCCTGGGTTGGGAAGACACCCTGGAGAATGGAAACCCTACCCACTCCAATATTGTGGCCTGAAGAATTCCACGGACTGGATAGGACATGGGGTCCCAAAGAGTAGGACACAACTGAGTGACAAACACTTTCCTTTTTGTTTGTTTCTACTTCTGAGACTGGATGCTTTTAACAGCCTTGTCTTCCTGTTCAGATTTGTTGTTTGCCTTCTGGCTGCTCAGATTGGCATTTAACCCCTTTGCTGCTGCTGCTAAGCCATTTCAGTCGTGTCCGACTCGCAATCCCAAAGACAGCAGCCCACCAGGGTCCCCCGTCCCTGGGATTCTCCAGGCAAGAACACTGGAGTGGGTTGCCATTTCCTTCTCCAATGCATGAAAGTGAAAAGTGAAAGTGAAGTCACTCAGTCGTGTGGGACTCCTAGTGACCCCATGGACTGAAGCCTACCAGGCTCCTCCGTCCATGGGATTTTCCAGGCAAGAGTACTGGAGTGGGGAGCCATTGCCTTCTCCATTTAACCCCTCTACTGATGCAAAACAACAAAGATGTTGAAAGTAGTGGATGGCAGAAGACATTGCAGCCACAAGAGCTGAGATGGCTGTGTTACGACCAAACAAAATACATTTAACATCAACAATGGTTTTATAAGAGAACAGTTTTGTAAACCTTTTTCCAATTTTTCCTTATACTTTATTTTCAAGAAAGCGTTTTTCTTGAAATGAGTTCTATTCTTCTTCCCCAGTATTATTGAGATATAATTGACACACAGCCCTCTGTAAGTTTAAGGCAGGCAGCATAATGATTTGACTTACATACCTCATGAAATCATGACCATGGTAAGTTTAGTGAACATCCATCAACTCAAATAGATAAAAATTAATGGAGTAGAAAAAATATTTTTCCTTGTGATGAGAATTCTTAGGATTTTCTCTCTTAACTTTCATATATAGCATACAGCAATGTCAATTGTATTTATCAGGTTGTAGTTACATCCATAGTACTTATTATTTAACATATATCTGAAACTTTGTACCTTTTGATTACCTTGATCCCATCCCCCCCCCCCCATCACCCACACTAGTAACCACACTGCTAGTGACCTCTTGTTCTATGAGTTTGTTTTTGATGTATAATTGACACACAACACTAGGCTGGTTCCTGTTACACAGCAGAGTGATTTGATATTTCTAAAATTTCAAGGTGATTATCACAGTGAGTCTAATTACCATCTGTCACCATACAAAGATATTACCTAAGTATTGACTGTATTCCCTACACTGTACATGTCATACGTGTGACTCATTTATTTTACCACTGGGAGTATGTACCTCTTAACCTCTCTCGCCTATTTCTCTCCTCCAGCTATTCTGTTCCTCTCTTGACAATTGTCTGTTTAGTCTCTGTATCTAATGACTCTGTTTCCATTTTGTTGTGTTTGTTCTCTCTCTCTCTCTTTTTTTTTTGCTTTTTAGATTTCTTATGTAAATGAAATTATTTGTCTTTCTGTAAATGAAATTATTTGTCTTTCTGTAAATTTTTTAGCCTGTATCATCTAGGTCCATCCAAGTTGTCACAGATAAGAAGAGTTCATTCTTTTTAATGACTGGGTAATATTCCATTGTATATTTGTACCACATCTTCTTTATCCTTTCATCTGTTGAGCATTTGGGATGCTTCCATGTCTTGGCTATGGTAAATAATACTGCAATGAACATAGAGGTGCATATATTCTCAAAAAAATAAGAAGGGAAACTTTGACCAAACCCTGTCTCCAGAGACTCCTTCAGTCCTGGAGCAATACAAACAGACTGCAAGGATACTGGAGGTGGATGACCACCTCCAAAAATCACTGTCCAGAGACAGGGACCACTCCCCTCGAATCTGAAGAGGCTTCCTTCCCCCCGGCTGGACCAACCTACTAGACGAGGAGGAAAAGGGCAGGACTGGGATGCTCCCGCTTTTTCAAATCCTGTCCCAGCCACTCAGTTTCAGGGTTGATCCCCCCACCATAAATGTAACAAAAGGACAAGGGCAGCGAAAGCACAGAGCAGTGTGGAATCTGCTGTCCGACCTCATCTACCCTGGCCCTGCAGCTTCCACGCCTGTGCCTCCAGCAGAGGCTCATCCCTCCAGCATCCTGCCAGCAATTCCTAAGCCCACAGGATGCAGGGGTGCTTTCAGTGGTGAAGAACTAGGAGACGCTACCTGAGCATCCTGCTCACAAGGCGAGAGGACCACACTGCTCCTCACTGTGACTGCGTCCTGCACAGGGACCTGCCAGGCTGGGAACCGGCACCGCCTCCCTGGGTCGCTGCCCCAGACGGGGCCCGAGAGGGCACTCAGGCGGCCCTGGTTACAGCCTGGACACAACAGGCGTGACCAGGCTGTGGGTCCCCACAGTGCAGACAGACGTCAGCAGCGAGAGGCAGACTGAATTTCCAGAAATACTTCCCGCTGGGGAATGCTCCCCTCACTTGACTCCATGAGCCTCACAGTGGAATTCAAATCCCAGTATAGTTTTAAAGGGTCAGACCTTTAAAAAGGCTCTCCCCCTTCCCCTCTAAGATGAGTTCTGAGCTGGGAAAATTCTAATCCCTTGAAAATGGGAAATTTACTTCCAAGCTATCAATGAAAAAGCACCCAAAGTTTTATTCTGTTCAAAGGATTGATTAGAGCTGCTTAGGAGAAATTAAAATGAACGTTCAAGAGATGTTTTTAGACTTGCAAGAATATTGAGGAGAATTAGTGAGAGCTTGCTGAATGCATTTGCGTTTTTTGGAATGGAAAATATCCTCTGGAATCACCGTCAGACTTGAAATCAGCAAAATAAATATGTCGTCAACAGGGACCGTGAGGAAAGGCGGGCAGGGCTGGGGCAGGAGCCCCATGGCTCTCTGCCCATCTCCATCGGTCAGTGCTGGGCAGCAGGCGGCTGTGAGCTGCTCTGCTGAGCAGGGCCAGGGCAGGAGCTGAAAATAAGCTGGGGGTCACTACCCCGCCTCCCTCCCGTGTGCCTGCCTTCCCCCTCCCCGTCACCCAGCCCTTCCTGCTGATGCACAAAGGCGTGGGCACCTGCTTCCCCCTGCCCCTCCACTCAGGGCTCCACCTGCCACAGGACCCGGGAGCCTTACCCCATCTCGAGGGACCTTTGTCTTTAACGCCACCACAGCCCCCACCGCCACGGCCACGGCCTCAGCATTCTGTCGCCAGGACCGCTTGGACCCTAAGATAAAGCCACACAACTTCAGTAGTCATCAAAACCAACGCCAGCCCTACTCTTGCTGGAAGAATGAAGGCTGACTTCGGCACCAGTGAGTTTCAGGGGGACCATATACTATCTTCTGTTTCACTTCCAGGCAGTAAGTTTCCCTCCAGGAAACTGCTCACTTTGTCACAGACAGAGTGAGGGCTGGGAGAAGCTACGGTGGGGCAGCCGACGCTCAGGCCCCACAGCGGCCTCGCCTTCCCAAAGGCGTGTCCCCGCGGGCCGAGGCTTCTCTCCCTGAACCCTGGAGAGTGGGTTTGAAGAAACCAAGAAGCAAATATCTGGTTGTATCATATTTATCCAAAAAAAATTTTAATGTGTTTTTAATTCTAAGTGAAACTGTCTCAGTCGTGTCCAACTCTTTGCGACCCCACTGACTATACAATCCGTGGAGTTCTCTAGGCTAGAATATGGAGTGGGTAGCTGGACCCTTCTCCAGGGGATCTTCCCAACACAGGTATCAAACCCAGTCTCCCGCATTGCAGGTGGAATCTTTACCAGCTGAGCCATGAGGGAAGCCCAAGAATACTGGAGTTGGTATCCTATCCCTTCTCCAGTGGATCTTCCCGACCCAAGAATCGAACCGGGGTCTCCTGCATTACAGGCAGATTCTTTACCAACTGAGGCATCAGGGAAGCCCCAATTCTAATTCTAAGGATCTTGGCAAAGTCTCGAAGCCTTAGAGAATTCAGAGAGACCCAGGTGGGGAGAGGTCTCCAGGGAAGGGGTGGGGGTGATCAGTTTTCTCATGGAGGCACTGGCCTGTCTGAAAGCTGAAGGTCCAGCTGTTGACTCACTGAGCTCAGGCCAGAGCTGCTCACAGGCCCCACATGGAGGATTGAGCCCGTCTTGTAGCCAGGACTCTCTGTGACCTTGGTCCTGATGAAGCACGTAGCCTGAGGAGGGGAAGCCTTGGGTCAGAAGCTGGAAAGTGGAGTCAAGGCCTGTGGTCAAGACCCCGGTCGCCCCATCCGCCCCTCAGGTCATCAGCAAGGACCAGCGTCCAGAGGTGGCTGGACCGGGTAGCTTGGTACTGGGCAACCCCGATGCCAGACTCATGTAAATGGGGGCCTGGCTTATCACAGAGGACGCTTTGTGCGGGGTCCTGCTCCCTACGGCTGGCGGTATGGTCGTTGTGCACTTGTCCTCTGGGAGGTGGACTGAGAGCACAGGTGGCTGTCTGTGAAGACGGGCAGTGCCAAGGCCGGAGGGCAGCTGTTTAGCAGGGACACTTGGCAAGAATACCTTTCCGTCAAGCCTGCTTGGAGTAGACTGCCAGGGAGCCAGGGCTTTGCTTCCCGGACGGTCCTCTGTCCTCACCCCATCTGGGCATGTTGGAGGATGCGTCGTCTCAGATTCAGGGGTAACCCTGCCCTCTTGGCAGGTGGGGCTGCCGTGGAGCCCAGCACCAGAGTGTCCCCTCCCTGCAGCCCCCAAACCTCCTGCTGCCTCCTCTTGGCCCCCACCAGCCACACTGTCAGTCACCCCACCACCCCCAGGGAGAGGGGATCCCAGGGGAGGGTTTATTACACCTCAACTGGCCACCCTTGGGTCACTTATGTTTTATCCGTGTGTCTTTGGGTTCTAGGTGTTTTCATGTAAGAATTTTCACTGAAGCTGTTTCACTGCACAACTAACTGGCTGTAAGACAATTTTGCCTTAAAAATAATGAAAAAAATATAAATGAAGTATATTAAAAAGGACATAATGAAACATGAAAATTAACAATTAAATACTTAAAAGATTTTATTGTAAAAAATGAAACTACCAAACCATATCAGAACACATTTAAAATACGTGTGTTCTATGTCTACATCTCCACTGTCGCCCTGCAAAGAGAGAACGGCCCTGTGGACACAGCGAGGGAGGAAAGGGTGGGGTGAGCTGAGAGAGTAGCATGCAAACGTGCGCATCACCACGTGTAAACAGATTGCAGGTGGGCATTTGCTGTATGATGCAGGGAGCTCCACCCCAGGCTCTGTGGCAGCCTGGAGAGGTGGGATGGGTGGGAGGTGGGAGGGAGGTTCATGAGGGAGGGGACACATGTATGCCTATGCTGGTTCATGCTGCTATGTGGCAGAAACCAATGCAATATTGTGAAGCAAGTATCCTCCAATAAAAAGGAAAAAAAAATGTGCTATACCCATACAATGGAATATTGTTTGGCAATAAAAGGAAAAAGATGTGTGTGGATTCATGATTATGGTTTTATCTGGGTATATATTATAGACAGTGATGATACTTCCCTTGTCAAAGTCAGTTATTAAGGATTTAGGATCTAACGGTGGAGGTAAGTTATTTACAATATGAAAAAAATTCACTGAAGTCTCTTCAGAATTCCTTGGAAGTGAGAAGATGAGGGACGCTGCTACTTCTTACGTGTAGAATGTATGCAACTGGTGATATGTATTTGGGCTGCATTGAAATGCTCCATCGTATACCCAGTCCTCATAATTTACCACATCAGCTGAGCCAGGTTCGTGCCAAATACTGACATTCTGTCTGTGTCACATTCTCCATCATCAAATAGGAAAAACTTTTCACCATTTTCAAAAAATGTCAAGAATCATGTTACCATTTATTTTGGGGAGCAGGAGGAACTTGATTCTTCTTTTGCCTCCCACTTCTAACCCCGTGTGATGAATTTGGTATAACGGCATGAGAGTGTGCCTTGTACCTAAAATTAGCTAAAGAATCAATCATTTGTGCTCCTAAAGACTGCAGTGAATCCCTTGCCGCTGCGTTCACATCTGCGTGGCTTGGGAAATCTCTGGTTGTGTCAGATGGGAGGGGCGGCCGTGTCAGGATGATTTGCTGACTGACCTGGGCTCACTCTCCAGTACGGTGGCTGTACTATGCAGCCTGTCTGTGCAGAGCTGAAACCAAACTGTTTGCCTCTCAGGACAAAACTCCTTCTGGCTGATTAGCTGTGAGGGGAGGACTGCACACGGCCCCTCTGGTAGGGCCTCTGGTCGTACGCTGCGTGCTCCCCTCCAGAGGTCGGGCACCCGCACAGGCTCAGAGCAGCATTCACAGGGAGCGTGGCCAACACCAGAGGCACTGACCGCCACCCGCCCCCAGCTGCCCGGCCTCCCCTGCAACTCCTGTGGTGGGGGAGTGATTTCTCAGCAGCCTACATTCTGCCCCTTCAGGAAACTGGCGGGGATCCACCAGGGTCTTGGCTGGCTTGGCAAAGAGAGAGGAAGGAAAGAGGGGCCCAAAGCCAACTTCCCAGGGCCCCTCTGGGGGCCTGGGGAGCCGCCTGACCTGAGGCGGGCCCCCAGCTCCACAGTCAGCAGTGCCCTGCAACTGCAGGGAGCTCACTGTGTCTGTTTTCTGCTGCACACGTTGCTTTTAAGATCCCTCTGAGCTGAGGGTGGGCTTCTCTACTGGGATATCAATGTTCACAGGTCAGCCTGGGGGGTCACGTCCTTCCACACTGGGCACAGTGGTCCTCGGGTGACCCTATGCTCACAGGGACAAATGTAACTCTGGTGTGAGGAATAAGTGAAACATGTATAAGAAAAGATCTGGAAAATCCACTAATTTTTTTCCTTCTGAATATAAGAAACACTGATGAGAAGAAGTCTTTGTGCGAGGCAGTTCTTCCCCTTGTCATTTCTCTGGTTTGTCTGAGGGTGGGAGTGGAATGGACCTGTACAAAGCAGAGGATGAATTAGCTTCTTTAACCAGAACCAGAGGCAGCGCACCTGGCCGGGTGCCTGAAGCATCACCAGGCTCCTGGGAAAGGCCTGCCCCTCCAGATTTCCAGCCAGTTCATCGCCGAGATGTGGAGACTGCACTGGTCACCGGACCTTTTTGCTGTCCACCCAGCTCGGCGCTCGATCGGCAGGACCGCCTTGTGTACCAGAGAGCAACTCCGGACGGCTCGGTAAGTCTCTGCGCGTCTACTGTCTAGTATGGCAGGGGCAGGTGGCCAGCGGGACCGGGGGCGGGTGCGGGGCCCACGAGGCCACCTGGGCAGGGCCAGCGGGAGCGACGCTGATGCCAGGGCCAGTCCGAGCGGGAGAGGAGGAGCCGTGCCGGGGCTGAGGCTACAGGAGGGGCCGCCCGGTGTGCATGGGAGGCAGCGGCTGGCGGGAGGGCTCTGAGCTGGTAGCCTCAGGCCGTGCCCCCCTTTCCGAGCAGCCCATCCTGCCAGCCCCACTCTTCGGGCACGTGCCCCTCTCTGCCCTGCGCTGCTGTGGCCGCCTAGCCCGGCCTTCCTCTCTGCTCCACAGTGGCCTTCCCTCCCCCGGCGCCCAGAGGTTCTAGAATCAGCCTCTCATCTCAGGACCGTCCTGAACTGCAGCGAAGAGGGCCGCACACAGGCAGACTGGGTGCCTTGGCTTCACACGCCCGCCGGCCGTCCAGACGAATGAGGCGTGGCACGTTCTCTTCCTGGCTGGACACAGAGGAGGGGAGAGAAGTGTGTGTGGCAGAGAGAAGTGCCCCGAGGCTCCCTGACCTGCAAAGCTCCCGAAGAGCGCAATCTGTCTGCTAGGCACTGCCAGGAGGTTGGGTCTTCGTTTCAAGTGAGTCACCTGAAATTCAGGACTTCTCTGTAAATGTTTTATAATTCGCTTCATTAAATAGCTTCCTCCGTGCATTAAAGGCATTTACGTCACATGCAGTGAGAGCAGCAGAGAGCGTGCAGTACACGAGGAAGCCGTCTTCTGTGGAGTTCGAGTGACCTTTCAAGAGACAGTGCAGCAAGGGACGGAGAAAGGGCAGGAGGTGGCAGGAGGGCCGGGGGAGTGGAGAGGCCGGCACTGACCCCACGGCCCAAGGCAAGGGGTGCAGACCCCTGGGGACAGTGTGGGCTCCCCAGAGCGGGCAGGCTGGGCTCCAGGCAGGGTGCATCATGTGAAGTGCCCGGGGCTGGGCCTGTGGCTGGGACGGAGGAGCACGTCGATGGAGCACCAACCGGGAAAGGAGAGCAAACAGCTGGGGCCACAGCCCAGGACCCCGCCCTGCTCCTTGAGCCTGCAGTCACCCCACGGAGCACACCCGCAAGCCCTGAGGGCACCTAGGGTCACTGCAGGTGAACCTGCCCCGAGGGGACAGGCCGGACTGCAGGGGCCTGGGGGCTGGCCACCCGACTCCCGGGTGGCATCCTCCCCGCCCCCCCAAAGCCCATCAGCACAGAGAACAGATGAGTCAGGGGCGCCAGGGACCCAGGGTAGCCCCGTGTGCAGAGGAGCAGAAGGAAACGTCCACAGGCGCCACGCTGAGGCGTCACGGGGCCTGGAACCTACAGAGCTGGAGAAGCAAGGTTACCCCTCGTCTACGGATAAGGAAATAGGCTCACAGAGTCTGGGTGCAGATCAAGGAAAGTCTGCAACTGGACACAAGACGGGACCCTACTCACCCCTCCTGTGACCCGGGGGGCGGACGGCGCCTGCAGCGTCACAGGGTTCCCGGTCAGTGTCTGTGGATGAGTGAGTGAGGTGAGCCGAGGGCTTAGAGAACGCTGAGGAGGGGGCCACTGCCCCCGAGAGCTCTTTGCAGGGCCGGCAGCGGCGAGGCGCAGGGCGGCGCAGAGGGCGGGGGGCTCAGCTAGAAGCAGCGCCATGCTCACCATGGGGCAGCCCCTGCCGCCCCGAGCTTGCTGAGGTGCATCCCCTTTGTTTTCTCAGACAGACGACAGTAGCAGCTCTGTACTGTGCAGCGAACTTTAGACAGAAATAAACAGGATGGATGTGGAGAGGGCACAGTATTTACCTGTGGATCACAGGCCTGTGGTGGGTCATGATAGACCGGATCACTAAATAAGGATTGGAACTCAGTGCAGAGACGATGGGCTGGACCACAGAGCTGACATTCCCAAGCATGAGCGCAGAGTCACTTGTTCAGGGAACGGCCCCAGCATCTCAGGACCCATGCTCCTCCTGGGCTGCAGAGATGCTGATGGTTTCTCAGCCAGAGGTGTCAGGGCAAAGCTCTTGGGGGGAGAGAGTGAGCAGGGTGACATCCGGGAGGCCCAGGATATGCGGAATGGGGATGGGGAGCTGGCCATTCCCGTTTGTGGTGTAAATGTGCCTTGAACGTGCCCAGGTGCCAGGCGAGGGCTCCATGGGGGAGCTGCCACTGACAGAGGACGCTTCTCGTTGCAGAGAGTGGGGGGTGCATGTGCTGATGGCCGTGGAAGGAAGCAGCAGAGCAACAGGGTGATTTGAGGAGGTAACAGCAGGGATGTCTCGTAGGGCTGGGTGTCCAGGAGGGCGTGTCCGGGTTCCCCAGGAGGTTCCTGTCCCAGCCCCTAAAGCCCCGAGTCCTGGGACGGGCTGCATGGGTGGGCAGCTAGCAGGGAAGGCTTCTCAGAGGAGGTGGCCACCACCCCTGAATGTCACAGGGGCCCTGGGCCAGCTCCTCAAGACTCGGGGCAGTTTGAAGCAGCCGTGCTGTGAGGGGGAAGGCTTCAGGAGTGCCCTCCATGCCGCCCCATGAAGTCTTGCCCCCATCCATGCCCCAGCCCCACCCTTGGTATCAGGACAGCAGCGGGCAGCTGGGGGCCTCTGGGCTGCGGTGGGGCTGCGGCCATGCCCAGCGCCCTCCCTGGAGCAGCGGCCCCTCCACCTGCTCATCTGGAGGGCCCCTCACATCTCCCTACTCCCCTCCAGCCCCAGGTCCTGATGCCCTGGGCACCAGCCTCTGTTTTCCCCACAGCCAGCAGGTCCCGTGGACGGCACTCCTGGCAGGCCGATGCTGTCCGCGCTCACAGGCCACACAGCTGCCCCACCTCCCCCAACGCTGTCCACACTGCAGGCTGCGGGACTCCGTAAGGTTGGCCTGGAGCCTGACAGGATCCAGGACCCGTTCTCATCACCACCAAAACCCAGGGGCCTTCACACCCCTCCTGGTCCCATAGGTCCCAGGTCCCGAAGCCCCTGAGCCATCCAGAGATGCCCCCTTGGGATGGGGCAGAAGAACAGGCTGGCTGCCAGGAGTCCAAACCCTGACTGAGCTTGGGGCTCCAGAGAAGCTTCTAGAAAACAGTTACAGCCCTGGAAGCTCTAGAGATAGACTCAAGCTGCCAGAATTCAGCCGTTGGAGTGAATTGTCCATCCCAGCAAGAGCTGTGGAGAGGGCCCAGGGCGGGGGTCAGGGGTTGGGGTCAGGACCTGCCCCTAGGTCGATGGGTCAGCTCTGAGTGTCCCCGGCCTGAGCAAGCTGTGTGCCCTCGTTAGCTGGAGATGGTGGCCAAGCCACTGCCCACTTCCTGCATCCTGGACTTTAGAGGCCCAGCACCTTTAGAGAGGCCCCAGAGCCTTCAGAGAGGCCCCAGAGCCTTCAGAGAGGCCCAGCACGTTTAGAGAGGCCCCAGGACTTTCAGAGATGCCCCAGGACCTTTAGAGAGGCTCCACACCTGTGATGTTCACGAGAGATGCAGATGTGGATGGCATGTCACCGTTGCCGACAGGCGCCGCCCAGGGCAGGGCTCGAGAGTCCCACATGGGGGCAAGCAGGGGACAGGCCCTGGGCCCCACGGTCTGGCCCACACACAGCACAGGAGCACACATGATGAGAGCTGAGCTTGGAGATGGGTCAGAACACGTGGTGTGGGCCGTGTTTCTCATCCTTCCCTATGCGAAGCTGGCAGCACTGCCAGGCTCAGGAGGTTTCCATGGAAACCACTTGGTCAGCTAGGCCGTCTCAGTGCTGCTGCCATGGAAGCGTGTTGTCCTTTGGGTGATGGGCTGCATTACGAGTGGGGGAGACTGTGGGCTTCCAGCTCACATCCTCCTGTGGCCCACCCCTCCCAGAGGCTGTCTCTGAGTTACTTACCACTGCGTCACCAGGCCTGGTGTCGGGCACTTTACAAAGAGGAGGAAAGATTCTGTGAGCTGTCACGTGCCTGGTGCAAACAGGCCAGCAAGGAGGCAGGAAGGGGCCGGTGGTCATCATGTAATCAAAGGCTGGGGGTGGGGAGAGAGCCGCCAGGGAGGGGCCCATAACCACTGCCCACAACCCACCGCCCAGGGCACGGAGGAGGCCCGGGCCCCCAGAGCCCCACGCAGACCTGCGTTTGGCATGGTCACCCATCTCCTGGCCCTGCTCCCCATCCGTGCCCCCCCACACCACACACACAGTGCACATGGCACACACATGCACACACATCACATGTACCGATCCACAGCATACATACACACATCATGTGCAACGTGCACACCACATAGCACACCCCCCGGCTCCACACACACCACACACACAGAGCCCAGCTTCAGACAGGACAGGACACCCTGACTGTGTGTTCGCAGGACACACCTGCGAGCCAGCTTCGCAGAAAGCGCTCTGGGGGTGGTGATGAGTGAAACACAGTCCTTACCAGCCACACAGAGCACCTGCCAAAGCGGCCTCGTTGGTTTTCACGTAATTTTGAGAAGAATTTATTTCTTAAACGAGTTTCCAAAGAACAACAACCAGCAAGCAAGCAACCGTCTCCTGAGCACTGGCAGGCATCTCTCAACCCCGCCTTCTTTTAACCCCTGGGGGCAGTGGGCCCCTTGTGCGCTCCCAGTCAGACCATTTAAGGGCACAGGGGACCCGGGTCCAGCAGGTAAGCATTGGTGTCAGCCAGGAAATGTCAAAAATATGAGAGGAAAAACTAGAGAGTGAAAATGGAACGTGAGGACTGAGATGGTGGAAGGATGGGAACGGCCTCCAGGGAGACGAGCAGGTCTCCTTGGTCGATGTCAGTCTCAGATGTGTGCTAGAGCGTGTGCACTGAGGCATGTGTGCACTAACGCGTGTGCACTGGTGTGTGTGCACTAACGCGTGCACACTAACACGCAGATGTGCACAGTGTGTGGGTGTGCACAGTGGGTGGGGTGCACCTGTGGGCAGACACGCACCCACCCATGGGTGCTGTGAGCATGTGCCCCTCAGCCTGCCCCCCCTGAGGCCCTGGCGCCCCCCCTCCAAGCCCCTGGCCCCTATTGGCCCCTTCCCCCTGGGCCCTCACCCTGTCACTGATCTCACCCCCAGCCCCACTGGTTCCCTGTGGCCCCGTCCTGTTGGAAGGGGTTGACTTACAGTGTGAGCATCTCCTAGACCCTGAATATCACACGCCAGACAGGGGGGACCCCCCTGAATGTGGGGGCAGGAGCCCCTGGGCCTGGGCAAGGAGGTCCTCCAGCCCATGGATCATTGGGTGAGAGAGAAAGAAACGGGAGATAAGCTAAGGGTGACGGAAGCCCTTCCATTTAGGAAGAGCTGTCAGCCTTCTCAGGTCTTCAGATGCCTGTCACCCTGTTCCACCTGCCTCCGGGTTCCCCCAGGTCCTGAGAACGGTAGCCTCAGCCCTGCCCTGCACCCCAGGCCCAGACCCAGACTCGCACCTGGAGCTCCCCAGGCAGGGAGCGAGCAGCCTCATGATACGGCGTCCCCACACCCTTCCCTCCAAACCCTCAGCCACATGACAGGAAAGACCAGGCCATGCGCATGGAGGCCGGGAGCCCGGCGGGTCTCTCTCCAGGCTGGGCGCGGAAGAGGAGGAATGGAGAGGCCACGGGTCAGGATGGGCATGGGGACCCTGGAGGGGGCGCCTGCTCCTGCCTCAGGTAGACCCCAAGGGACAGCAGTGGGAGAAGGACCCAGACTCTCACCTGTGAAGATGTGTCCTGTCCTGAGGACGGTGAGGAGTGTGTGGGGACAGGCCCTGCAGGGGGTGAGCTTAGGGGGTCTGGGGCCCCACGCCCTCATCTGTGGACACCTCACCCCTGGATGGATGCAGAGCCTGGGCCATGTGATGCCCCGGCCAGAGGAGCCCTGTGCTCCCGGTTAGGCTCTGTAACACGAGGGTCATCAGGGAGAGAGGACGGGCACAGTGATGGGGAGGACGGGGCCAGTGATGGGGAGGACAGGCCCCCATGACAGGGAGGACAGGGCAAGTGACAGGGAGGACGGGGCCAGTGATGGGGAGGACGGGGCCCAGGGAGGGGGGGGACGGGGCCAGGGGGGGGGGGACAGGGGCCAGTGATGGGGGGGGACGGGGCCAGTGATGGGGAGGATGGGGCCCAGTGATGGGGAGGACGGGCCTCAGTGACAGGGCAGGACGGGCCTCAGTGACTGGACGGCCTGCCCAGGAAGGACCTTGGGGCAGAGCCCAGGGCAATGATACTGGTGAGGGTCGGCAGGACCATGGAGTGGGCCCCACACGCCCTCATGGGTACAGCTCTCCTGCTTCCCTGGGGTAGGCCTGCCCCTCCTCCCCGGATGCCATAGCAGAGTCCCCCCCTCCCTCCACAGCTCACAGCTCCATCAGAACCGTCACGCCCTCAGGAAGACTGACTTGGTGAAGCAATCTTTCCAAGGTGGCGGGGGGGACGGGGAGGCACCCCTCCCTTCCAGGCATGGGGCAGCTGCAGAAGCGCCTCCAGGGTGGGGGACACGCAGGGTCCTCTCCTCTCACCCCAGGTTGGTTCTCCAGGAGCAGGCATCTCATTGGGGATGCTGGTGATTTCTGGAGGCAGTTTCGATCATCAGAGCCTGGGGGTCTGGGACTCCTGGACTCCTGGACCTCTGGTCTCCAGGACTTCTGAAGGCAGACGCGTGAGTGCTGCTGGGCGCTCAGAGTGGCCCGTGCTCTGCACCAGGGCCCTCAGGGTGAGAAGCCCCCAGCACAGTGAAGGACGTCCTCCCGGCTGCTGCGTCTCCACCAGGGTGGCCCCTTCAGCCTTCTTGCTCCCCAGGGGCTGGTCCATCCCTCCAGGAACCTTCCCAGGGGGAGGCAGGCACAGTGGGGCTGGGGCTCACCCACAGATGAGCTCCTGCTCTCACTCACCCGTCCCCCGGCCCACGGGCAGTGCCCACGACTGTCCAATACCAACCAGTGGCCTTGGGGGTCCCCTGGTGGGCCCTCTATGCTTTCCAGAGCAGACGGGACAGTGGGGCACTTCCCATCTGGGGTACAGCCCCCAAACTGCCCAGGGACCCTTGTTGTCTGGCCAGCAGCCTCTGCACTCTTCCTTGCTGAGAAGACATGACATTGATCACTCCCTAGAGCCTCCCTCAGAAAATGAGTGAAGGACGCTGGGCTGGGCTGAGTGACAGAGGACGGCGCGGTGCTGACGTGCAACAAAGCCTCGCCGGCAGCATGACGGCGGCTCCGTGCAGCCAGCAAGGGCAGACTGTCTTGGAGGGATTAATCACCCCCTAGAAAACAATTTCACACTAGAATAAACAGCAGAGTGAAGTAATAAATGCATTGCATTGTCCAGTTCTTAACCTGAGCCTTGATACAGATTAAAAACAAGTCAATTATTCTCAGCAATGACAGAAGCTCACCGTGCTTAGCAGAATAAGATGAAGAGGTCTGGGGTGGAGAGCAGCCATCCTGGGATGACCCATGTCTCCCAGGGGAGGCCCCAGTTCGCCAGCCAGAGAGCGGAGGAAGCCAAGGGGCAGTGTTTCAGCTGCGAGGGCCTTGTTGTAAAATACAGACGCAAAGCACTAAGAATGCAGGTGTCTTTCAGTAAGCACCCCGCCTCCGCAGGGATTCAGGTCCTGCCCTGCGTCCTGAGAGGGTGTTTGGCCCCACACTGCAGACAGCAGACACACCTGCCGCCAGGTCGGGGCCGGGGCACTGTGTCTGCAGGACGTGAAACCGCCCAAGAGGCGCTGGGCAGACAGCGCCTGAATCCTTGATTAGACACGTCCTGGCGCCTGTCGACCCGTGATGCGGCCAGAACCACTTCCCCTCTGCTTGTGGGGCTGACGCACTCCGGGTCTCCGCATCACTCAGGGCCGGGATGCTCTGTGACAGAGGGAAGTGCTTTGCTCAGACAAGCCCGCGGTGCCAGCAGAGGGGAACAGCGATCTTGATGATGACTGAACGACCCGCGCCGCAGGCCGTGGTGGCCCGTGCCCGGTGACTGTGGCCTCAGGGGGCTGCTGCCCCTGCCCGCCCGTGTGATGCTGGGGGGAGCATGACCGCCCCCGCAAGCTGCTGCTCTGCACCAGGCCTTGCCCACGCCCCTGCTTCCAGAGACATCCCAGCCCCGTGAGTGCCAGGCCCTGCCCCTGCAGACGGCTGGCTGCCCCCCGCCTGTCACTGCCCATTGGTCCCTCTAGAGGGACCTCACGTTCAGGCCTCAGGCCTCTCATTCGTGACCATTGATGATGAAAGACCAGGAGATCAGTTCCTGCTGGTCCTGGGGAGCCCCATGCACGGCCCCTGCTGGCCCGTTGGGATTCGGGGGAGCAGCCCTCCCCCTCCTGGTCTGTTGGCACCCTGACAGCCTGTCCATCTGTGGGCACTCCTGGAGTCCCCCCCATCCTCCATGAGCAGCCTCTCACCACCAGCCTACAGAGACGGGGAGCCTCGTCCCCTGGGCACAGCCCCCTGCCCAAGCCCCCCCACAGGGCTGGTGGTCCTGCTGCCCGGCCGGGCTGGTCCTCGGAGGCCACCACAGGGCTAGCTGCAGCCCCATAGTCCCAGGGCCCAGGAACAGGCACTGACGGGGCCTCAGCCGCGGCCTCTGGCTTTGGGGCACAGCTGGACGGGACAGGGTGGGACCTGCTGGGGCCCCGTGTCCCCTGGAGGCCCCGTCCCTCCACAGCGGTTAGTCAGAGATGCACCTGTGTGTCCACGAGGTCACGAGTGCCTTCAGGGGTGGCCCTTCTGGGGACGAAGGAGGCCGTGGGCACCCACCTGACTGCACCCGAAGGCCTGACTCTCCTGTCCCGGATGGACCGTCCCCCACCTGGGGCCTGGCTGCTCCCATACAGCCCGGCTTGGTGGATCCCAGGCGAGGGCTGCTGGCTGGTGCATCCCTTCTGCAGAGCTGGGGGTGATGGGGGCCCCGACATCTTCAGGGGCCATCAGCCTGTGATATACTCTACAACAAGGGTCCCCGATTCTTCAAAGCTATAGACACTTTTTTTTTGTAGTTGTTATTGCTCTTTTCCCCACTTTGGGAGCCAGGCATCTAAAGATTAGAACATTGAAAAATAACTCCAGATAAGGGCTAATTTAGAAACTCACCACAAGGAGATGCTCAGGCTCAGGAAAGACCTGAGGGGACCTTGCACTTTCAGTTCTGGATGATTCTGGGTGAAGATGCAGCCTCCAACCTTCAAAAAAGGAAAGGAAGGAAGACCAAGGAGGGAACTGACCACAGTGTAAGAGTCAAGTGTCCACTTTCCAATAACAGCAGCAGCAGATCATCAGGGAAGCGAAGAAACACGAAAGTCAGTCCCATTCAAGGGAACAGAATAAACAGACAGAAACCACCCCCATGAGAACCCAGATATGGGCACAACTACGAAAGGCCTAAAAGCATGTTTATTTTTTGTTTTTTAACCTGAGGCGTATTAACTTATGG
Organism: Hydropotes inermis; assembly: GCA_020226075.1. Lineage (NCBI taxonomy): Eukaryota > Metazoa > Chordata > Mammalia > Artiodactyla > Cervidae > Hydropotes > Hydropotes inermis. The sequence goes on along the minus strand of CM035279.1, from coordinate 77,001,618 downwards.
GCTTCCCAGTGGCACTAGTGGTAAAGATTGGGTCAGGAAGATCCCCTGTAGGAGGAAATGGCAACCCACGCCAGTGTTCTTGCCTGGAGAATCCCATGGACAGAGGAGCCTGACGGGCTACAGTCCATGTGGTTGTGAAGAGTCAGACACAACTGGAACAACTTAGCATGCAGGCATACTGACTGACTGCCTTAGTGTCAGATGCAGATGATCAGATGACTGCATACTTGTGTATATTGTGGAGTGATAACAATAAGCCAAGTTAACATCTGTCCCCACACATACTACAAATGTTTTTCCTTGTGATGAAGACTGCTAAGATTTACTCTCTTAGTAGCTTTCAAATTAGCAACACAGTGTATTAACTATGGTCACCATGCTGTATCATTGCATCTTCAGGACTGGCAACTTGGACGTTTTGGCCCCCTTTGCCAGCTGGGCCACACCCAGCCCTCACCGCTGGGAACTGCCTCTCTGTTGTCTGTGTCCATGAGCCTGGTTACTGTGCTGCGTCTTTCGGTTCTAGGTGCAAGTGAGTTGAGATGGTATTTACCTTTCTCTGTCTGACCTACTTCATTTATCCCTCATCTAACTTATCCACATTGTCACAAATGGTCAGATCACATTCATTTTTTATGAGTGAATAATATTCTGTTGTATATGTATTTACCATACTTCTGAATCCATTCAACCATTGATGGAAACTTAGGTTATTTCCATAACCATATAATAACCATATTATTGTTAATAATGCTTCAGTAAACATGAAAGTGCATGTCTTTTCAAATTACTGTTTTTGTTTTCTTCAGATATATATACCTAGGAGTGGAATAACTGGATCACATGGTAGTTTTACTTTTAATTTTTAAAGGAACCTCTATCCTGTTTTCCATAGTGACTGCACCAAGTTACATTTCCTTCAACAGCATCCGAGGGTTCCCTTTTCTCCAAGTGCTGCTCAATTTTGATTGTTTATATTCTTTTGGATGGCAGCTACTCTGACAGGTATGGGGTGACATCTTGCTGTGGTTTTGATGTGCATTTCCCTGGTTATTAGTGATGCTGATCATCTTTTCATGCGCCTGTTGGCTGTCTGTAAGTTTTCTTCAGAAAAATGTCAGTTTAGGTCTTCTGCCATTATTCAAAATTTTTCACTGTTGTTTTGATGTTGACCTGTATGAGTTCTTTAAAATATATTGGATATCAATCCCTTTTTGTATATATCATTTACAAATATCTTCTACATTTCAATAGGCTCCCTTTTCAATTTATTGATGGTTTCCTTTGCTATGCAGAAGCTTTTGGTTTAGCACCCAATGTCCTAGACAAAGGTGAGAGACTGAACGAGGGTGAAGGGTGAACCCAGGGTGCTCGAGCAAGGATGCTGGCAGAATGACAGCTGAGACTAGAGAGCCATCTGGACTCATTTCCTTGTGGTTCTTAGGGATGACAAGTTCCGGGGGAAAACTGCACAGTGGTACCTGCCTCCTCTCAGAGGTTACTGTCTGAGGGTCCTGGGTGGGTGACAAGGCCTCCAGGGCCTCCAAGGGGGGAGCAGAATGTGAGGAGGAGGGGCATCTTCCATGAAGGAAGGGAAAGACCAGATGCCAGTGGATGACAGCCAAGGCACAGGGCATCTGCATGTCCAGTGGGGGAGCCTTAGAGGATCAGCAGTGCCTCTGTGTGAATGCATGTGTGTGTGTGTGTGTGCGCATATCTGCACATGTACATGCATGTCTGCATGTGTGTCCATGCCTACCTATTCATGCACACCCATGTATATGTGCATGTATGCATGTCTGAATGTGTGTGTGGACATGCATGTTTGCATGTGTGCACATGTCTGTGTGTGTGTGCATGTCTGCATCTCTGTGTGTGGATGTGCATGTTTGCATGTGTGCATGCGTGCGTATGTGTACATGTATATGGGTTAGGAGGAGGCAGACGTCTCACTCAAGAGGGGCACAACAGCCCCTCCCTTCCCCCCGTTCCCAACCCCTGCCTTTCCTACAGAGTCTCACTTGTGTTTTGTGTTAATTGTACTTTTTTTCAAATTGCACTTAATATGCAAGTTTCATGATAACTTCAGGAAATAAGCTCAATTAAATACAGATGTATTCAGCTTACTGTTGCATTTTACAAATATAATTTTTCCATTGATGTTTAATTGCCTTAAAATTCTTTCAAGGTTAAAAGGGAACTATCTCTTGAACATTAGTTATTAAATTATGTAATGCCAATTAACTTGCTGAATTGATTTGAGCTTTATGACACTTTTTATTGATTGTTTGAAAGCAAACTTCTAATTATCAAAGGATTGGATATTCTCAACTCAAAAGTCCTCTGAGAGTAGCAGAAAGCTGGTGTGTCATTGTGAAGGTCCTGCTTCCTTATGACCAGTGACTTGAACCCCAGCGTGGGATCAACCAAAGGAAGCATTTTCCTGGTGGAGGGTTCTGGGAAGCCCTGAATCTTCTGCTGGTTTTCCATGGTGTTACCTGGCTGCTCTCCAGGCCAACAGTGGTGCCCAGAAGTAGCCATGTGATCTCCATAGGCAAAGAGCTGCCATTTCCTTCATTCATCCTGCTTGGAAATAAAGCACCCTACCCCCAGGGTTTTACACCCCCAGTTTCACCACCTGTGAGATTTTAACATCTGGACCATCACCTAACGCGAGGGGTCTATGGTGGTCTGCCTATAACCAGTGATGCGTCCTTGTTGTTGACCGCCCAGTGCACTTAAGAGCAGGGATTCTACAAAAAGGCATGAAATAAACTTAATTATGTATTGAAAGTGAAAATCACTCAGTTGTATGTATCTGACTCTTTGTGACCCCATGGACTATATGTTCACAAAATCAATTGTACAAGAATATTTAACTAGCTTTTTTACAACAGCTAGAAACTGAAAACAACTCAAATATTCATCAACAGAAGAATGAATACCAAATTATGGAATATTCCAGACTGCAATGCTGCTAGGAAATCGAATATAACACATCCATAAATGGAACAAACATTATTCTGAGTGGAATAAGCCAGATGCAAAGCACACATTCTGTATGATCTCACTGACATGAAGCTGAGGGACAATCAAATATAAGTGAGTGAGTGAAAGTCGCTCAGTCCATGGGATTCTCTGGGCCAGAATACTGGAGTAGGTAGCCATTCCCTTCTCCAGGGGTCCTTCCCGACCCAGAAATCAAACCTAGGTCTCCCGCATTGCAAGCAGATTCTTTACCAGCTGAGCCACAAGGGAAGCCCAAGAATACCGGAGTGATAACCTATCCCCTCTCCAGCAGGTCTTCCTGACCCAGAATCAAACCGGGGTCTCCTGCATTGCAGGTGGATTCTTTACCAACTGAGCTATCAGGGAAGCTCCATTGAATATAAGCTTTGCCTATAAAACTCAGCATATTGATTTCTTGGTGTAAGCAGGAAGTGTTATCTTAAACAGCCCAAGCAAGCTTTCTGGGGTGATGGAAATATTCCATGTCATGTTTTTGCAGTAGTTTTATGGGCATGTGTAATCTCCCAAATTTATCTAACTAGCAGTTAAGATAAGTTATGAGTTTAATAAATAAACAGCATGTGTTCATGGGCAACATTATCTAAGACTGGCCCTAAGTCTTTTCTGAGCAAGATGAACTGGCAAGCTGGATGATCACCAGCTGCACGGGTTCATTTTACGGTTCAGCCTGAGATATTGTGTGCCGACAGCCATGGGCATGGTCTAAATCACCCCTTTTCCCCGGCCAGTCACAATCCGCAGTCATCTCACAAAATAATGAGTCTGCCAACACAGAGAATCCCAGAAGGTCTCGAAGGAATCCACCTCTTGAATTTCATTTCTAACCTTTCCTTCCCCTTGAAGTATTTCAAACCCCAGTAGCCCTGCTCACAAGACAGCAACACGGAGTCACAGCAGGAGAAAAACATCAGCAGAAACACTGTGACCAGCTGCCATCGGCCGAGGAGGAACCCTCGAGGGTGAGGGCGGAGGGAAGGGGGAGCAAGGGGTGCCCAGGGCGGGCGGGCACAGAGGGCAGCTGGAGAGAGGGTGGAGGAAACACAGAGGAATCAAGAAGAGCCTCAGATCAGGGCGGAAATCAGTAGTTTCGAATTAGGTTCCTGTCCCAGGCAGCGTCATGACTTTGTAATAAAAGAGATGCCAGGTACCCCCAGTAGAAGCACGTTGGACAGAGAAGCCCCAGACTTCTTTATGTTTTGTTTTTGGCCAAAAAGCGTATGGGGTCTTAGCTCCCAGACCAGGGATCAAACTCGCACCCCTGCATTGGAAGGGAAATCTGAACCTCTGGACCACCAGGGAAGTCCGTCAGTTGATTTTATTTTGTTTATTGGGATAGAGCTGCCTCAGAGCCTTGTTTTACAATAAGCAACTCCTTCCAGGATGAACACCTTCTCTGAGACCTGTAATCAAAGCTTTCCTTTGAGGTGTGCTCTTTGTATTTAATGATCCCGGAATCTGTGACAAATTCTTCCTCTCAGAACTTTGCGGTGACATCAGGGATCCTCTGTCTCCTGCTGCTTCTGCAGATTTTTATTCCTTGTAGATGTATTTATGAGGAACAGAGCAACTCCTTTTGCCCATTTTAGTTTTCACTTGGTTTATGGATAATATGTTCCACAGAGGACTCGTTTATCCGAAACACTCTCGTTACTGACTCTTCTCAAACCCTTGACAGTGTGGAACAGGGTGGCAGCGCTGCTGCGTGAGCCTCTGACGCTGTTTGGGGCCAGGAGACGAGAAGTGAACAGGGGCAGCCACATGTCTGTGGGCCTCCAACCCCGTTTGGGGCCAGGAGACACAAGTGAACAGGGGCAGCCACACATCCACGGGACGACTGCGGCCCTTCAGCCACATCCTCATTCTGCCCTGGGCCAGCGTTCTGGGAGGGCCCAGGAACCCGGTTCTGCATCTGAAACAGCCCTCTTGGCCTGCAGCAGTTTTCATGGGTCAGGCTCTGTGAGCCCTGCTCCAGAAAACCTCAGAAGAGGAAGCAAAGGACAAGCCGTGGAAGGGGGTGGAGGAAGGCTGGGGAGAGCTCCGGTCCCAGGGGCGTCCCTCCTCACCCACTGACTGCGGTCTCGGCTCTGCAGCGTCTGTCCTAAGGAAACGCCCTCCCTGTCGCAGCCAGCGACATGGCTGGGGGTGTGGATGGGGCACAGGGCTCAGTCACCATCCCTGCTCCCCTGCCTGCTGGAGCGGAACCCGGATTCTTGGGTCTGGGTGACACGATTTAGGATTGGTTCCTGGGGCTGAGAAAACTCATGCCAGAAAGAGGACGGGCCAGTGTCAGGGCTGAGTTGGCAGTGACCCATACAGGGCCGTCTTTCCAAATAACCTAAGCGACTCTCTGGTGAATGGGAGGTGTAGGCTGCTCTGAAAAAAGCATGCACGTGGAAAGCAGCTTTCCACAATGCGAATGTCTCCCAGGATCGCTGTCATATCTGAGAGCTGAGAAACCTGGCGACGAGTGCAACTTTTATTCTAAGATAACTTTAATTCTGTCCTCTTGACAGTGGCTTTTATGAGTCTCGAGGTCACAAACATTTTGAGAGTGATGTTAACCTGAAAACACTTTGCAAATACTGGTAATGGTCTGTGTTCATTATTAGTATTAATCCAATCAAAAACTTTTTTTTGGGAACCTCCCAAACTATTTTCTAGTGCATCACAAAACTACGTGGGATAAATTAGATTTAATTGTTTCCATTTTATTCCAAGGCACAGAGGGAAAATACTTGGAAATTTATAACAAAATTGGGGCTGGAATCCAGGTCAGTTGTCTCCTGAGATGGTGTGGTTCCTATTATGCTGCATTACTTCTATTCAGAGAAATTTGACCAGGAAACCACAGCGCCCTGGCTCCGTGTGCAGACAAGGGCTCGGCTCCCTGGGGCAGAAGGGCTGCCCGTGGGAGCCGGGCCGGCAGCCTCACGCCGGGGTCTGTGGGAGCGCGCAGCGTCCGTGGGCTGGTGTTCTCACTGGTCTCTGCAGCACACGGGTTTTCAGCTGACCCCAAAGCCACCCCCAGCACGACAGCATTTAACCCTGAAAGCGCCAGGCCCTCTGACAGATGGTGACTAAGACAGGAAGCACGCTGGGGGCGTGAGCTCCACGATACCTCGGCCAGGCCTGGTCGGAAGAACCTCCACTCGGCATACGCCTGCTTATCCATCCGATGCTCCCGGGGACGTGTTTCCGAGAGAACTCATTCCTTTGTCTCCTTTTCTAGGGTCGCTTCTTGGGACCAGGCCCTGTGATCCCTTGTCAATCCACAATGCGGAGGCTGTAAATGATGCTGATGGGCTTGCCCCTTTCAGAGGTCGTTTATTTTTCTTCCTTGTAAGTGCCCAGATGGCCCTGGCTCTTTGCCATGAAGAGCATCAAAAGGGAAGTTAAGAGTGGGGTTTGTTGGCAGAGGTTTTCCTAAGCAACATGCTCACAAGGAGCCTGGAGATGGGATCAGGTGGACGGGTTCTTCACACTGGTCAAGGGGGGCTGGGAGCTGAGGCCAGCGAGACAGACACGGAGCAGAGGCCGGGACTCGTGTGGCAGGAGGCGGGCCGATGACCTGACTGGAGAAGGAAGGCAATCAGGACTCTGTTGACAGGGTCGGTCACCCTCTTCTCCCGTGTCCAAGTCTGAGGCCGTTATATTCAGACCTGTCATTGCCACATGATAAGACCCCTTCCACCGTCCTCTTCACAGCAACCTTTTCCTCTTTGTCTGACAGAAAGTTTCTTATTTCCTGTCCTGTTTTCCCACCACTTCCTCCTCTGACTTGGCTGTTTCCTCCCTTAGATCCCTCCTAAATCTGATCTCTGTCTCAGGCAGGAAATCCTCCCAAACTCAAGAAAAGCCCCCAACCCTGCAGAAGATGGGTGGACCGCATCGGCTGACCAAACTCCAGGCTTGCGACGGCTTCTGCTGTACCCAGTGTGTTTCATCTGCTGTAAAAGTGTTTTCATGGTCACAGTCGATGTTACTGTAAATGTTTAGCAATATGCATTTCTTGGCTTTGCAGGGGCCTGGACGGTCTCTATGCACATCAGTGCCTTGTGTAATGTCTGTAAGCACGGTTTCCGGAAGAATAATGGCTGAAGTCATGGATAAACTCAAGGAAGGATGAGGAGACAGGACCAAAAGGAAGCAGAGACTCTGCAATGAGAGAAGAGACATTCCTGGAGACACGAGGTTCACCTCCACCTGAAACCTTGTGTGGGGAGATGAGGAAGCAGATTTCACCCAAACCACTGGACATGTTCCCCTATCTGGCTTGGCCTCAGTTCAGTTCAGTTGCTCAGTCATGTCCAACTCTTTGCCACCCCATGGATTGCCACACACCAGCCTTCCCTGTCCATCACCAACTCCCAGAGCTTGCTCAAACTCATGTCCTTTGAGTCAGTGAATCCATCAAACTATCTCATCCTCTGTCATCCCCTTCTCCTGCCTTCAATCTTTCCCAGCATCAGGGTCTTTTCAAATGAGTCAGCTCTTTGCATCAGGTGGCCAAAGTATTGGAGCTTCAGCTTCAGCATCAATACTTTCAATGAACATTCAGGACTGATTTCTGTTATGCCCAATGTCTGAATCCCTGAGCGGGAAGAGAGAAGGCCTCCAAGACAATGCAACTCGCAAAATGGGAAGTTTATTACTGACTCAAGCCAGGGCCTCTGCCACAACCAATGCAGTGGTGCAGGGTCAGAGAGCCCCGAGCCCCGAGCCCAAGCTGTTACACAAATTTATAGGGTGAGCACACGCCATTGGTAGTTGGTTTAAGCGAATTGGTTACACTTTTGCAAAGCAATTTCATTGGTCAAAACTTTCGCGTGCACGGGACTTTCCCTGGGGTTTCCGCCCCGTCCCTAATTTCCTAATTGGCAAACAGTGGTCAGTGTTAAGCGAAAGCTAATTGGTTGTATCCAGGTGGCCTGATAATCTTACCACCCAGAAGTAGGAAGGCCTACTCCTAATCTAAGATGCCTGCCATGGCGTTACTTCTGCTTGCCTCACAATTTCCTTTAGGATGGACTGGTTTTATCTGTTATAGCCAAGTTTTCCAGGAAACAAACTCACTTAGGAGGACAATGCAGAATAGTGGCGTGCAGTTTATTACACCGGTGGGCCCAAGGCAGAGTCTCCTCTTAGTCAGGGACCCCAACCAGCATTTGTGAGAACCTTTTATACCTCATGTGTATGTGTCCAAACCCACCACCCCAAATTCCTTGAGACTTACAAAGGAAGGGTACATACAATCGCAATAACCCCATTATTGATGTGTTATGTGATCAAACAGTTAATAATCAATAAGCCCACAGTTACATTCCAACCAGTTAATAACCGATAAGCCTGTGGTTAAATTCCGATAGATACTGTCCGGAGGCAGGGGTGATTAGTGTCTGTTTTCTCTTGGGTGATGAGTAACTTGGATACGATCTTCAAGGTTCCCCTGTCCGGAGGGGGTCTTTTCCTTCTGGTGCCGTTCCCACGGGCACTAAGCACAGAGTTCAGAGTCCACTGGAGAGGCGGCCGAGCACGGTCAGCACAGACAGGCCTGAGATGGGGTCCTGACCCTATGAACTCCTTCTTCATATTGCCTCGCAGACCAAGGGACTCTCAAGAGTCTTCTCCAACACCACAGTTCAAAAGCAACAATTCTTTGGTGCTCAGCTTTCTCTATGGCCCAGCTCTCTCATCCATACATCACTATTAGAAAAACCATAGCTTTGACTAGACAGACCTTTGTCAGCATAGGAGAGCATCTTTCTTGATTCAGGTTCATCAGGGGAGCCATGTTTCAGGTAGAGGGCATGGTGCACATGTGGGCCCCCAAAAGATGTAGACCGTGATGTTGTAAGGAAAGGAAGTGAAGATGGACACTGCCCAGCAATCGTGCTGAACACTGCATTTATTTACCATAACCCTGGCAGCAATTCTGTGAAGTCAGATGTTACAGGTGGGGGTCCTCTGAACACTCCCACTGAGATAGCGTTTGCCCCGCAGAATACTGACAAAGGATGATTATTATCCTGAAATGTGGCAAGGCACATGGGCAATTCAAGGGAGAAAAGACAGTGTTCTCAACACATGGTCCTGGAAGAGCTGGACACACGTAGGCAAAAGAACATACCTACTGAACCGTGCACTTAGAAAGGTAAATGGTCTGTTTCTGCTAAATGTTTTATTCCACAGTACATATTTTAAATGGAAAGTTAAGCCTAGACACAGATCGTAGGTTCTACACAAAGGTAACTCAGAACATGTCATAGAACTCAACATAAAATGCAAAACTGTAAAACTTCCAGAAGAAAATAGAATGGAAACCTATCTGACTTTGGATTTGGTAACGAAGAATCAGATACAGCACCCAGAACATGATCCATGAGAGAAGGAAGAGACAGGCTGAATCACTGACATCAAAGAGCCGACCGGTGAGGCCCCGGGAGGCAGAGCATGTTGGGTGGAGGGGACCCCGTGAGGTCCCATGGGACAGAGCACAGGGGGAGGGGACCCCATGAGGCCTGGTGGGGGGAGGGGACCCTGTGAGGCCCTGGGGGGACAGAGCAGCGGGGGGAGGGTGTGACCCCATTCTCAGAGGAAGACACTCCTGGAAGTTTGTGCTGAGCCCGCATGGGAACCCTGACACCCGGGAGCTTCCGTCCCCACCTGCTTCCGGGCGTTTCCAGCGAAGCCTGAAGCTGTGGGCTCACAGCCTCCCGGAACCTGGTCCTCCGCCTTCTCATCTGTCCTGTTAACTCTTGACACCCTCTCCGCTGTCACCAGCCTAGGTGAAAATGGCTTTCTGCCCCACAGTTTTAAACCAAAAATGAGATATTTTCCTCTGCCCATCCTCCACTCTGTGTCTCATCCTTGGAAAAACTGTGACATGAACCCAAGAGAGGGTTTGTTACTGAGAAGAGAGGTGGCCCATTGTGAACAACAGAGGCTGACTTTGCAAATTCAGGTTCAGGCCCAGCCTGCTCTGAATGGGGCATGCGCTTCTTGCTGATGCAGGTAAACGGGACTGGGGGTCCTGGAGCAGAGCTCAGTGGCCTGTGCAACCCCCCGTGCCCAGCAGCCGGGTCCCCCTCAGGGCACGGCTCTGGAGGGAACCAGGTCCCCAGCCGCAGAGGGTGGGCAGGGCCGTGCGGCACTGAGCCGAGCTCTGCACACCCCGTGCCGGGGGCCCCAAGCCTGCTTTGACAGCACAGACCTCTCCTCGTTCACACCCAGCGTTGTTTGAGCAGGCCTGAACCTGGGACACCCAAGTGTGCATCTCCTGTGTCATTTCAGATACAAATCAAGCAGGCAAAGTCTTGGGATGATAAGATATCTCACAGACCCTTGGGGTAACTCCTATCCCTTTAATCCACAAATGTCACCTCCAATATCTCCTTCAATTCATCTTCCACGCTCTCCTGGAATTGCTTCAGTGAACTATGTGACCGTCAGTTGACTGAGCCTCTCTGGAAAGAAGCATGCAGTCCACACAAGTGTCCACGGCCTGTTTCTGCCCACCGACCAGCCTCCCCCCACCAGCACCTCCTCCAGCCGCCCTCCTGCAGGTCAGGGCTGCCCCTTGGATGCAGGGCATGGGGAACAGACATCGCCTGGACCCCGGTCTCCCCCTACACCTGAGGGGTGACCTCCATTCCTCCCCCAGCACCGAGAGGAGCAAGACCAGCCCCCTGCTCCCCAAGCTTCACCTGTCTGTCATGACCCGGGAACGTCACTCACGAGCTCCATCCCAAGCCTCAGCCCCTAGGGGCCGACAGGGCAGCAGGAGGGGGCCCATGGGGAGCCCTCTGCCCCCACACAGCGACAGGGCAGGGTCCTCTCGGGCACAGCCCTGCGTCAGCCCGCACTTTCCTCCCCGGCTGAGCCCGCTGCTAGTCAGTGCTGGTCTTTCTCACCCCGAGGAGCCGGGAGCTTCCCTGTCACCCATGCCTCTGGCTCCCCTGCCCCGTGGTTCTCACACCCACGAGCAGTGGGGGGCTAGCTGTCCTGCCCCAGCTTAGGGGAAAGTCCTCACCTCCCGTGGGTGTTCTCGGAAGGAGGAAACACACCCTGCCCCTGGATCTGTTGTCGTTCAGTCACTCAGTTGTGTCTGACTCTTTGCAACCCCAGGGACTACAGCGCACCAGGCCTCCCTGTCCCATCACTAACTCCTGGAGTTTACTCAAACTCATGTCCGTTGAGTCAGTGATGCCATCCAATCATCTCATCCTCTGTCGTCCCCTTCTCCTCCCGCCTTCAATCTTTCCCAGCATCACAGTCTTTTCCAATGAGTCAGCTCTTCGCGTTAGTGGGCCAAAGTATTGGAGTTTCAGCTTTGGCATCAGTCCTTCCAGTGAATATTCAGGGTTGATTTCCCTGGGACCTGTTCAGCCCTTAGTTAAGGGGAAGTTTTATTATCTAACTCAAATATTATCTTGCTGAAATTAAAACTTTGCTCTTTGCCTCTTAAGCTTCATCCGCTGCTGGGTCTGTAAACAGAGGCTGCTCCTGGTTGCTGCCAGCGTCTGGGACACGCCTGGGGGTGGATCGAACCATTTGGGTGGGGGCAATGCAGTTCTGGGGTCCTGGGCACACTGGTGCCAAACAGCAAGGCCTCCAAGTCTGGGAGCCTCAGCGCAGCCAGAAGTCATTCGGCCGCGCCGCTGAGAAGCGCAGGGACCCAGCGTCCCTTCTCCCCACCCGGGGTGAGGCCCGGTGCTCAGGGCCCCTCAGCCCGTGAGATGCTGTTCACAGCAGAGAAGGCCAGGGGGGACTGGAGGTGCTGCTTTGCCGCTCACCGTCACCATCCCCAAGCTCCAGGCTCCTCCCAAAGGCTTCACGATTGTGCCCCAGCGCCCGCTGGTCACACCAGCCAGATCCTGCAACTCATTTGGCCTCCCTTGGGCACAGCGTGCACCCCGGCTTGGGAGGCCAGCAGTGGGGAGGATCAGCTGCAGGATCCCAGGCATGCGTCGGCCGTCTGCCTGCTGTGTGCTTCCTGCAGGGCCTCAGATGCCGCGTGAACGTCGGCCAAGACATGCTTGGTGAGTGTGGGAATCTTCTTTTTTTGTTTGTTTGTTTCTTTTTAAATAAAGTTGATTTATGATGTTGTGCTAGTTTCGGGTTTAGAGCAGACGATTTGGATGTGCACACATATGTTGACCATGTGTTCCTCCTCAGACTCTTCCAGGTTACTGCAAGGTGTTGGGTGTGGTTCCCTGCGCTGTATCCCTGCTACTCATCTACTTTATGTAGCACAGTGTGTGCATGTCAGTTCCAAACTCCTAATCCGTCCCCTTCCTTTCCCTTTTGGCAACATGAGTTCAGTTTCTATGTCTGTGAGTCTGTTTCTGTTTTGTGAATGAGTTCGTTTGTATCATGGCGATTCCACATATAAGCAACATCATATGATAACTCTCTTCCTCGCCTTCACTCCATGTGATAATCTCTACATCCATCGTGTGCTGCAAATGGCACTATTCCATTCTTTCTCATGGCTGAGTAGTATTTCATCGTATGTATGTACCACTTCTTTATCTGTTCGACTGTGGACCGGCACTTGGAGGCTTCCACGCCGAGACGGTATGTTCCTACTCATCACTGCATACACGTGAGTCAGGGGCCATCGCCACTCGTGTCCCGAAGCCCACCCGTCTTCCTCACTGTCTCTCAGCCCCACCCCCTCCTCATTACCGCAGCAGGTCCAGTCACACACACGGTAAAGCCTGGTGACCGCCCGGGCGGGGGAGGGAGTGTGGTCCTGGTGCCTGGCGCCCTGCGTGGGCCCAGCAAGGAGAACGGGCAGCTCATGCTCGAAAGACCCGAACTGCCCATGGCTTTTGGACCAGGTTGCTTGAAGCCGCGTTGAGGCGGACGGGTGTGGACTTCTGATGGTGAGGTAACAGGGTGATGTCTTGTTGATCTTCAGTGTTGGTGGGTGAGTTCCAGCCGCTCGAGGTCTGCGGTGGGCAGCACACGTTAACTTCTTCCTGCTGCAGAGGGTATGAGTGTCTGCGGCTCACAATATTACCTGTAGCCCTTGAGGATGAAGTAAAAGTCCTTGACTTTATGTAATGGCTTAACTATTATTATTTTGTCTTGTTCAATTGTCTTGCTTTCTTTTGGAATTTCCTCACCTCTGATTCAATTTGCTCTTTGGAGCATGGACAAAGCTTGTTTACAAACAAGAATGGTGGGGGCACAGGATCGGGCAGGGTCCTGTCCCTGAGATCAGGCCTCAGGGAGGAGTCCCTGCCTCTCCCCACCCTGGTCTCCCACAGCCCCAGCCTCCTGCCCTCTAGTGTCCAGAGGCCCAGCACCCTGTCCCTGCACCCCCTGGGGGCCTACACGGGACAATGGGCTGCCAGAGCCCCTCTGCACACCGTCCTCTGAGGATCAGAGCTGCTCCCGGTAGGAGGGCGTCTCGGGCTGGACTTGCTCTGCGAGGCCTCGGACCGCCATCTCTCTGCCCAACCCCTGAGACGAGTCCCTCCTGGGGGCTGCTCGTCCAGCATGTGTGGCAGCACTGAAAACCCAGTTTCCGCAGAACGAGGCTAGTTTGCTTTACTCCATGCCTGGCCCTTAATTAGAACAAATAGCCTGAGACACACAATACAATAAAAAATTGATGATTCAGTGACAGCTAATCGTTTGCAAGAAACAACAGATGCCCTTACAATGAAGATGTATTTCATAGTTTTTTAAAAGTACATTTAACTAACTGAATAATGCATTATAATGATCATGCTGATGTTTCTAAATACGTTTTTAAGAATGTATAATAAAATTTTTCCTTTGAGGATGCCAAAGAGTTTTACTTAATTGGTGATGAAGTTAAAGCAGGAGTGGGTGCTGGCTTTTTGCTCTTGCCCATCACCGATCCAGACAGTCAGAGGGAGGAGGACGCCCTGAGGTGGGAAGGAGGGGACGGGCCATCGGGAAGGGCACTCAGCTGCAGACACAGCCCCAGATGGAGCAGGAACACACCACAGGCCCCCTGACCCTGGAGGGCGGAGCAGAAGGCTGTTGCCACAGGCCACCGAGGAGACGTCCTAACTCCAAACAGGGCCCATGCAGCTGGAGACTGGATGAGATCCTGCAAGGCTGGGCCCAGGGCCGGGCATCTCCAAGCAGGCCTGCCCGGCAGCAGGGCAGGGCTGGAGGGCAGGAGAGGGCCTTCCGGCCGGCCTGCTTCAGACCCAAGGCAGGAGCGGACTTCCCAGCTGTCCGGAGCCACCGGACTCCAGGAAACACGGGCTAACCGTCTTGTAGCCCAGAAAAGAGGGCGAGGGTCTGGGTCTACCAGGTGGTCACCTGCTGGGGACACGGGGGCCTGAATCTTTCAAACAGGCATTGAGCGGGGACCCCTCCCTCGAGCAGCAGCCAGGCACCGTGGCCAGCCCGTCCTGGGGACTCTGCGGGGTCTGTGGACTTGACTTTGCCCCCAGGTGTGAGCATCACAGAGCATCACTTGATCCAGAAGCACCGTGAATCCTGCTAATTTTCTGATGACCTCATTGTAACTAATCAAAGACAGGAGTTCCATTCTGATCATTTTATAGATGAAAATCTGATCTTGTGACTCGCCAAAGTCTCCTCACATCTTCAGATATAAACTCAATCCTTCCCATCGCTCCAATCTGATCCCCCTGGCCTGGGCCATCCACTGGTCATGCCCATCTGAGGCCGCCTCTGCAGGGACAGCGGCTGAGCATAGGTCAGCCCTGCTGCTGTGGGCCTGTCTCCTGAACCTGGGTACCAGCCCCCCTCACCGTGGGCCCATCTCCCAAGCCTGGGGTATCAGCACCCCGCCCCTGCTGTCATGGGCTCGCCTCCTGAACCTGGGGTATCAACGTCTACCCCCCCCGCTGTGGGCCCGTCTCCTGAACCTGGGGTATCACCCCCCCACTGTGGGCCCATCTCCTGAACCTGAGGTATCACCCCCCCACTGTGGGCCCATCTCCTGATCCTGGGGTATCACCCCCCAGCTGTGGGCCTGTCTCCCAAGCCTGGGGTATCAGCACCTCCCCTGCCATGGGCCCATCTCCTGATCCTGGGGTATAACCCCTACACCGTGGGCCTGTCTCCTGATCCTGGGGTATCACCCCCCCCCCCCCCTGGGCCCCCCTCCCGATCCTGGGGTATCACCCCCCCCCCGCCGTGGGCCCGTCTCCTGAACCTGGGGTATCACCCCCCGGCCGTGGGCCCATCTCCTGAACCTGGGGTACCATCTGAGTCCGCCTCCATCCTTAGCGACTGCAGACAGCTGGTGAGATGCTCTGGCATCAAAACCTGCATATTATTGAACAGAGGGATTAAGTTGGCTCAGATTTCATATTTCTGGGCCAGTATATAAAACTGGCACAGCCAAGAACTCATGGGTTTCTGGGAAACTGCTTCTTGACGGTGAAGGATGAATTTTTAGCCTAACATCCTGAGGCTCTCACTCACAGAGAGGCAGGGGGCCGAGGTGGGGGCTGGGGGCTGGGCTGTGTCCCGGCTCTGGCCTCCTGTGCCTACCAGGCTCTAGGGTCCTGGCTGTGGAGTCCCTGGAGGCGCTGCTGAACCAGGAGGAACCAGGCCAGGGAGAAGGAAAGAACAAGGCCTCCAACTGGGAGGCCGACACCACCAACTCTGGTCCTGAGGCTCAGAGGGGCGGGGCTGGAGGTCACACGTGTCCAGCACTCACTGCAACTCCTGTGGGTCGGGGTAGTGACCTGTGGAGTGGGCGCCCTCTGACTCCTGGGTCTGGAAAAGGGCCCCTCCCCTGAGCACAAGGCAAGACATTTACTGGTGTTGGTACTGACCCTGATGCTGGGAAAGATTGAAGGCGGGAGAAGGACGACAGACAATGAGATGGTCAGATGGCATCACCGACGCGATGGACATGAGTTTGGGCAAACTCCAGGAGTTGGTGATGGACAGGGAGGCCTGGTGTGCTGCGGTCCATGGAGTCGCAGAGAGTCACACACAACTGAGCAACAACAAATACCGAGTGCATGTGAGGGGTCCGGAGAAGCTTAAAAGGAAACTGGTTCATAAAGCACTGCTCAGCACCACCCAGGACACACAGCCTGACTAACAGGGGCCTTGGGAAGGGGGGACCCGCCTCCGTGGACAGGGAGCACAGCTGATGGGGAGGAGTTGAGGGCGGGAGCGGCCTCCCTTGGCTTAGACACCATGCGAGGACCAGCCATACGCAGGTGGAGCGCCCAGGGCTGAGGGCGAACAGTCAGATGCAGGCACACAAGGGGCCTCCAGGCCTGGAGGTCTGCATCCAGAGCCAGAGCTGCAGAGAGAGGGCTGCAGGGCACGGCCTTCCAGCTGAGCCTGTGGGCCCAGGGCAGGGTGGGGGGAGACTTCAGTGGAGGAACACCGACCCTTAGAAAAAACAGTCTGTCTCTCGAGGGCTGGGACCAAGAAGTGGGCCGCCTCACAGGCAGGAACCTGGAGTGCCCTGCAGGGCCGGGCGGGTCACCCCCACGGACCCCATGGCCGCAGGCTGAGTCCCCTCTCACCTCCTGATGCAGCCTCTTCTCTGGCCGGGGGCCCGGCGCGGACTCAGGGAGACACAGCTTCTCTGGAGGGCCCAGGCCACTCGCCAAAGACACCCTGGGGAGAAGGAGCCCCACGGGTGCCCTGAGGCTCCGGGATCACCTCTGGTCCGGCTGCGCTGGAGCGTGTCCTTTCAGGGCCGTCCCGGGAGCTGCCCTCCCCCTCCCACTGCCGTCAGCTTCGAGCCGCCAGGCGCACCCGCAGCCTCAGCCCTGCCCAGAGGAGACGCCGCAGCTCCCAGTTTCCCCAACCGCAGAGTCCTCAAGGGCCCTTCAGAAGTGCAGGGCATGTTCAGCCTCGTCACCTCGTGGAGTCTCATATCTGGCTTCTGAGTCCGCGCTATGGAAGTAGGCCCAGAGCAGGCGCCCCAAAGTTTGTGCAGAGTCACGGAAGGGGGGATGGTGGCCCTCCTGACCTGGGGCCCTGACTCTGCTGCTGATGGAGCGGAAGGGACACCCAAGGGCTGGACGTGCTTCCAAACCCGACGGTCTCCCCTCCACGTCCTGCAGCCTGGGTGTGGAGAGGGTGACCCTGAGCATCAGGCCATGGGTGCACTGGGCTCTGGCCACAAGCCCACTTCAGGCCCTTTCGGGGCCCTGCTGGGGACCCCTCGGTGGAGCCCCCAGGCTCCTGGCTAATCCCATCTGGAAAGACTTGGCCGACAAAAGGCGTTGCAGGTGTTGGTGACCATTGATTCTGTAACTGCTTATCTCTCCAGAGAGCAGAATATAGAATTCACTGGTCTTTAGGCATCATAGTCACAGGGCCTTGGGAGATCACTTGTGGCAGGAACCCAGCTCTGGACCCACGTCCCGTTTAATGCTGCCTGAGCGGGGTGCCAGCCCTGGAGTGAACTCCGCCTCCAGCCCTCGGCCGTGGGCCACCACCAGTGGTGGACGGCCCGCTGCCCAGCTGCTGGGAGCTTCTGCTGTCTGACACAGCGGCATCTCCAAAACAGACGTGAGCAGATGTTCCACAGAGTAAAGAGAGTACAAATCTTACAGAGAAGGAAGCCTTGTAGGGTCCACAAAATGCAGGTCGATCCCATTTGGGCACATTCACCAAGATCTTTTATGATTCAAACAATTAGATCTGGCCCCAGCTGACATCTGTGGATGCCTCTTTCTTGAAGCCAATCAAAGCTTCAAAGCAGCTAGGAAAAGAAGGGAGCTTGCTACCCCTGAGGGATCAATTAACACCTCAAGTTTCCATCTCAGAGCTTTCTCAAGATGCAGCCTTCAGCTCTGGTGGGACAGAGAGACGGGAGTGGAGCACTGAGAGCTGCCTGGCTGAGGAGCTAGTTTATAATGAGTAGCAGACAGAGAACAAGGGAGAATAGGTTTCAACGAGTACCTGCAGCAGTGCACGGAGAAGATCCCTGCAAGGCATTCCTAAGAACCCTCTTCTAGCTCATGCATTCAGCCATAACCTTACCCATGATACGACACGTGATTTAAGAATTTTCAGAGACATAGACGGATTTTCACATAAACTTTCACACCAACTGAAAGCATATCTGCATCAAAGTACCCAGCTCTGGTTCTTGCAGGCACTGCACTGGCCTTGGGGGCCGTGAGTCCCTGGTGGCCGTTGTCCGAGCGTCGAGCGGGAAACACCCCGCGTGCATCCGGCTTCTCTGCCCAGTATTCCTTTGGACAAGCATCCATGTTGCAGGGGGGAACAGCAGCTTCTCTTCTCCGCTGTGCGCAATTCTGTTGTGTGGAAGTATTACAGATTGTTCCGCTGCTGATGGACATTCAGGTGTCTCTCATCTGGAATGGACAGTACCCCCCAGCAGGAGCCCAGGCTCCACAGAGATAGGCGAGGCCAGCCCAGGAGCGGAGAGGCAGGGGTGGCGCCGCCTGTCTCCTCCCACCTCCCCGCCAGCCGGTCTGCCTGCCGCCAGAGCACAAGTGCCGACAGGGGGGCATGGCTCCCGGGCCTGGGTCTGGAGGGTGTGTGAACTCAGCCAGCAAGTGCAGACACGCAGCGGGTCCAGGACCCGGGGCTGGCGGCTCCCTGAGCCCTGCTGGACATCTGACGGCAAACTGCAGCCCTGCTCCCGGGAGCCCCGAGCCCGCTGAGCGAAAGCTGCCCTACCACGTCTGGTTGCACCAGGCGCCCCGCTACTGGGGCCGCCCCTGCCGAGGGCTGCAGGGAGTCTCTGTGCTGAGCTGGTGGACTCCGCGGCTGCAGCACAGCAAGCAGGCAGTCCCAGCATCAGAGGAGCACAGCCCTGAACCCTTTCCAGGGCACCGGGAGCTTGAGCACGGCTTCCAGAGCCGTGCAGCAAGGTCATCTTTAGGGCAGATAGACAACCACAAGAAGGCTGAGCACTGAAGAATTGATGCTTCTGAACTGTGGTGTTGGAGAAGACTCCTGAGAGTCCCTTGGACTGCAAGGAAATCCAACCAGTCCATCCTAAAGGAAATAAGTCCTGGGTGTTCATTGGAAGGACTGATGCTGAGGCTGAAGGTCCAATACTTTGGCCACCTGGTGCGAAGAGCTGACTCATTGGGAAAACCCCTGATGCTGGGAAAGATTGAGGGCAGGAGGAGAAAGGACGACAGAGGATGAGATGGTTGGATGGCATCACCAACTCAATGGACATGAGTTTGGGTAAACTCTGGGAGTTGGTGATGGACGGGGAGGTCTGGTGTGCTGCAGTTCATGGGGTCGCAAAGAGTCGGACATGACTCAGCGACTGAACAACAAAAGCCAGATAGACAGTTGTGCCAGTTTTCAGACAGGAGAGGTTA
The DNA here is from genome assembly GCA_020226075.1 of Hydropotes inermis. Classification (NCBI taxonomy): domain Eukaryota; kingdom Metazoa; phylum Chordata; class Mammalia; order Artiodactyla; family Cervidae; genus Hydropotes; species Hydropotes inermis. The sequence goes on along the minus strand of CM035279.1, from coordinate 76,982,281 downwards.
TTAAATTGTGGAACACATCCTGGGAAATCTGAATTCTTTCCAAAAGCCTTTAAAAGTGGGCCTGAGGCTGACCATTGAGGCCGAGGCCATCTGAGGCTCCGGTGATGGACTCGGGAATGGCGGGAGGCACAAGCCAGCCCAGACGCATGTCTCGGGCAGGGTCTCCTCTGACGTCCTGGGATCCTTCCCTTCCCGCCTGGGCCCCAGGACAACACCCCCATTTGATCCCACGCAGTCCTTCCTCTCTCCCATTCCTGGATCCTGAAGCGCTAAGTGAAGCAGAATTCTGGCTGGTGAGTTAGTGGACAACAAGGAACAATCCTGGGGCCATTACTGAGGACGTCCACATCTCAGTAGCCTTTCCAGAGAAGCTCCCACATGCTCTTATGGGGTCAGTGCTAGCCCCTCTGCCTGGACTCCCCACCCTGGACCTGAACTTTGCAGAAATGGGTGCTTGGCCCAACGATTCCCAAGGTTGTTATTGGTCCATGGATGAGACAGGGCCTGGACCCCTGGACCAGCAACCCAGAGACCACTTCCAGCCCCAGGAGCTCAGAGGACAGTAAGAAAGCGGGAATTAGAATCATGTCTGTGCATTTTAACTTTTAATTTCAGACCCAGCTCTCTAATTGTTGTTTAGTTGCTCAGCTGTGTCCAACTCTTTGTGACCCCATGGACTGCAGCCCAGGCTCCTCTGTCCATGGGATTCTCCAGGCAAGGATACTGGAGTGGGTTGCCATTTTCTTCTTCAGAGGCTCTTCCTGACCCAGGGATTGAACCTGCCTCTCCTGCATTGTCGGCAGATGGGTTCTTTATGGCCGAGCCGCCCGGGAAGCACCAGGTATCTAACTGAATGTCTCTTGTTCGGCTAAATGAAAACGGGAGTCAGGACATCTCCAGGAGAAGAGATGAGGTGTAGGGGAAACATTTCGGCTGCCAGTCTCCTGCGCACGTCTGTGTCCCAGGCAGGCCCATCTCATGCACCATTTTCCTTCCCCGCACCATGTCATGTTGCCCTTGCATGCAGGGCTCCGGGATGACACCCCATCTGGTCTGGCTCAGAGGCAAGAGGTCATAAACCCACATTACAGCCGTAGTAGAAACAGACACGTGGGGACTAGAAAAGCCCGTCACCAACTGTCTCTCTGGAAGGACGGCAGGACCGCGTCAGGGGCTGGGAATGACAGATGAGATGTGTCTTTCAAGGGATGCGACACGCCTCTGCCAGGGGAGACAGGACTCCAGGTCTGTGATACACTGGTCCCCAGGCCGTGCCCCCTGGCTCCCAGCAAGCACGCGTGTGCTGGTTCCAGGTGGGTCACGCACACCGGTGGGATGGGGCACACTCCTGAGCGTGTTGGGACCACGGGCTGCAGTTGGGAGAATGTGCTCGTCTTTGGTTAAAGGAGAGGGGCTATATGTTTAGACCATCACTTTCTCGTGATTCAGGCTCTGAACGCAGTGTGTGAGTCAGGACAGTGTGTGAACCAGGAGGCCTCGGTCTGTCCACCTCGGACGGCGACCCCTCCGCTGGCTGGATGCTGGGGCAGGCTGGATGCAGCTGGGTGGTGTCTGCAGCCTTCCCTGTCCTGTGTGTTCAGGGTGGAGGGCTTCTGTGAGATCTTCACCATTTTCTGCTCATCAGATGATGGACCCACAGGAACAGCCCGCGGTCTGGCACAGGCGATGTCCCCAGCGTGGGAGGGGAGGGCTTTGTCTCTCACTTGTGACCAGGCAGGAGCCTCCTGGCCTCACAGGACTCCCCAGGGCTAGGGGATGGTGGAGCCAGCTGTGAGAACAAGCAGGATCCACGTGGCCGGGCCGGGTGCCAGCAGTGGAGACCGGTCCAGACCCTGGCGAGCGCTCCTCAGACCTGGTGAAGGGCCCCTGTTTCCCAAACCCTCCTTTCATCCTCCAGCTGGGCAGCTGCAGCCAGTGAGGACCACGGGCTCATCAGACATGGATGCAGAGCTGACCGCATGAGCAGAGCAGAGGCCCAGCCTTGTCACCCAGATGTGTTCACAGCCCAGGCTCCCGTGGGGAGAGCCGCTGACCGGGGGACAGGGAGACCTCAGCCCGCTCTCCGTAAGCTGGGGCTGCAAAGCTCTAGAGCCTGCAGATTCCAAAACAGCTGGAGGGTGGCCTCTTTGGCTACAGTTTCCAGTCTCTGAGTTCAAGCAGCATGTTCTCTCTCCACTCGGGACAAGCTCTGAGCGCTGTGCCCTGTGACACTGACCAGCAAGGCCAGCGCGGCTGAGGCCACACCCACCACCCTGCATGGGGCTGGCCAGCCCTGGACCTTGGCCAAGCAGCTGCTCTGCCCTCTGGCTCTGCATCCAGAAGACAGCCTGCACCATCCAAGGAAGCCCCGATCGGGAGGCATTTCCCATCCGCCTGCACGGACACGAGACCTTGTCAGGCCTCCTGTGAGTCGCATTTGGTCCAAGGCACAGCCCCCTGACAAGGAGTGTGTGCACAAGTTCACTCGGAACAACCCTTGGGCCCCCTACCAACCTGCCTGCTGCCCCTGCCCACCCCCACCCCCTAACCACTGTCCCAGGAGCCAGGGGCTCTGGGGCAGGCCCCTAGGGCCCAGCCCATCAGGAGTGGGGAAACTGCAGGCCGGGGCCGCTGCGAGGGGACGGGCCCCCAGCCACACCAGCTGTCGTGCTCCCGTGGGGACGCTGCTCACAGAGCTGAGAGCTGCACCCAAGAGGTGTGGGTCGGGCTCCAGAGACGAGGGCAGAGCAGGACCACTGGCGAGAAGGGCGGAGGGAAGCGACAGCAAGACCCAGACTAAACACCACCAGACGGCGGGCCGGGGTGAGTCGGCGCGTGCAGACGGGAAGAGAGAGCTTGGTCCCAGGGCGCAGCTGGTCCTTACCTTCTCAGGACGCCCCCTCTGTTCACAGCTGGGGCTGGGGGTGACCAACTCCCTCCCCCCAATCTGCCCTCCCTGCTCCGCCCAGCAGCCCAGCTTCCTGGGGTCTCCTCCTTGTCCTGGGCGGACCTGGCCCCCAGCAGGGTCCCAGAGGAGGGGGCACCGGGGTGCTTTGAGGGGCTATGAGCCCTCGGCCTTGCCCCGAGGGCCTGACCTTGCACAGAAGGCCCCGTGTCGACAGCCTCTGCTCAAGTGGAGCCGTGCCAACGCGTCACAGCCTCACTCCCTGCACCGACCACGTGCCCACCGGCAGAGGGGAGGCAGACACGGCTCGGGAAGGAGGCACCCTCTCCAGGTCCAAACCTGATGCTCAGCACCCAGGGTCCCCCACTCCTGGTGGGCTGTGTGCCCCCCGAAGCCCTCTGCTGCAAGCCCGCATACCCAAACAGCTTCCGTTTGTCAGAAAGGGCAGCTTTGCCTAGTTAATTACTCAAATATTTCCACAGACTGAGCTGGGGTAACCAGCTGTCCTCAGACAGTCCCCTCTGCCCCAGCAGGGCTAGTGTCCCCGCCCCTCCTGTCCTCGGGGCTCGGGGGGCGGGGTTTGGCAGAGCCGCAGGCGCACCCTCCCTGCGAGCAGTTTCCCTGGGCCTCAGCGGGTGGTCAAGCCCTTAGCGCAGGGCAGCTCTGGGGCGGCAGGGGCCTGGCTGGCAAGGGGGCCAGCTCACCCCTCAGAGCCTCCCTCCGCCTTCCCGATAGCGGAGGGTGCCGAGCGCCGGCCAGAGGGGATGACCCAGGCCTTTGCTCACCAGTCAGACAGGACCTGCATAACAATCCTTTCAAAAAAGCTGTGGTACATATATACAATGGAATATTACTCAGCCATTAAAAAGAATACATTTGATCAGTTCTAATGAGATGGATGAAACTGGAGCCCATTATACAAAGTGAAGTAAGCCAGAAAGATAAACACCAATACAGCATACTAACACATATATATGAAATTTAGAAAGATGGTAACGATAACCCTATATGCAAGACAGAAAAAGAGACACAGATATACAGAACAGACTTTTGGACTCTATGGGAGAAGGCGAGGGTAGGATGCTCTGACAGAACAGCATCAAAACATATATATTATCAAGTGTGAAACAGATCACCAGTCCAGGTTGGATGCATGAGACAAGTGCTCGGGGGCTGGTGCACTGGGATGACCCAGAAGGATGGGATGGGGAGGGAGGTGGGAGAGGGGATCGGGATGGGGAACACATGTAACTCCATGGCTGATTCATGTCAATGTATCGCAAAAGCCACTACAATATTGTAAAGTGATTAGCCTCCAACTAATAAAAATAATTGGGAAAAAAATTAAAAGTTTTAAAAAATTAAAAAAAACACAAAAAACAAAAACCACCACCAGCTGGAGCCTCAGCTGAAAACCAGCTCCTAAAACTGCAGGAGAAATTGGACACTGTTTCGGTGATGAATAACTGGGCTGCTGAATCGCGGGGGAAAGGCCTCATTTCAGCCTCGGGGCTCAGGCGGCAGCCCCCCTCACCACCCCGCAGGAGACTCCTCGGGTAGGGGTACCTTTGCACACTGCCCCCGCTCCCTCGTGAGGGCTCTGCCTCCCACCTGCCTCCTGGAAAGCCCCCGCCTCTGAACGCTGGGTGCTGAGTCGAATCAGCCCTGGAGTGGACCCCGATTTAGAACAAGGAGACCGTGGCTCTGTCCTTCTCCGGGGCTGAGTCCGCCATGCGCTTGGCCTGAGCACAGGTGTGGGTGCTGTGACGGCCCCAGGGCTCGGTGCTCCCCGGGGACTGCCCTCCACAGGTGCTGTTTGTGTCCGATTCTTTGAGACTCCATGGATTACAGCACACCAGGCCTCCCTGTCCATCACCAACTCCTGGGGTTTGCTCAGACTCGTATCTGTTGAATCGGTGATGCCCTCCACTTCAGAGACACTGTCCTAAACTGTCATGTTGGGTCCTCACACAGCCTCCAGAGGTGTTTAACTCTGCTTTCTCCGTTTTCTCCGGAGAATCTGAGGTCAGTAAACTCTCACTCCTGTTCCCAAACTACGTCTCAGCAAACGCAGAGCCACAGACCTGCCCCGAGCCCTGAACTCAAAACCCCAGGCCAGCTCCTGCAGCCAGAAACCACCTCCTCTGCAGGCGCATGGGTCTCTCCTGGGAGCTCATTGGAGTCAGGAGGCACTAGCTGTGGACAGAACGTGAACTCCAGGAGTCAGCACCTTCTCCCAACCCGCAGCTGCCCTGGAAGGTTCTGAAGAGACTACAGCATGGAGCTGATGGATGTCTACCTCCCACATGCACACCCAGGCTCCGAGGTCTACCCAAAGGGCCGTCCGCCCCAGCTTGCTCATGCCCTGCCCAGAGGCGGTGGGTCCCAGGAGAGACTTCTGCAAAAAGTGAGATAAGTGGGGTAACTAGAAAAAGGAACAGGTCATAAGCTACAGATACCGCAATCTTTAAGCTTCTGAGATTCCAGGGAGAAAAGAATACAGCCAGGTGAGCTGAGGATTGCACGTTGGTTTTCCCAGTGGGCAAATTTGCTGATCCTGGGCTCAGGTCGATGGCAGGAGAGAAGAGCCAGCAAAGCCATCTGCCTTTGCTCTGGCCCTGGGCGGAGGCTGGCTGTTTGAGACACTCAGACACCAGGACGTCTGGGCGTCGGGGCGGAGACTGGCCTTGGCGATGCAGGGAGCCCAAAGCGTCCAGGAGTCAGGATGGCATCTCCTTACTGTTCTCAGGGGCCAAGCCCTGCCCAGGGAAGAGGCCTCCTCCTCGGCACGTCAGCCAGCTGCGGGGCTCCTCATGGCCCAGGGCTGGAGTCCGGGCTCTGAAAGCCGGAAGGACTGCACTGGATGCCCACAGCCGCGCTGAATCACGAGCCCTCCTTGCTCTTTGGCCTGGAGTGTGCCTCTAAAGCTCTGTCCTCTGCTCGTGACGGCGGCAACCAGAGGTTTTACCCGGGTGGCCAGCCTCTGCTCTCCGTGTGTCCACGGACACAGAGTGGACGTGTGTGTCTGAGGCTAAGCTCGCCCTCTGCACTCCGGTCTTCCGGCGGCTCCTCGGTGCTTGCCCCTCTCTTGCTGCACCATTTCCTCCTCAAACATTTCCCAGCATTCCAGCATTAGCTTCTGAGCTAGGTGTCTTTATCACTGTTTTGCGAACGGCTACTCCAGGGACTATAAAATCCATCCCTATCTTATCACAGTCTGGCTAGAATTTATGTTATACCTCTTGCCTCATGTCCAACCCCACGCTTCCCACAGGTGAGGCCTTTAAAAAAGGGTGTAGTTTCATTTCCTGGCTCCATCCTTTGTGCTGTTGTCGTTACGTCTTTTCCTTCTATGTTTCAAATCCCCAGTAACTATCATCACTTTGAGTCATCACTTTGAGTAAGTCATCTGTCTGCTCAGAAAATGGATTGAAGAAAGCAGACTGCGTCTGTCTTGAACGCGTGTGTAAGTTTCACTGCTCGTCACTTCTTCCTGTGGACCCTGGTGTTTATCTGGAGCAATTTCCCTGAAGCCCAGAGAACATCCTTTAGTTTTCCTTCCAGAGCAGTCTGCTGGCAACACACGCTCACAATTTTTGTTTATCAGAAAATCCATTTATTTTTGCAGCCACATCTGAGAGATGTTTCACTGGATGTAGATTCTGTGCTGACATCACTCTGTTCTTCCTTTCATTCCTTTACGACATTGCTCCGTTACCTCTGACCTCCACTACCTCTGACCTCTGCTTTCTAGATGTGATGTTACTGTTGTGATATCATGGTCCCTTGTATGTGGTCCATTTGTTCAAACTGCTTTGGGAATTTGATCTCCATTTTTTATTTCCAGGGGTTTGCCTAAATGTGGCTTTCTTTGTATGTATCCTTCTAAAGGACTGCTAGACTGCAGTCTATTTGTCAGATGTGGGGCTTACTTGGCCACTGTTTCCTCAAAGAACTGCTGTAACCACATTCCTGCGTCTGCTCTCTCTGGGGCCCAGTTACTCCTTACATCATGCAATGGTGTCTCACTGCTTAGTAACAGCTGGCTCTTTCTTTCTCCCCATTTCCCCTTCTTCTCTGTGCTTCAGATTGCATCATTTTCACTGAACTGTCTCCTAATTCATTACTTCTTTCTTTCTTCCCTTCCAGTCTGCTGTTTAGCCCATTCAGTGAATTTTTTCATTTAAGCAATTCTGTTTTTAGTGCTGAACTTCCTTTTGATTCCTGCTTAAAATGTCCACAGCTTTGCCGACAATCCCTACCTGCCCACCCATTAACATTAATTTTGTAAAGTCCTGTAACATATTGGCAGTAACTGCTTTGAATGTTTTGGCTGCTGAACCCAGCATCCAGGCCATCCCAAAAGGTTTTATTCACTGGTTTTACTTCTTGCCAGTGGATCAGGGTTTCCTGTTCTTTTGTTTCTCTAATAGTATTTTATTGTACACAAGGCGCTCACTCACTGTAGGGTTCCTGGGTTCTGTTATGTTCCTCAGAGGACTGTGGGTATTTGTTCTAACAATTAGCTTGATCGCAGCTGAGCCGCCTTGACCACAGTCCAGGTTCCATGTGCTGGGATGAAATCCCGTGGAAACCCCAGCCCTTCTGACGGACAGAACCTGACTTCAAATTCAGAGTTAGAATCAAAGTGTCTCATTAACTTCTGGCTTTGTTACCTTGAGGAGCGGTCACCTTTCCCAGGGGGTGTGTCCCCCCAAGTGGCCACCTCCCCATGCCCCCCAAGTGCCCGGGGCAGGAGTCATTCCTGCTCTGGCTCAGCTGAAACGCCCCACCCAGGGCCCTCAACCACTGCATGCCCTCCATCCATGAACCCACGACCTGCTCCGCTCACTGGTCTTACCACCCATGCACCCCAGGCTTTGGAGGAGCCCCAAGAAAGCCCCGCACAGATGTGGGCCACCTCCCGCGGGAGCCTCTGTGCTCCAGCCCTGTGAGCAGAGTCTTACCAGAGCTTGGACCCAGCCCCAAGCCAGCCCGTTTCACTGCTAGGGCAGAAGCCCTCCCCTTCTGCCCCAACAGGGGTGGAGACTCCAACCGGAGGAGTAAAACATCAGCTGGAGTCGTTAGAGCTTCTTACACACAACATGTGACACACCCCACTAGGCAGGCAATGAAGTAAAAAAATAAAAAGCCTGCTAATAGGACGAAAAGCAGCCCAATGACTCAGACATGGGACTTAGCAGCAAAAAGTTTTATAGTTCAGTTCAGTCACTCAGTCGGGTCCGACTCTTTGTGACCCCATGAACTGCAGCATGCCAGGTCTCCCTGTCCATCACCAACTCCCGGAGTTTACCCAAACTCATGTCCACTGAGTTGGTGATGCCATCCAACTATCTCATCCTCTGTCATCCCCTTCTCCTCCTGCCCTCAATCTTTCCCAGCATCAGGGTCTTTTCCAATGAGTCAGTTCTTCACATCAGGTGGCCAAAGTACTGGAGTTTCAGCTTCAACATCAGTCCTTCCAATGAATACCCAGGATTGATCTCCTTTAGGATGGATGGTTGGATCTCCTTGCAGCCCAAGGGACTCTCAAGAGTCTTATCCAACACCACAGTTCAAAAGCACCAATTCTTTCGTCCTTAGCTTTCTTTATAGTCCAACTCTCACATCCCTACATGACCACTGGAAAAACCATAGCTTTGACTAGATGGACCTTAGTCAGCGAAGTAATGTCTCTGCTTTTTAATATGCTATCTAGGTTGGTCATAACTTTCCTTCCAAGGAGTAAGTGTATTTTAATTTCATGGCTGTAGTCACTATCTGCAGTGATTTGGAGCCCACGAAAATAAAGTCTGTCACAGTTTCCACTGTTTCCCCATCTATTTCCCATGAGGTGATGGGACTAGATGCCATGATATTCGTTTTCTGAATGTTGAATTTTAAGCCAACTTTTTCACTCTCCTCTTTCACTTTCACCAAGAGGCTCTTTAGTTCTTCTTTGCTTTCTGCCATGAGGGTGGTGTCATCTGCATATTTGAGGTTATTGATATTTCTCCCAGCAATCTTGATTCCAGCTTGTGTTTCATTCAGCCCAGCATTTTGCATGATATACCCTGCATGTAAGTTAAATAATCAGAGTGACAATATACAGCCTTGACATACTCCTTTCCTAATTTGGAACCAGCCTGTTGTTCCATGTCCAGTTCTAACTGTTGCTTCCTGACCTGCATACAGATTTCTCAGGAGACAGGCAAGGAGGTCTGGTATTCCCATCTCTTTAAGAATTTTCCACAGTTTGTTGTGATCCACACAGTCAAAGGCTTTGGCGTAATCAGTAAAGCAGAAGTAGATGTTTTTCTGGAACTCTCTTGCTTTTTCAATGATCTAACAGATGTTGGCAATTACGTTTGCAATTTGATTAATAATAACTCTGATTAATAATGCCATAGACAGCAGAGAAGATCAACAGTGTAGACGAAAAGATGGACATTCTAACATGTATAATAGGAGCCTATGAATAAGTGAAAATGTAAGGTTTGAGCATTAATCAAATATTAAGTATTGATTAATTATTAATATTTAATTGACAGATGTGAGGTCCTACGGGATGGAGCCAAAGACAAGGTTAGTGAGCTGGGAGAGGAGTCGAAAGCAGGGGATCACAGCCAGGGATCAGAGTCCCAGGGGGACAGGAAGTGAGGTTAAAGGGCACGGTGACTGGGGACTGATCAAGCACCACAGCACACAGATGGGAAAACCAGCCCACGTAGGACAGACACTGGGGTGTGCAGCAAGATGAGGGCGGAGAGAGAGAGGGAGACACAGACAGGGAGAAAGAGGGGGAGACAGACACGGAGAGGAGCAGAGACAAGAGACAGAGAGAGACAGAGACAGAGAGAGAGAGATAGAGAGACAGAGAGACAGAGACAGAGAGAGAGACAGAGAGACAGAGACAGAGACAGAGAGAGACAGAGAGACAGAGAGA
>CM035279.1:76951043-76969291 GCA_020226075.1 Hydropotes inermis | reverse complement strand
CCCCCCCCCCCCCCCCGCCCCGTCGGGACCCCCTGGAGGCAGCAGCCTCTCCACCGCCTCTCCTCCCTCCAGCAAATGTTAATTATACATGAAGCTGCTTCCAGCAGAAGGGTTATAATTAATTTATGTCGGGACCTTAATAGATTCCAACACAAATGGCTCCACCGCACCCAGCTGATCTCTGCGGCTGCAGGATCCCAAAATTCACTGTGTGGGCTGCCTCCCCCTGCCCGCCCTCCCGGAGCCAGGAGGACATGGCGCCCTCTCCCCAGCCAGGCTTCCTGGGCCACGTGGACCGCCTGGAGCTCCCGCCCAGTGACCTTCAATGGGCCTCAGCTCCCTCGCTTGTAAAGATGGAGCTGTGGGTGTTCACAGCATCTGTGAGGACTGAGTCAGGCAGACTTTGGTAGAACAGTCAGCTCAGCATCAGAACCTGCCGGGGACTTAAGGAACGAGGCCCAGCAGCCGCTCAGCCCCGATGCTCCTTTCCGTGTGCGGGGGTCCTGCCGGGGCCCTACCCACTGGACACCCTGTGGGTCAGGCCCCTGAGTTGCGGCAGAGTTGTCCTGACGCTGGGCCCCTCTTCACCCTGTGGGTGGGCGTGGAGGGCACATCCAGATACTGCTGCACGGAGACCCTCGGGGAGCAGGGGGAGGCCGCTCCCTCCAGGGTGGGGGCTTGCTGTCCCCTGAGGCCTGAGGGAGAGATGCTCAGGCCCCTCCCTGAGGCTCTCTCCCCCGATCTGCACTTCCCCTCCCCCCTCCCCTCCTCCTGCTCCCCTTCCCTCCCCCTCCCCTCCTCCTGCTCCCCTCCCCTTGCCCTCCCCCTTCCCCTCCCCCATCTGCACTTCCCCTCCCCCCTGCTCCCCCTCCACTGTCTCCAGCTGAGTGATTGATGGGCCCCTGAGTCTCAGGAGGGTGCTGTCCTGCCGGGGGCCCAGGCTCTGAGATGGATGTTGCCCTGTCCTGAATGCGCAGATAATGGACGTGCAGATAATGGACGTGCAACGCCGCCTAGGGAAGCTACCCTTATCTCACCTGCAGAGGTGCCCTCTTCATCATCTTGAAGAATGGGAGCTGTGACCACACTTCAGAGCCTTCAGTGGGCTGATGGATGGATCTCCGCTCTTGGCAAAGAGAGACTTTGCAGCAAGGGCCTCTCCGTTGGGCTCTGCCGACTCCCTGCAAGGAAGCGCGGGCCGTGGAGGCTGGAAGGAGGCTTGAAGGAGGCTTCTGCCCTTGAGGATAGGGCCATGGGCAGGTCAGGTTGGGGCGGGAGGCAGTCACAGAGCTCCAGGGCCAGACAGATGTGCGAGTCTACTGCTGCAAGCGTCCCTCCCAGGGAAGTACGAGCCGGGCCTCCGGCAGAGACCGGATGTCGGGCAGCAGCGCTCTGTAGGCCGGCATCCCAGGGTGGGACCCTGGGCACAGAGCTGGTCCTAGACGGCATCTCTGCCAGGCCCTGCCCCGTCTGCCCCGTGCGACCGTGCACGGGCCTGTGGCTCAGGAGGAAAGCAGGACCTGGAGGCCTGCTGTGCTGAGGGCAGGCTGCCGGGGACAGAGACCTGGGTGTGCCCAGGCAGCCCTTCTCTGTTGGACTCAGGCAGGTGCGGCCGGGGCCTGCCCGCAGGGAGCGCGGCCTGAGGCTGCTGCGTGGACGGGGACCGGGACTGGCTGGTGACCTGGGGCGGTGTCTGAGGGCGCCCCTAGCCCGTGTGAAGTGAGGGAGGAGAGGGAGGACCACCGGGCTGTCCCCAGGGCCCGGGGGAGGGCTCACTGTCCTGAATCCCTGGGGACCTCCCACGGCGCCCCTGAAGCACCGGCTTGGATCCCTGCCAGCACAGACACGCCTCTTGCTGATGGTCACCCAGCTCCTGCGGCTTCACCCCGTTTCCTGAGGAGGGCAGGGCCTCCCCAGGGAGGCAGGCCCTCCGCCCCCAGGTCCTCCCCCCAGAGCCAGTCTCGCTGCTTCCAGCCTCCAGCCCGCAGACAAGCCTAGTGCAGGCATCCCCATGTCAGTCACAGAGAAACCGAGTCCTTTGGTCTTTTTTCCTGACTAGAGATAGAAGAGTGCACAGGTCACAAGAGCCCCAGGGCAGGGGGCCTGGCCTGCTCCCCTGAGGTCAGCACAGCCCCGTAGGGATCCTGGGGCCCAGCCTCCAGCCTTGGGGGGCAGGGGGAGCAGGACTGCTGCTGTGCTGGGCGTCAGCCAGAGGTAACCTTGAAGGATTTCACGGGTGGGGGAATCTGAAAACAGGTGCAGGGGCAGTTCAGGATGCAAAGCCTGATCTTCACCCAGGTGGTGGGACAGGATGGGAGGCCAGAAAAGATGCCGGCCCCGGGGAGGGGCATGGAGAGGGGAGGGACAAGGGGGGGGGGGGGGGGGGGGGGGAGGGGAGGAGCAAGGGGAGGGGCGGGACACCGGCAGCCATCCTGAGAGCTGCTATCTGCCCTGCCCTGGATGGAGGAGGTCTCTGAGGTTGGGTCACCCGTGGACGCATCTGAAGTCTGAGATGGGAAAAGGATGCAGATGCAGTTGGAACGCACAGCTTTTTTGACTCCAGAATCCTCAACCCTTCTCCCACTCCCTGGTCCTGCTGAATCAGCCCAGAGATCCAGCTCCCAGTTGTGGGGGAGCCGGGCAACCGTCTCTCACGCGGCTCACCTGGCCCTGGGTTCCCCGGGGTCTGGCCCCTCCAGCCCTCCAGGACAGAGCCTCTCACTCAGGACCGGAGATCTCTGGAACTCCAGTTTCAAGGGCCAGAAGCCTTAGCAGCAGGGTGGCCCTAAATTCTGGAACCACAGGTCACAGACAGTTTTCTGCCATTTCATTAAACGTACGATCTGGGTGAGGACTCAAATCGGTGATGTGGTGAGTGAAGGAGGCATAATCAGTAAAGCAGAAATAGAAGTTTTCCTGGAATTCTCTTGCTTTTTTGATGACCCAACAGATGATGGCAATTTGATTTCTGGTTCCTCTAGCTTTCTAAATCCAGCGAGAACATCTGGAAGTTCTTGGTTCATGTACTATTAATGCCTGTCTTGGAGAATTTTGAGCAATACTTTGTTAGTGTGAAAGATGAGTACAATTGTGTGGTAGTTTGAACATTCTTTGGCATTGCCCTTCTTTGGGATTTGAATGAAAACTGACCTTTTCCAGTCCTGTGGTCACTACTGAGTTTTCCAAATTTGTTGACATATTGAGTGCAGCACTTTCACATCATCATCGTTTAGGATTTGAGATTGTGGGGGCTGCCGAATTGTTTGATGTATTTTGACTAGTCGATATCTAGTTTCCCTTTTACTAGTGTCTATAATTCATGTGTCTGATATTTTTCTTGTTGGTTTTTGAAACTGAGAAATAAGTTTTATTATGTGGGGCTGCCGGGGCTGGGGCTGGCAGGCTGCCTGGACTTGGGTTTCGGTTTCCCGTGAAATGGTGGGATTCCCCGCCCCCATCGGGTGACCTGGAGCCAGCCAATCAATATGCACCCAGTGAAAAGCCCGCGGGCGCCTAAGTTTGAACAAAAGCCCGCGCCGTTTGTACCAATAGAATTGCTTTAAGTTTGAACCAAAGCCTGTGAAGTTTGTACCAATAGGATTGCTTTGCAAACGTGTAACCAATCACTTTGTAACCCATATGTAATATGCTGATAGTATGTTTTTTTTTGCATATAAAAAGCTCACCCAATTTGCTCTTCGGTGTGCTCTGCCTCCCAGGAGATCAGAGTCACCTGTCTGCGCAACCGACAATAAACCCTCTTGCGTGTTGCATCTGCTGGGCTGGTTTATTGGGTCGCGCGATTTTTCCTCCTTGGAACGAAGGCCCGAATTTTGGGTCTTACAAGATAGCTCAATTGGGATTCCATCACTTCCACTAGCTTTATTCTTAGTGATGCTTCCTAAGGCTCACTGTATTTCGCATTCCAGGATGTCTGGCTCTAGGTGAGTGATCACACCCTTGTGATTATCTGGGTCGTGAAGATCTTTTTTATATAGTTCTTCTGTGTATTCTTGCCACCTCTTCTTAATATCTTCTGCTTCTGTTAGGTCCATACCATTTCTGTCCTTTATTGCGCCCATCTTTGCATGAAATGTTCCCTTGGTATCTCCAATTTTATTGAAGAGATCTGTAGTCTTTCCCAGTCTATTTTTTTCCTTTTTTTTTTTTTTTTAATTGATCATTGTGGAAGGTTTTCATATCTCTCCCTGCTATTCTTGGGAACTCTGCATTCAAATGGGTATATCTTTCCTTTTCTCCTTTGCTTTTAGCTTCTCTTCTTTCCTTAGCTATTTGTAAGTCCTTCTCAGGCAACTATTTTGCCTTTTTGCATTTCTTTTTCTTGGAGATGGTCTTGATGACTGCCTCCTATGTCATCACAATGATGACATTGTGATGTCATGAACCTCTGTTCATAGTTCTTCAGGCACTCAGTCTATCAGACCTAATCCCTTGAATCTATTTCTCATTTCCACTGTATAATCATAAGGGACTTGATTTAGGTCATACCTGAATGGTGTAGTGGTTTTTGCTACTTTCTTCAATTTAAGCCTGAATTTGGCAATAAAGAGTTCATGATCTGAGCCACAGTCAGCTGCCAGTCTTGTTTTGGCTGTCTGTAATCACAATCACAGAAAACTAACCAAACTGATTACATGGACCACAGCCTTGTCCAACTCAATGAAACTAAACCATGCTGTGTGGGGCCACCCAAGACAGACGGGTCATGGTGGAGAGGTTTGACAGAATGTGGTCCACTGGAGAAGGGAATGGCAAACCACTTCAGTATTCTTGCCTTGAGAACCCCATGAACAGTATGAAACGGCAAAAAGATACAACACTGAAAGATGAACTCTGAAGGTAGTAGGTGACCAATTTGCTACTGGAGATCAGTGGAGAAATAGCTCCAGAAAAAACAGAGATGTAGCCAAAGTGAAAACAACACCCAGTTGTGAATGTGACTGGTGATGAGAACTGGTGGGCTCCCTGCATCCAGCTCCCCAAGAGGGGGCGCCCTGAGTCCAGTTCACCAAGAGGGGGCTCCCTGCGTCCAGCTCACTGCAGGGGGCTCCCTGAGTCCAGCTCACTAGAGAAGAGGCGGACCCCGGCTCTAGGGCCCCCATCAGGGCTCAGGCACCTCCTTGTGGTCCCAGGGCTGAACCAGGTGCTGAGTCAGGGACGGGATCCACTGCTGAGCGTCAGCCTGTGCTCAAGTGTCTGCAATAATTACCCTCTGAGTGCCAGGCTATTTCTGTCTCTGGCTGGAGGATGGTTGGGGGCAGAGTCCAGAAATAGCAGAAGCAGTTAGTGGTGAGCTTCTCGGGGCATAGTGGCTCTGTGAGGACCGGGGCCTGACCAGGCCATCCTCAGCCCCGTCTGGGTCGGGGAGGTGGGGTGTCACCTCCTGGACCCTCACGTGGCTTTGCAGGGCCACCAGCTCTGGGGGGCCTCCTCCCGAGGCCTCTAGGACCCAGCAGCCCCTGGTGGGCTGAGGGGCTCTCGCAGGGCACAGAAGCCAGGACTCAGGTGGGCTGGGGCCTGGGGGCTGGAGGACAGGTCATGCCCTCGCCTGCAGCAGCGCAGCCCGGGGGCAAGGCCTGGGAAGCAGGTCTGCAGATGGGGTTAAGGCGGTTCACCCCTAAACGCTGTGAGCTGGGCTGAGTCACAGCCCCTCTGAGAGTCCTTCTCCTCCACTGTGCAGTCAGCGGCCTGAACATCATCATGAGTGGGCATAGGCCGGGTGGCCCTGCGGGAAAGGCCCAGACTGGAACAGCGGCCCGCGGGCTCAGAGGGAGTCCCCTGGCCGTGGCATCTGCAGGGGCTTCGGATGGCAGGAGAGCCGCCCTGGAGACACATCCGCCCACGAGGCTGTGCTCACGAGGGCCGGCCGGGTCTCCACCAGCAGAGACCTCCTCTGGCCCCTGCCCTTGTCCCGAGGCCTGTTTGCTGTTCCTGTAGGTTCGGGGCTAGCAGGCCCGAGGGGGAAGTCCACCATCAGCCCTCAGGCAGCAGCTCGGGCTGAGCAGAGGCAGGGAAGGAGACCACCAAGCCTTACCCTCTCTGTCCCTTGGCGGTGTCCAGCGACGCCGGAGAGTGAGCAGGGGGGCCAGACTGCCGGGGGTCCCAGAGGAGGGGATCCAGGGACCATGGAGGCGTGGGCTGGGCATCCAGGCCTGCAGGTCCCAGAGTCACAGCCAGGCCCCAGAGGCGGGGAGGCCGAGGCCCGCTGGGGCCCCCAGGAAGGCATGGGCCCCTCCCTGGTCCTTCACATGCTCGTTCACCAGTTCATTGACAGGTGGGCACTCAGGCCCAGGCGCAGGTCGGGGGGTCTGCACAAAGCCGCAGGAGGCTGGGGTTTGCCCTGGGACACAGTCCTGCCTCCTGACTTCCCGCCCCAAGCTGGTGGGGGCCCGGCCCTGCCATGGGGGCTGAAGTCCCCTCCCTGCGATGAGGACTTGGAGACCGTGAGCAGAGCCCCGGGCCGCTCCAACAGCAGAGGAGCCCCAGGCCTTCCCCACCCCAGCAGGGCCTCCGCGGGGCACCCAGGACCCCCGCTGAGGCCCCTCTGCTGGCCCTGCTGCAGCCTCTGGGGTCTCCCTCCAGGAAGGAGGTGCCCTGGGTGGTGGGGGGGGGGCGTGGACAGCAGGTGTCCAAACTCCCCACTTCATTTAATGCTCTGAATAAAACGTTATTCACAGATTAACTGAACAGTTTCAAGTGAACAACCATTTTCTTGTGCTTTAATTTTTCATGGGTACTTTTCTGAAGAGCAAGTGCATTGTTAATAATTGAGGGGAAGGAGACCTTGCTAATCTCACCGTGTTTCCATAAGGTCCTACACGCTCCCGCCCTTTTTGTCTAAAACAACTTCAGTCTTCCCCAAAGTTGCTTCCTTTGAGGTGAGTCCTGGTGGGGCGGGCGGTGGGAGCAGGGACCTCCCTGTCCAGGAAGAAGCCCAGGAGCTGGTCTTGGGATTCACGAGCAGCCGGACGGTCGTGGGTCAGCCCCAGGGGCGGGGAGGTGCCTGGGGCAGCCAGAGCCAGTCCCAGACCCCGGGGCTGGCAGAGCTGTGGCCCGGGGACCAGCGGAGGATGGAGCCCTGCCCGAGGGGTGCAGAGGGCGGGGGCACTGTTCCCTGAGGGGCCCCCTGCCTGACCCCGGCTGACACACGTCCCCAGAGAGTTCCGTGCCAGCCCTCAGCCAAGGAGGGCAGTTAGCGCTCAGTTCGCCCCGAGGGTGCTAACAGGCCCCGCCCGCACATGGTCAGCCTCAGAGCCGACGGCGGCCGCTTCTGCCGTCAGCAGCACAGCCAGGACCGCGCGGGCTCCACTTGGCTTCGACGCCTCGTCTCTGCTCCTGGGTCTGGGCTCCCCGGACCTGCTGCTTCCCTCCCCGGCTCCAGGTGGGCTACAGAGGGTCTGCGGGGAGCCGAGTGCCAGCCGTGTTGTTGACCCGTGAGTCGGGTGCTGTGGCCATGGGGAGCCCAGCCTCACCGGCGGGGCCCTGGGGTGGAGCTGCTCGGGGCCCCAGGCCTGGAGGCTCGCTCCCGGGTGGAGTCCAGGGCTCTGAGCACAGGCCGAGGCAGTGGTATGGGCCCGCCCCCGGAATCCACCCTGCCGGCCGTGCCCTGCGTGGGGGTCTGCGATCCGGGTCCCCCAGCCCAGGCTGGCTTCCCCAGCATGCCCAGCTGTGGAGGCGGGGGCCCCATGCAGCTGGGAGTGTGGCCTGCAGCCTCGTGCCGGCCCTGGACGCTGGCCCGCGGCGCTATGAACGCAGCCCAGGTGATCAAGCCGTTCCCCAGCCAAAGCGAGAGGGCGGCGCGGCCGCCTTCGGGCGGCCCCTCTGGCAGGCCTCTCAGCCTCTGTCTTGGCCTTTTCCTCCTTGGCTGAGCCCATGTGTCCAGCAGACGGAGCTCCTGGATGGCGGTCCTGGGCCGTGGTTGGGCTCTGCCCGTACAGAGGGGGGGCCAACCGCGAACGGTGCTCACGGACCCGGCCTCCGAGCCGGACATGGGCACCCCCACCGCCTCGTCCTGCCCGCCCCTCCTGGGTGCCCCTGCCCTGCCCCAGCCACAAGTCGGAGCCTGGTCCCCCCTTGGCCTCTGCCCACCAGGCTGCCTGCTGGGCGGCCTCACACATTCTTCCTCTTTCTCTTCCCAAAGCATCCACAGATAGCCGGGGATGACTTTCATGGGGTTAAATGACTGGAATCTTGATTTCCTCGTGGTGGAGTTGAGCCATTCCCCACGTTTCCTGTGCAAAGTAACACAGGCCATGGAAACCCAGGCCAGGGTTGCAGCTGCTGAACTCGGAGGTGCTTCCAGCGTCACTACGCCTGTGCCTGAGTGGCCCCCAGAGCCCACGGTCGACCCCAGAAAGGCAGTGAGCCGATCCCGTGGGATCATGTGGGTGGGAAACAGGCATGTGGGCAGGACGCAGCCCAGCCGGGCGGCTCCTGACATTTCAGGGGGCTCTCGACACTGGGGCAGGGGGCACTCGGGCTTGTTAATCCCCAAGAAGCATGACTCAACAGGCAGCTGTGGCCCATCTCCCCCAGCTCTCTGCATCTCCAGCTTATCGCCGTTGACAGGGCTACAAGGTGCACGGTCAGCCAAGGCCAGGGAGCTCACAAATGGCCACGTGAACCTGAGGAGGGCACGGGGTCTCTGGGGAAGGCTCGGCGTGCGGGCTTCTCTAAGTCTGAGTGAGAGGCGTGTGTACCTTGAGCCCCAGATACAGGCTCTGGAACGGGGCCTCTCTCTCAGATGTCTGGGAGCGCTTGGAATTTGGAGGCAGAAGACCCAGGTTCTGACCCAGGTTCTACCCCAGGCTCTCATGCCCACCAGCTCTGTGACCTCACAAAACCCACTCGACATCGGGGCTCAGTTCCCTCATCTGTGGAATGGGATCAACCCCCTTCACAGGATTCTCTCAAGGGTCAAATGAGATGGTCTGTGTCATTAGCAAACTGATGGCTGGGGGCAAATTCCATCGAGTCAATGATGCCATCCGACCAGCTCATCCTCTGCCTCCCTCTTCTCCTCCTTCCCTTCAGGGTGAGCTAAGCAATTTCCTATTTGCCCGACCTGGCCCTCCTTCCCAGCCCATCTGGGGTCTCACACCTCCCCTTGAGTCCTGGCTGGAGGCGGGGCTCTTAACAGCAGCGCCATTGCTTCCTCAGAATGTGGCTTGTTTCCTCTGGTCAGATGGTGTGATGGTTCCCCGTCCCTTCCTGTGGTTGGTTAGATGCTGCGGTGCCTCCCAGCCCCTTCTCTCATCACTTGGAGCTTGCTTGCTCCTGGGTTCCCCTCTCAGGTTAGGGCAGTCTTCTCTCAGCCCCATCCTGTCAGCCCTGGAATCTGAAACGGGGCCAGAATCTGCCGGTGAAAACACTCTCGCTGCAGCTCTGTCATCAGCTCCCTTCGGCTCTCAGGGAGTCCATGTGGGCGCCCCCACTCAGGACTGACACTCCAGACACGCAGGCAGAGGGAAGCAGGCTCAGCCTGTGACGGGAGTGGGTTCAGAGCCCCGTCTACAGCGGGCAGCTGTGGCCGGGGTGGGGGGCTGGGACCCCGTTGCTGGGCCTGCCCAGGTGTGGCTCTGGCCACTCCCCAGGCAGGCATGGGCCCCAGAGATAGGGCACAGGCAGGCCTGCTGGACCTCTGGGATGTGGGAGCCCCTCCCGGGGCACCGCACCCCCCGCCCACACACTGGGCCAGCGCCTGAGCTCGTCTGGAGGAGACAGGAGACAGCGGGACACCCCCACAGCTGTGCCCCCCGCGTCCACTCCTGGTGTGGGCAGACATGTCCAGAGCCCAGCTTCTTGTACCTGTAGGTCAGAGTTTATGAACCTGCTTAATTCAGCTTTTAATTCTGTACAGGTTCAAATGACTAGCAATTGATTTTCAAAATGGATGCTTCCTTCTTATTCAGAGAAGGAAATAGCTCAGGTCCCCAGGGCAGCGTGGAAGGAAGGGTCACCTTATGTCTCAGCCAGAGATCAGACACGTCACCAAACTGGGGATTTGGGAGTCACTAGTCACCAGTTTGTGACCAGTCACCAGTCCTGCAGCCTGTACTATTTTTAGTCCATCTTAAATCAACCTTCCTTCTCCCTTGGGGACCATCAGGGACCCCTCCCCAATAAAATGCACCATGGGAGTCACTTCTTGACACTTGGGAGTGTCTCACGGAGGACAACCTAAATCTGCCTCGCTCTGAAAGGTTATTATTCCTGCATTTCATCCCAAGGGAGCAGGCCCCAACTGTTATTTGATACTGAAGACTGGAAAGTGTGGGCTAAACTCTTATGTGAAGCCCCAGCAGTAAATTACAAAAGGAAACAATTCGTGGCCATCAGTGCTGTGAGAGGCCTTTGTCTTAACTGAAGAACCTTTCTCAGAGCCCATCTGTCACCCCACAGCCTCCCTCGGTTTCTAGGTGGGAGGGGAATAAGGAGAGCTTTGTACAGAAAGGAAACTCAGCACGGAAACCACCTCGTGTGTTCTGCTATGAGGGATATTAACAAAACTGCTCTTAGGGCAAAGCCCTTCTCTTAGACCAGCTTAAGGCTGCAAGAAGGAGCCTCACAGGTGGAGGAGAAGCAGGCTTGTTTACAGGGGTTACGGAATGAGAAAAGTCAAGTCTAAACTAGGGAGCGGAAACCCCAGTAGTTAAGCTTTAAGCGAAGATGATGCTGGCCTGGGTGCTTAGGTGACGAAGACTTCTTGGAATGGGAGCTCCAAGGAGGGGCCCACAGAGGGGAGGATGGAGGGGCCTGACTACCCAGAGGAGGACAGGATGAATAGTGCAGGCAGGGGTCCCGGGAGAGTGGACCCCAGCGTGGCAAGGGCACCCCTTGTGCAGCCTTCACCTTGGGGCCTCGAAGTGTCCACCAGAGAGAAGTGACCCAACACATGGGGGTGGTCCCGGGAGGGGACGGGCAGGTGCAGCCCTTCGCCCACAGCTCCCGGGGGCTCAGGCTCCTGGACCTCGGACCCCTGGTTGGCGGTGGGGATACCGCCTCCCGAGAAGGGGGCAGGGCCCTCTGGGGAGCACCTGCTCCACCAGGGCCTCATCCTTTACCCCCTCTCCCCTCCTTCTCCCACTCCCCCTCCTCCCTCCCTCCCCTTCCCCCCACTCCCCTCCCACTCCCTCTCCCCCCTCCCCTCCCTCCTCCCCTTCCCCCTCCCCTCCCCACTGCTCTCAGCTTTGTCCCCAGACTCAGGCTGGGAGCAGGCTGGGAGCAGAGCCAGCGAGCACGTGGGCGGCATCAGCTGTCTTCCGGCATCTGCCTCCTCCCCCCCCCTCCCCCCCAGCCCTCCTCCTCTTCCCCCTGTTCTTTCTCTTTCCCTCCCTGAGGTCCCCTCCTCAGTGCCCCCTCCCCCACCTCAGGAAGCTTGCAGACCCCCTTCTGCAGCGCCACCCCTCTAGCTGAAACTCCACCAAGGTGGCACCAAACTGTGTCCCTGCATGACCCAAGCCCACTCCAGTCCTGCCCCTCCAGGGGAGCGCTCACAGCACAGCTCCCCTCCAACCTCTGAACCCCGGCACTAGGAGCGGCAGAGGTCACAGTCCAGCCCCAACCTCCCTCCTGGCTCTAACCTCCTCGGGGACCATCAGGGTTCCACGGGCCTCCTCCCCACCTCCACACAGCCCCTGCCATGAGGACCGAGTTCTCTGGAGTGACGCCCCGCCTGGTTTTCAGGAGCTTCCTCTGCTGGACAGTTCCCGCCCCTCCTGCCCATTTGTCACCAGACGCGTCCCTTAGGGACTTTCCAGTGGCTCAGCGGGGCCTGCAATGCCCCGCATGAGGTGCAGGCTTGATTCCTGGATTAGAAGATCCCCTGGAGGAGGGCATGGTTCCCCACTCCAGTGTTCTGACCTGGAGATCCCGTGGACAGAGGAGCCTGGCAGGCTACAGCCCGTGCGGTTGCCCAGAGTCAGACAGGACTGAGCACACAGCCCCTTAGATGTGCCAGGTCCTTGCACTTTTCCCTGAGAGGACAGATCCGCATTTGCCTGAAAGGCACGTCACGTCTCCCGGGTCCCTGGGGTCCCAGGGGCCAGGTTACCTGACTCCCCCCGAAATCTCTCACCTCCATCACTTATCACCTCTGGCCTCCTCATCAGGGAAGAACAAAAACCAAAAACGTGAATTCTGGAGATCTCTCCTCCCTGAAGGCTTCAAGGACACAGGGTGTCGGGAGTGGGGAAACCCTGGAAAATCAACTAGTGTACAACCGACGGCTCACAGCTGGGGAGCTGAGACCCAGATGGGCCTGAGAACCCGGAGACCACCCAGCATGGGCCAGAGCCAAGGACACGCACGGCCCCCCAGGCCAGCCGGTGTGGGCCAGAGCCGAGGACATGGTGGGGTGTGGCTCCAGGACCCTCTCTGCACCCCCCCCCCCCGGCTGCCTGCCCCCTCCTTGCCGCCCAGGCAGGGCAGCTGAGAAGCACAGAGTGTCTTCAGCCTCAGCGAGCAGAGCCGGGTTCTGATGTGGGCAGGCTCAGGCTGGTCGTGACTCCAGCGTCCAGCCCTGGGCAGCTGTCCTGTTGGACGGCCCGTCCCAGCTCCACCTGATCCCGGCATTGACTGCGTGCCCGGCATGGTGCTGCGTGACGGTTCTGGGCCCCTGCCTCCTTCTCCAGTGAACCGACCTGGAGACTGGCTGTCACCCCTGACCCTGAAGCTGGGGGACTTCGGGCTCCCGGGAAGAAGGTCTCTTACAAAGAAAGCGCCTCAGCTCTGCATGCTCAGAGCCGCCCTGGACAGTGGGGACCACTCTCCACCCTTGCCCCCAGCCCCTCCCATCAGGAAGGCCAGGCCCCTCTGGAGGGAGGCCCACCGTCCCCCACATGTGGTCCAGGGGCCAGCCTGCTGCTGCTACCCTTTCTTTTTCTGGATGCCCTTCTCTGCCAGCACCATGCTGACCACCCAGGGCCCCAGAGCTGCCGCTGGAGGAACCTCCCAGACGGCAGGGGGACACGCACCCTGACTCGTCTCCACCCTCCTGCTCCACGTGTCTCTGGGCCAAACAATAGCAAAGACGGCGGTCCCATCACCCCCTCCTCCAACCCCGCAGGCTTTACATCAAGTCCAGAGCCAGTCAGGGACCTGGCTGGCTGGGGACAGACACGCGCCCGGCCGCGTGCAGTGCAGGGTGCAGAGGGCAGGATCCATGGTCAGTGGCTGAGCCAGGCCTGCAGGGGACTGGGCGCTGACCAGAGACGGTGAGAAAGCCTGGTCCAAGGCATCCCTCCCGGGAGGCTCAGGGCCAGCCCAAGACCCCAGAGGCCCCTCTGAGAACACAGCCTCTGTCTCTGGGCAGTGGGGTGGTTGTGATGGTCACTGCAGGGACAGCCCGGTTCAGAGCTGGTTTTAGCCGAGTTACTTCGGCAGCAGAGGGCTGAGATGGGGACACTGGAATCCTAGCTTGCAGCTCACGTCCCAGCCTCAGGCCCTGAAGCCGAGGTACTGTGGGGAGCCCCGGGCCAGATGAGGGGAAGGCCAGCGCCCACCCCCCAGGATTGCCTG
Organism: Hydropotes inermis; assembly: GCA_020226075.1. Classification (NCBI taxonomy): domain Eukaryota; kingdom Metazoa; phylum Chordata; class Mammalia; order Artiodactyla; family Cervidae; genus Hydropotes; species Hydropotes inermis. Next base: position 76,955,752 of record CM035279.1, on the reverse strand, counting down.
GGGAGCAGAGCCCACGGGGGGAGCAGAGCCCACGGGGCGCTCCCCCAGGGCCCACACGACTCCCAGGCCCTCCTGTCCCACATCCAGGACCACGGCCTTCCATGCCCTCGGTGGGGAGACCCAGCTGACCCCAGTGCACGACTGGGGTCCCCAGTCGCCAGCTGCCTGCCCGGCGTCCAGAGCTCAGCCCCTGCCCTGCCCTGTAAGACCCCGGTACTTCTCGGGCACTTCACTCGGCTTCCGTGAGAAGACCTCCCAGTCCCTGCAGCACCGGCACGGCCCCTCCTGACCTCCTGGCCCACCAGGCCCCTTCAGCGTCAGTGTGTGGAGGCGCGGGGCCGAGGACAGCATCTGGGTGAGGGAGGGATACAGGGAGGAGGGGATGGGGAGGGTGATAGGGAAGAGGCCAGGCTGTCCTCTGTGACCTGTGACATGTAACCTTGTCCTGTGACCTATGACCTTGTCCTGTGAGCTGTGACCTGTGACCTTGTGACACGTGACCTTATTCTGTAACCTTGTCCGGTGATCTGTGACCAGTCAGCCTGCAATTTCCTGATGGCATCGCTCTTTCAGGTCTGACCTTGAAAGTTCCCCTTAGACACAAATCAGTTTCCCAGAGGAGAAAACAGTAATGGCCCAGAGACCCTCCCACCAGACGTCGCTTTGTCCTCGAGCAGCCCCTCGAGGTGGCAGAACTTGCTGTCTCTTTCGCAGGAGAGCACCTGCTGCTAGTGACGGGGGAGAGGCCTGTACCACAGTACCATGGGGGGTGGTGGCTGACCCACCTCGGAAGGGGCATCCGCACGGTCCTCAGACCCTCACGGTCCTCACCTGGCTGCAGCCAGGCCCTGGAAAGAGCCAGCGGCTGACTGTAGCACACGCTGCGGCCAGACGTGGGCTGGAGGCACAGAGCCCCGTCTGGGATGGGCCACAGCTGGGGGCCTGGGTGGGGCAGTGGGCACGAAGCCGGGGATGAAGACAAGGCCCCTCTCCCGGTGCTGTCTCCATGGTCCAGCAGGAGTGCTGGGCCACAGCAGAGCCGGCCGGTGCCTGCCAATGGTGGTGGGGGGGGCAGTGTGCTGCCCCTGCACAGAAGCTAGATGGGCATTTCCCAGAGCTGAGACCCCAGGAGCAGGGCCACCCCCAACACTGAGATTATAGATGGGGCTGTGCGGCAGCTCAGGCAGAAAAGACACCACGACCCAGCCTTCATCAGCCCTGTGGTGACAAGTCCTGGCAACGGTGCAGTCTGGGCCTCACTGAGGTCAGATGGGGGCTTATCATCACACTCACCACTAATTTACAAGCTTTCCTCAGATGGTAAAGCATCTGCCTGCAATGAGGGAGACGGGATTCAATCCCTGGATTGTAAAGATCCCCTGGAGAAGGAAATGGCAACCCACTCCAGTACTCTTGCCTGGAGAATCCCATGGACAGAGGAGCCTGGTGGGCTACAGTCCATGGGGTTGCAAAGAGACATGACTGAGCAACTTCATACACACACACACACACACACACACACACACACACACTAATTTATGAGCTAAAGCGATGGGTCAAGCTTCAGGGGCCAGTAAGTAAGACACACAAATATTCTGACTTAAGTGCTATGCCCAGACGTGAAGGACATTGCTGCAGCAATTTTCTCACCAGAACGCTCAGAAGCAAAGACACCAGACGCCAGTCAGGGTGGAGGGAACCGAGTCTGCAGAGTTCAGCCTCCACTGGCCTGAGGCTGGGAAGCCCGGTTCTGGGTCCCACTGCCCACGTGCGGAGTCGGAGCCCTGCACCCAGCGGACGCCTCTCCAGGGCCAGGTCCACGAAGCCAGGACCCTCCCAGGCTGTAGCCAGAGACGCAGGCAGGGTCCAGGGAGCTTCCCGGAGGCCGGGGAGCAGCTTTCGCCATCCCTGCTCAGCAGAGTGGCCACGTCGGCGGAGCGGTCATCGGCTCCTCCGCCCCTTTCCCAGATGGCGAGGGTTTTGTTTTCCCTGTGGTTTTGTCTCCTCTGTGCGGTGGAGCCTGAGACGGCTGCAGTGACAAACATGCTTCCTGTCCGTGGTTCTCTGGGCCCTCGGGAAGGGCTGGGCGACGCTGGTCACACAGCGCTGACGGCCGGGCGGCAGTGATCAGGCGGGACCTGGGGGCTGAAGTGGCAGACATGGCAGCCGGCGTCGTGGGCATCTAGGTGCTCAGCGGCAGGGCCCTGCTGGACTCGGATTACAGCCTGCAGGGGACACCGCAGCCAGCCCTGGGCAGCGGTCACAGCCCCGGAGGCCAGCAGGTTTCGTGTGAAGCTTGTGTGGAGACACCAGTCCTCTTCTGCTTGCCCCTGGGGCGGAGGGCAGTGTGAGCAAGTGTGCCCTCCCCAGCGTGAGCCACAGAGCAAGTGTGAGCAAGGCCTGCCCCATGCAGACCCTGGGCTCTGTCCCGGGGGGCACATCTGCAGGTCCTCTGAGCTGCGGGTTACGCCAGCAAATCCTAACTGCTTCAACACATCGCTTGTTCTCTCAGTCTTCTCAGCATCTGTAAGATGGGGACAAAAAGGAGGCACAAATGGGAGTTTTTCTGAGACTTTAAATGGGACCAGCTGTTTAAAAGGTACAGCCCGATACTTGTCAGACACCAGTTGCTGAGGTGATAGAAACGGTCCTTGCATCTCCGAGACGCCCACATCGTTATCGTCCTGCAGTGTTGGTGACCGGCCGGAGCCACCTTCCAACACAGCTGCTGAGCCCACCCGGCCCCCGAGAGTGTCTTACTGTCACTTACATTCTTAGCTCCTGGTATCGGCTAGAGAGACTCGAGGCCACAGCAGAGGATGGGACAAGAACCAGGCAGGTCTACTGCTGCAACAGGAGGATCTTGGGGCAGGGCGGCCCTCCTGCAGAGGGTGGAGAGTGGGTGAGGGGCCCCGAGGCTGCAGCCCCAGGTTGAGCCAAATTCTCTTCCAATAACGTCTCATTCAGGCAACAGGCTGGATCTGTCTGGGGGGCCGCGGTTTGCTGGCCGCTGGCCTGGGGTGTGAGGAGCCGTGGGGAGAGGTGCACGATAGACCTCAGGTTCTTGCATCTTAAAATCCTCATCTTGAAAAGACATTCTTTGCAGACCAAATGTCCCACCAGCCTCCACTCACCACAGCCCTTCACTTCCTGCCCCAGGCCGCTGTCACTCTGCACAGGGGCTGGAGGACCATATCATGGTCAAATGGGGTTCCTGGGGGACGGAGCTTTGGGCTGCAGGTTGGCGAATATGGGGGGCGGGTGGGAGGGGGCAGGGGAAGGGAGCATCCCCCGGGGTCCCAGGGCAGGACAGGCGGACTGGGGTCAGTCCTGAGCCCTTCAGGAGCCGGCGTTTCCAGCAGGCTTTTGACCTTGGCATGAAAAACGTGACTTGATGAGCACCAGAAACTGGCTCAACTCATTAGGTTTGTTCCTAATAGAAAACTCAAGCTGGGTGCGCAAGCCAGCTGCAGAGAGGGCCCCTGGTTCCAGATGTGAAAGAAAAGGCAGGGCTGTGTCCTGACGCTGATGGTTGTTTTCTTCTTCACTACCTCACAGCAGAAGTGAGTTTTAATCGTCTTCTGTTTTGTGGGGAGAACGTAGCTCTCCAGCCCCATGAGTCTCATTCTTCTCTGGAGGAGGAAGCTGTTGTTCAGACGCTCAGTTGTGTCCAACTCTTGCAGCCCCCATGGACTGCAGCACACCAGGCCTCCCTGTCCATCACCAACCCCCAGAGATTGCTCAGACTCATGTCCATTGAGTCGGTGATGCCATCCACCTATCTCATCCTCTGTTGTCCCCTTCTCCTCCTGCCCTCAATCTTGCCCAGCATCAGGGTCTTTTCAAATGAGTCAGCTCTTCACATCAGGTGGCCGAAGTATTGGAGCTTCAGCTTCAGCATCAGTCCTTCCAGTGAACACCCAGGACTGATCTCCTTCAGTATGGACTGGTTGCATCTCCTTGCAGTCCAAGGGACTCTCAAGAGTCTTCTGCAACACCACAGTGCAAAAGCACCAATTCTTCGGCACCCAGCCAGGGACTAGCACACTTGTGAGACCTTGTTGTCAGTAAGAATCGCACTGCAGAAGCGAGCGGGGCCCGCTTTCCACGGACACACACATGACGGCTACAGGACATGCACATGACAGCTACAGGACACGCGCGTGATGGCCACAGGACACACATGCGATGGCCACAGGCTCGGCTCCTTCAAGAGGTCAAGCCAGTGCTCCTTGGAGAGCTCCTGGTGGTTGGTGGAGTTTGCAGAGGCCAGCCTTGTGAGACGCAGCAGGTGAGCAAAGGGTAAACGTCGCGTCTGACCGTATAGTCTGAACAAACTTGTACAAGCCCACTTTTCGGAAGATGTATTTGTCCAGTAGCCCATTTAAGATGGATAAGGGTGCAACGGTGTTTATCGAAGGAGTAAAGCTTTAATGATTTTGTGTTGGTTGAGGTGTTGGTTCTCTTTCTCGCCTACTGACATTGAGAACTCCCTTGTAAGGGGAGGGGCTGACCTCCTCATCAGAGGCCTCCCATCCTGTCTCCAGAGGAGGAAAAGCAGAGAAGCAGTCTTCGAAATCAGCTCACACATTTCCACAGGACTTGTTCTGGTCGGGAGAGCGGGCCCTCCTGGGGGGCAAGGGCAATGACGGGACTCTGCTGGGAAACAGCAGTATGGGGTGGGACCCCTGCCCCCAGTGTGGGCCTTC